>JAWNNQ010001689.1:600000-879979 GCA_035044765.1 Leucophenga montana | reverse complement strand
GTTATATAGTTGTTAGTTGCATTTGAAAAATTTATTGAATAAAAGCCAAAAAGCACAATTATTCTTAGGACCAGAAATAAGAGATACAGAAAGATTTTTATGTAGATACATAGAAGAGTAGTAGTAGTAGTAGAGTAGCGCTGTACATGGCGCTGTTGATAATGATGTGCATGTACTTGCACAGAGATGGCGTTGATGTTGATAATCATGTTGTAGCGTCCATACAAAAACATGCTATTGGACGAACCAAATTCGAATTCATCTTGTAAATTGTGTGTTCATAGAGTGTACAAATGATTTGCCATGATGATTGTTGTTGTTGTTGCTGCCTATTTTTTCATTTGGCAAACGTTTGCCAATTTTTACTACACATCATGTAATTTAGCGTATTTTTCTAACGCGCAAGATTGAGAGATACAATTGCGCGCAAAGTGTATGAAAGATACAAAACACTGCTGCTGCTGCTGTTGCTGCTGCTGCTGTTGCTGCTGCTGCTGTTGCTGCTGCAGCTGCTGTTCCACTTTGTAGCTAATACGACACAGTGTATCTCTTGCAGTTACGTCTGTACTTCTATATAGTATCTACTTGTATCTATTTGCTGTCTATCTGTCTAGTTGCCCGCCCATTTTACTAATTGTAATGCTGTCTATATGAATACTATCAACCGTCCAATACACCTGTCGTCGCGTTTCATTTTGTATCTTGTGCAAAAATATTTTTAATAAATTTTTAAAAACGAAACATTTTTACATGCCATCTTACATAAAATTTGTATTTTTTTTTATTTTTTTTTTAAATTTTTACGCTAAACTTATTAAAAAGGCATAATTCAGTATAAGCTGTCATAAATCTGACAAGCATTTTGCTGCTTGAGTAATAAACAAAAACAAACAAACAAAAAAATATTAAAATAACGATAATCCGCATAATGTCAAAAGACATTAAACCTCTGTAATGTGCAATGTATGTAAATTTACTTGTATCTTTTTGCTGTGCAGCCAGCTTCTTCGAAACATTTATGACAAACGTTCGTAAAAACAAATGTTTTGACTTGGCGTATACGATTATATTTAGAATTTAATATTATGACAATATTGACTGAAACTTATTTTATAAATATGCATAAAAACTTGTAAAATATATTGTATATTTTTATGGAAATCAATTTTGCGCGCCAGCATGCAATATATTATACATTAAGATATTTAACTAATTTCAATATTAAATATATATATAGCATTTTTTATTTTTGTATTTTTTCTTTTTGTTGGCAACTGGTTTGACTGGCTTGAATCTCCTCTTTTTAGCAATGTTAATTGTTGCTATTGTTGTTTATTTTTAGTTTGTTAAATAATTTAAACGAAATAAATATAATAATACTAGCAGAAATACGCAGCGTAGCACGAGTTCTACGCTGTATATATTGCATGAATTAACTGTACTCTTTTTTCCTGCCCTTTATGCTATTTGTGCATCGCTGCAATGTTAAAACGTTTCGGTATGATTCAAATACGCACACAAATACCTTTCATTCTCATCATTCCTTTATACATAGGAAAGATATAACGTCACAAAAAAAAAAAAAAAAATGCTGCATACTTTCAGTTGCTAAAAATATGTATGCATCTCTTTCACACGCAGCAATAATTTACTCCGGCTGCAAGCAGACGAGATGAGATGGTCTTATTTGCAGTTTATTAGTGCGCATTGCACGAATACATTCGTTTCATACTTCCAAATCACTCGTGCAGCGCTTTAATTAATAGTTATATTAAGCTGATGCCACGTCCACATCGTAAAAGTTAATAATTTTATATACATAACTAGCTCTCTAATTATTCTATTTTATGAAGGCTGGCATAGCTTATTTTCGCAGTGCATCTTATTTTTTCCGGTAGCCTTTATAAATCTCATTCATCTATCGTTCTCAGCATGCACAGCTAAGCTCCATTTTGCTTATCTCTTATGTGGTGACATTGCACTGCCCAGTTTGAATTGTATCTTATTTTTCCAAATACTATTTTACATGCTGAAATTTCAAAGACTGATAATTCAACAGGAGCACTCAGCCCGACAATTTTGCTGTCAGTTTCATGGTATTTTTTGTTGTTTTTTCTTCTTCTTTTTGATTTATGATACAACTATCTGCATCAAATAGATGCTGAGATATGAAAAATTTGGTTTTTCCTCTTAGAAGGGAGTGTAGCATGTCACCGCCCATTTTTCATTGGATCAGATTTTTCTCGGGGCTCTTTACATATGTACCAAATCTCATCCATGTACTTCAGTTAGTTGATAATATATGATGAATTTGGTATTTCGTAGGCGAAAGGGGCGATATGGCAACGCTCATTTTTGCCAAATGATGTATAGCCAGAAACCAGTCTCCATAGACTTTTCCAAGTTCTAAGAGTTTATTACAACTTCCAAACCTAATTTAGTGCTTAACTCCCTAACTTAAATAAAGCATTTCAGAGAAAACATTTATAAACCAACGCTTACAAACATTGAGAATTTTATTTGTATAGTACACAAATATAATATTTTGTCATAAATATTTAATGTAGAAATTTATTTGCATTTACATTCTATTATTTTTTTTTTTTCACCACAACCTCCCCCATTTTCAATTGATTCAGTTCGTCTGTTTCATTTATGGCGTTTTTCTTTTTTTTTTTTCTTTTTTTTTGCATTTTATTGATTTCTAATCAAAGTTTCTATAAATATTTAATGATTGAAATGAATCAATTTTGTGTAAATGAGTATAGCAATTGTATATACTTGTATATATGCATACATATGTGTTTGATGTGTGTAATATTTACTGTAATGATTTCATTTGTCATAGCTAGTTACATATTTGTGTGCAAAATATGGTTGAAAATCAAATTTCTTATGCCTCAAAGAAATTGCAATAGGTGTTTTTTGCTTCTCCGCGTTTCAAGCATTATTTTCTTTATTGTGAATGATTAATACTCTAAAAAATATTTAGAGTATTAATCCATTTTGGTTTGTTTGTGGTGTAGACAAAACATATGAAGCGTTGTTAATAGAACTATTTTGTAACGCATTGAAGAAAAACTTCAAAAACCTCATGCACCGCATTATACCAATACATATACTCTTATTTAGTTTTGCAATACGAATCAATCTAACCATGTTCGTTTGTGCTCCGTCTGTTTTGTATGAACTTGTATATAAGTTTTGAGCAGTAAACACAGATCATCGTTAACAGTAATAAATTACTGAAAGATTATGTAAAAACCATTTGTGATTTATAAGTGCTATTATGATATAAGTTACAGTTTACAATTCACTGCAATTGAAACAAAAAAATATACAAGGCTAAATAAAAGCTTTTAAAATCGATGATGAGGAGAGAAAGGAAAAGGGAGGGCTCATCAGACCCATTACCCATTTTTGTTTTGTTTATTTTTTTCTTTTCTTGATATGGTTTATTAAGAATACATATCTCTAGAACTAGTTGATTGTTGGAGATATCTAACGTGTTAGTTTTGACATACAACTTGCATGAAAAGTTGTAGGTCAAAACTAATTATTAAATAGCAAAAACAACTAGACTGATTGATTAGATATTTGTCTTGTCAGACACGTATAAAGATAATCCTACTAACGTTTTTCATTTCAAGGTCATATCTCTTAGCTCGAAGAAGTTTTAGGTAAAAACTTATAGAAATTAACTTAACTTTACAAAAACGGCGAACACCATTAATTTCAACGTCCTCGAATTATGTTTATCTGCTAGTTTCCGCACACCAACCTTTCAAAAAAACCAACCCCCCCCCCTCCTCCTGAGATTTATTTCTTACGCAATGATATTCTGCGGGACTGTATACAAAAAATGCAATACTTTCATCGGTTGTTTGCCCAGTTGGATCAAATATACTGAAAATATGAACGCTATACACCAAGTTTTGGATGCTGGACGAGACAAGCTTCGCTAATCCCGCCTTGAGAAATAGTAATTTTCCACAGTATGGTATCTTTGTTCCCCTGTTTTAATTTGTTACACTAATAAAAACAGTTGACTCTACCTCCCAGTTAATATAAAAATTACTGAAATAATGCAGCAATGTTTTCTGTGCATATTTTAAAACTGGTTGTGAACTATAAGCGCTTTTTGGTTTCAAATAAAGGTTTATAGAACTAATTTTTTTGCTGTTGTTACTTAGTAGTTGCCTCTAACTTGTGTATACGAGTATGTGTGCAGCTTTGCCTTAGCGAGACGAGTGTTCGGCTAAGCAAGCGCACTCCAGATTGCTCTCGTTTTATGTTGCGTGTCTTCATTTCTCGGTTATTCTCTTTTTATTTATACTCTCTCTTAATTTTTACAGGCAGAGAGAGTGAACATAAGAGTTAATCTTTGATCAGCAGTTTTTAGTTTCAAGATAAATTTCAAAAGTAACACGATATATTTTGAACGTCTGACTGTGGCTTTCGTTCCGTTTCCATTGTTTCGCACTAATAAATACCAAACTAATTGTCGAATTTAGTTCAAATTGTGTTTTGAAACACATTTCGAAGTATTTGTTTTAGAGGAAATTTGTATACAAGTGTCGAGATCGATTAGATTGCTTACTTTTTCACATTTTCTCATCAACTAAACTGTTAAACGACTCGGTGTGAATATCTTATTTATAAAAAAATGTACGAATTGTATCTTAAACATTAATCAGAAAGAACGTAGCTAAAAATAAATTTGAAAGAATAACTTATTTATGACAATAATAATTATTTTAAACAGTTTTTCTGTATACATACGTTTTTCAACATGCATGCAGCTCATAATAACAACTACAATTGACGACAAGATGTCAAGGCTAGTTTTATTTGAATCCAATTAGCCTACACTTATTATTTTAAAGATTTTTTTTTTTTGTTTTCTTGATTGATGATTTTTTCTGTCGAAGTTTATCTGGAAGTAAGTCAGTCAGTCGTGAAGAAGCTAATTAATTTATTTAAAATAATGCAACAACACCAATTGTTATTGTTGTTGTTGCTAGGCAACATTTTCAATGTGAAAATTTCACGATTTTTCAGCGTACTCTTTTTTTCAATTTAGCATTTGTTTTTTTTTTTCAATTTGCAACCGCAAATTGAGTATTTCGCAAGCGAGAAAATTTGTGCAATAAGAAAAAACAATGCCGTGTCGAGACGCGAAAAAGTTTGAAAAATGCAATCGAGCAAACGTTTTGCGGGTGAATGAATGAAGGAGGATTATACGTGTACTACCAATGAACGACCCACACCTAGTTATAAAGACAGGCAGAGATAGTGCACACAGTATGCATTCAAATCTATCTAGCGAGTGCAAGGCTGACTGACAAATGGGCGTTCGGTCAGACAGACAGACAGACAGACTTTGCAGCAACGAACCTAGACTATAATGTTGATGAAAATGATGATAGTTACAGTATAAAAAGGCAAAATATTTTTGTAAATCAGGCATTTTTAATTAGAGAAACGCCGACGATGACGATGACGATGTCGACAACGGCGCCGCCGACACCAAAGACAAAGAATGACACCTTTGCGTGAATTTTGATTATTTTTTGTTAGAAATACAGTCTACAAAAGAAAAACAAAAAACCTAAACAAAAAATTGTTCAACAACTGAACTGAACTGAACAAAAGCGCAACTGAAGGCCCTCTACTTGTACATATTTGCCTAAAACTAATTAACAAAAGCAAAATTAGAACGAATTAGCCAAAAAGAAGCAGCAACGTCGACTCTCGACAATGACAGAAAGGCGCACCATGTTGCATTTGAATAGAAAAACGAAAACTTTGCAAATGTGTATTTTAACCAAGTACAGTTTGTGCAAATCACTTACAGTGAAACTACTTACAGAAGTGTAAATAGTAGAAGAAAGTCTGAAAGAAGCATGTTAAGACTAGTAGCGAATTGTAAGCCAGCCATTAAAACGCCACTTGGAAATCATTTATTGGACCTAAAATTGCAGATATTGCTGCCAGGGTCAGTCGGCATCGAAATACAATTTCAAACTTCAAAAAAACCTCGACAATTGTGGTAAAAATAAAGCGCAATTGCGGCTCAACTAATATTGACGAACCAAGCTAAAGGGAAATTCGACATCTAGCTAGGTTCAAAAGAACATGTCTTGCATGGAGATCAGACGCCATTTAGATACTAATATATATAGAGAAGATGTGTGCATAACATTTTAGTTGAGAACGAAAAACGTTTCATATGTTTCCCTAAAGACAAGATCTGAACCCGATCGAGAACCTGTTGGGAATTCTTACAGACAAAGTTAATAGGAATAGGTTCACTGGATTTAGAGCACTCAGAAGTTTTAATAAACTCAGTATCAGATGATAGGATGTTCTCAACTGATTATCTGTGTTCCAACTTACTCCACATTCACGGATTGTTTTCTACAATGATTGCTTGAAAACTCAGTTGGACAATAGATCGCTTAAATAAATAAAATAAATTTTGATGCGTTACTTCATCGGTCACACGAGCTTAGACTCCACAAAGTTTTCCCTCGTTTTTAATGGGCTTCTGAAGATAGGGATGATGTTCTGCATAATACACTTAAAAAACAAATTGTTCAATTAGTTTTTTGAATCTGTCAACTTGACAGAGATGTACCAAATATACCATGTTCAATGAGGTACATATTATGTTTATATGTTGTTTTAAGAAAAGTATAAACTAGCTCGTTTAAATCGCTTGTCTGATCTGATCATAATTTCAAGCATTCCCTCATATTTTAAATGCGCCATAAAAGAAGATTTTTCGTTCTTAAAAAGAGAGAAGTTTTATATCGAAATCACTATACGAAGTTCCTGGCAAACTGAGTAAGTCTTTCAAAGTCTTTCAACTTGCAGCAGAAATTCACAATTTGTGGTTTTACTGTACTTGTATTTGGTTTTCTATCTTTTTCTTTTTTTCCTTCACATGTCGCCATAGGGCTTTAGACTTTATAGGGTCGCAATGGTTCTTATTGTATTCGTTGTGGCGTTGTCGTACTCATTTAATCACATTAAATGCCACTTGCTGCGTTTCGCTTTATTTCTTTACAGAGATGTAAATTCTATATGTACTATATGAGATTTTTTTCTTGTAAAATTGCAAATTGCAGTCAAATTGTGAATTATTTCAGTTTTTCAGCTTGCTGCGCGAGAAAAATTCATGATTTATTTGTCATGCATACATTCAGTTACAAATTTGCTGCTGCAAGTGGATGGCAAAAAAAAAAAAAAAAAGCCTTTGGCTGTTTTTGTGCGCCCTGTGTACAAAAGAACTAGTACTATTATTATGTACCACCCCAACACTTGCCCCCCCCCCCCCCAACCTTAGCATACTGCATATTACACACTATGCTGCATAATGCTGCTGCACACATTGAAATGCATGAAATTGCAACATCGTCGTCGTCGTCGGATCGGAACACATGTTGCAAAACCATCAGCAACAGCGTTAAGTGTATAAATACTATCGGCAACAGCATCATGTGTCGCTTAAATTCTTTATTTTTTCACACTGTATAGCGAATGATTTGCTTTTTTTGTTTTGATTTTATTCAACTGCATGTTTTTTTTTTTTTTGATTTTGCAAACGATTCTTTTTTTTTTTTTATTGTACTCGTAGTTTTTAAAAACATGTTTTTTGATGTTTTTCTGTATATGGTTCTCACGGTGTCGTAATTAATTTATATTTGTTAGCTTAGGTTCCAATTCAGAGTTGGGCTACGATTGAAATCTGTTTATAGGATTTTTACATCTAAGCTGCAAGAAAAGATTTGAACTCCAAATGTCATGAATGTTTGTTTTTTTGTTTTTAAAGTTTGTACCGACACAGTTTTTTGAATATATTAATATTGTTTTGGTACCTATAAAAGTATCAAATATTCTATTGATTTTTAAAACGAATTTCACAAATCTGATTAAGTAGAAAATTTCAAAGTGAAATACTGCTGGATGTAATGCAAAAGTGGTTTTCAGAACATACGAATGTTTTAAATTTAGTGTACATATAGGTGTATTAATTATGTCACTATAACGCTTGAAATGGTCTCTACTCATAATATTAAGCTACGGTCAGTCATACGTGCTACAGGGCGTGTCTTAGTCAGATACGAGCTACCCTGTTAGTTGCCTCATTTAAAATTTTTTCAGGTTTGGCTACACTTTTTTTAAGTATTTTTGTAAACAAACAACAGCAAACAACAGTTTTTTACATTGCAATTAAAGTACACATATGTATGTAATGTATCTTCGGTATCACCAAATATTTCAATCAATTATTTGAAAGTAATCACTGAGTCACATGGCCGGCCGTTTAGTTTAAATTTCGATTCCATCGTTTCGCTGACTTATCTTTGTAACTGCAAGTTTAAGTAGTTTTAAGTAGTAACAGTAAAAAATTTATACAGATTTGAAACCTTACAATCACTAAAGGGTTTATTTTAAACATGCTCTGATAGCACTAGTTTATAGCAAAAAAACTATCTCTTACACTTTTTTAGAGTACTTTGGGTGTGCTGAACATGAAAACCGTACTGTTTTTTTTTTGCATTCACCTAGATAACGGTATATATATGTCTTTCTATATAAGATTTTACTTATACCAGCGTCCATTGTGAATGACAAGTCCGATCGAAATATGCGATACTAGGGATGCTATTTATATTTCGGGAACTGGCAACACTAATGTCAAAAGCTAAAATCTGGCAAACACCATAATAAAGTTTGACATTTTTTTGGCAAAACGTACTCACAAAGTTTTGTTGTACAATTGCTATTTGTTTTGTTTACAGTGAGTTAAGAAAAGCAATTTGGCCAAAAAATGAAAAATTTCAAGAGAAGGTTTTCGTTGGATTATTTTTCACAACTTTCGACGTGGATTATGTCAACAAGAATGTGTCAATGAACTCAGTTCTTTGTATGGCGATAAAGCACCATCAAAAACCACAGTACATCGCTGGTATAGTGAATTCAATCGTGGTCGTAGTTCGGTCGCCGACGAATTCCGTGAAGGACGTCCAAAATCGGTTGTTGTGCCCAATGCATCGATGCAGAGCGTGAACTGATAATGCAAGATCGTCATGTGACATATTGTGAGATAGAGGCATCCTTGCACATTAGTTGCACTTCAATACATAAGATTTTGCATGAACACTTAGCTGTAAAAAAAATTTGCTCTCGTTGGCCCATAATTTATCAATCGCTCAAAGAAAGCCTCGCGTCGATTGGTGTAAGGAAATGATTAAAAAGTTAGCCCGTGGTGCTTTAAAAGACGTGTATAAAATCGTGACAGGTCACGAATCATGGATATATGCGTATGAGCGGGAAACAAAACAGCAAACAAAAGTTGTTCGTGTAAGAAGCACAGCGAAGCAAATGATCGCCTGTTTCTTCGGCCGAATGGATCATGTGACCACTGTTCCGCTTGAGCAACGTAGGACGGTTAATTCTGAGTGGCACACGATCATTTGTGTGCCGGAAGTCTTCGGAGAATTTCGTAAAACCAACCGCCAAAGACGAATCATTCTCCATCATGACAATGCGAGCTCTCACACATCTCGTCAAACAAATGCATTTTTGAGCAGTCAAAACATCGAATTAACGACTCATCCTCCGTACAGTCCTGATTTGGCACCCAATGACTTCTTCTTGTTCCCAAGTATCAAAGGTAAACTGCGTGTTCAACGATTTACGAGCGCCGAAGAAGCAGTTGAAGCGTTCAAAAACCATGTTTTGGAGGTGTCTCAAGAGGAATGGAAAAACTGCTATGACAAATGGTTTTGAACGTTTGCTATTCCCGAAATATAAATAGTACCCCTCGTATATCGCTAGAATGGTGTTTATTATTATAAATATCACTTTAGCATTGTGAAAATACTGTCAAACTTAGTAGAAATGCCTAACCTTCGCTAATCAGTCTTCTAACTAGTCACAAGTACACTAAAAAAAAATTTGTATCTTTATGTGAATCTTAGCTGGAGATTGAAGATAGCACTCACCAGAATTAGTAGAAATAAACTAGGCTATGCAATTTGAAATCTCTTTCACCGTAGTTTATCCTACAATAAAATTCTTTCAAGAAACACAGGGTAGTGAATACCCTCAATGGCATTTTGCTAAACTAATGAAGTTGCAGTAATTTTTGTGGTACAATTTCTAAAATCTACTATGAAATGAACCCATCAAATTCATATGACTTCGCTTATAGACGCGAAAGTCAGATCTTGCTTTAGTACAAAAAAATTTGAAAGCAGTCGGTCGGACTTTTTTTTTCACCATTATACAAAATACATTGCATTCAACTTGTAAATGTGCGCATATCTACTTTAATGTCGTACAATAGTTTCGAAAATGTTGCTGCTATTTTTTTTTTTTTTTTTTTTTTTTTGCTACTTTAGTGTATTGACTTGTCTAGCATCAGTTTCAATGCGATTTTTCTTTTTTGTTCGATTGTGAACGCTAATCCGTTCTAATTATTTTGCATTTTTCTCGCAGCTAGCAAAAAAAAAAAAAAAAAAAAGAAACAAAGTATATATATAAAAGAAGAGCTGTTCGTCAACAAAAAACCTTCACAATTAAGTGCACTACACGCTGTCCGTCCGTCCGTCCGTCCGTTCATCCATCCATCCATCCATCCGTCCGTATGTCTGTGCAACAAGAGAGATATCTATTCGACATTTGTTCGTTCGATCTATACACCTCCCGTTGGGTATATGTGTATATGTATACTTCTATCCAACGTTGCATTACTTTGTATGGCGTAATGCCAAAATCGCAACTAATTTCGATGAGTAATTCTTTATACTAATCTATACTATAGTATAGTACATTCTACTCTACTAAGTAGCTGCAAAATTTATTGTAATGGATTTTACTTAAATCTATGTAATTATGTATGAAAATATATATGCTGTCTTCTTATTAAAATTCGCCGAAAATTTAAATGCTGCATTAAAATGACAGCTTTTCTTATGCGTTTTGAGTTTCTAGAGCGAACGATACATAGTAACTAAAATAGCAACATAACAGATACATATACTCGTACATACATATGTCATCTTACGCTTAAAAGCATTCGCTTGCAATTTATATCATTATTCAAATTATAAATATTATACTAAATATTTTATGACGTTCTCTCTATTTTATATTCAATTTAACATTTTCTACATTTGAATTATTCGACCCTTCAGAAGCTAAGCTATGATAATTCATGCAATTGCGTCATAGCTGCGAGTATTTGACGATTCATAGATACCAAAATATATTTCGTTATACATTCTCATATCGAATAATGTTCGAATAACACAGCACTTGCTGCACAGCCATGCATAATTCAATTAATCGATTAATAATATTATCACATATTGAACTTTCAATTTACAAAGTGTGTCCGAATGGCATTTATTACAAATGATTTAAACCAATTATTGCATTTGACATAGACTGCTGTGTGTGGTGCTGAAAGTGGTGGGTGGCTGTTTCAGTTATAATTGATATTGAATAGTTGAAAACAAAGTGAAAGGTTAAATATGTTATTTTGTCTACCGGAAGGAAGCCAAATGTATTCATAGTTGAGAGATTCTTCTCTGTATTTGTATTTGTATTTGCATTTATTGTCATTTGCATACATAAATCCCAGTAATCCTTTTATTTTAATTGGAATTTTCAGTAGCTTTTTAAGCTCTTTTAGTTAAAAATGTTTTTATTTTTCTCAATGGTCTGACTTTTTCTAGGAGTTTAAACCACTTCTTATGAAGGTTGGTAACTCTGTTTTGTATTTTATTTTGTCTATTTTCATTCCTTTTGCTCCAACTTTAACTAAAGAAATTGAACAAATTGTGTATTAAAGACATTCTTTAACTATTTAAAATTGAATTAACTGTGAATTTTCATTGTATGTTTTCAATAGATTTTGGCAAGGGATAACAATTCAATATTCAAATCTAACAATTCAAATAGATTTTCGTTCAAATGATAAAAAGATATCGATATCTTCTTAAAATCTGTAACTTTCATAATTATTTGTCGTTTATTTCACAGTGTTTCGTAAATAACAGTGATTCGCTGTGATCGGTTTGTTCACAAAACTGTGATTGCGCTTCACAGTTATGCGCACAACTCAATATGAGTCACAGCTACTTTGTAAGTAGCTCGATTACACTGTGTTTTGTTGAATCATATAGATTCGCTGTGATTGGTTTCTTTGCAAAACTGTGATTGCGTTTCACAGTTATGCGCACAACTCAATATTAGTCACAGCTACTTTGTAAGTAGCTCAATTACATTACCCTCACTATGTCCCTACTCATAGGTACTTTTGCTTGACTATGTTATACCATATATACACAATATTAAAGCTTGGCTACTTCAATATATCTGTAACCAAATCACATTTTTAGTAAACGAATCAAAAGCTATGACTCAATCACTGCGTCGAATCAGTGTGATTCAAAAAGAGCAATCAGAGCGTTTATTGTGATTGAAAAATCAAGTTTAGAGCTCATTATTAACGCAGTCTAAAAACGGTTCTGAGCATATAAATTATGACCGAACATCAAGTTGGCCAAACGAAATCCGTGCTCACCTCATTAAAATTCGAATTGAGCATTTCCAAGACATCAATTTATCGTATTTTGACCGAACATAATATGAGCTATCGAAAAGTGTGTGCTCATGGTAAAACACATCCAGAAGTCTTGTAACGGCATCCTGCACATACTGTCACTTCAGATGCAATAACTCCGCTTCCAGTAGACCGTATGCCATGAAGTTTTGCATGAGAGTAAGCCAAATCTTTCGAACGCACTAGGTCACATTTAAGTGTGGCACTACTAGAGTGTAATATCGTTTAAAATGTTCCGTTTTCCATAGGATAATACATCTTGTAATAATAGGTTGGACGTTGTATCTCTAAAACCAATTATCTTTTTAATGCAAATTTAAATTAATTTCTTCAAATTATAACTATTTTTAAATCTGTTTATGAGGCCGGACAGCCTTTATCCATGAAGTTTTTTAACAATTACTTGAAATGCGCTTACATTAATATAATTTCGCTCGCACTCATTGCTTCTTTTGTATTGGTTTAACTGACAGGGTCAAATTGCTCACACTTAATGCTTTTCTATCGAAATACTTTAACAATAATTTAATTTCGTTCGCAATCATGCATTTTACTATGTTCCTGCTTTACTGCTCTCACACTTAAAGTTTCTTACTACAATAGACCAACTCCGACAAACTCTAACAACTCTCGCATTCAAGTTACCTTTTGAAAATTACATTAATTAAAGTATTTTTTCAAGCATTATGGCATTTAAAATGAATAAATAAACTTGCTTCTATAGGAAAATGTCTGTCTACAATTTTGCGTGCTATTCAAATTAAGGCCTCTTGCTGTTGGCTTGACCACAGTTCTCGACCGCAGTGTGCATCAACAACAGCAAATTTCTTTATTATACTACTACATACTACTATGGAAACGATGCTGTAAAGAAATATTCTCCATTTTGTATTGCAATTGATGTTTCAATTTCCTTCTTTTCTTTTCTTATTTTTTTTTTTAACACAAACCTGAGAAGGAAAAATGTAAATATGCATACAGCAGTTGCATTATTCTTCATTTAAATAACAATTTAAGGTGAATAATCCGACCACAAATACAACTGATACAGACAGTCAGCAAGAGATATCAATTCAAAATTCATTTCCAACTTAATAATTTAATATTTTTGCTGAAATTTATTCAAAAAGACACAAAGTTTTGATATAAACCCTTGAGTAACATTTGTTATGTTAATATTGGTATTGCGATTGAATGAATTATATTTTAGCTACAAGTTTAAGCATGATTTTAATATTAAACTTTATAAATTTGATGTTTCTCTTTGCAGGAAGTGGGCAGCATCATTGGCAAAAAGGGTGAAATTGTCAACAGATTTCGTGAGGAGGTAACTAATTTTTGTATATATGATAATATGTTAAGAATTTTTTAATTATATATCTTTAATACATCTTTATAGTCCGGTGCCAAAATTAATATTTCGGATGGCTCATGCCCCGAACGCATTGTGACTGTCTCTGGCACAACTAGTGCAATTTTCTCGGCATTTACGCTCATCACAAAGAAGTTTGAGGAGGTAATATTTGTATTTTGAATTAATGTTTCATTTATATTTGTATGTTTATGTTTATGTTATGCTTTAAACAGAGTTTATATTTTCGGTTTAGTTTGAAGTTTTTATTTTTCTATGGTAAATTATGAAGCGTACTCACGACCACAGCAACTGTAGAGCAAGGAGGATAGTGATTACTTATTTTTTTCACGCACAACACTAAATTACACATTCTAACAGTGCTTGCTGATTTTTTAAAAGAACTCCACAAGGAGATAGCACATGAGTCCCAGTAATTGATGTTTTATATTATATGCGAAACTGCTGTGGAATGAAAACTTCGTAGAAAGTATTAGAAAAGCTACAATAGTTCTCTGTACGTAGTATAAGAAAATAGTATATAGAAGATGGGGAGTCGCTCGGATGCTATAATCTAGTAGTTATACACATGCGTAAGACCAATTCTTACGACATACTAGTTTGGATGCCAGCACTTGCAAAGCTCCGTACGCAGAAAACTCAACTGTCTCAATAGCTGTTAACAGGCCTAATGAAAATAGGACATTCAAACATTCGTAACGACCTAACCCTCTGCACAGCTCATTGCATTCTTAAAATATACTTCAATTAGAGATATGATGTCCATCAGCAACGGGTGGCAGAAAATTCTCTAAATATATTTTCTGATGGCACGAAACTAGACAGCCTAAGATATTGGAATCATTGTCTACTTCAGATGAACTGTCCATTACAGCGTCTATCGCCAAAAGTCGTTGTTATTCAGCAAGCAAAGAAGTACGTAAGAAGCTGTCTACGAACAGCTGTAAACAAGTACATGTACTCAAATAGTCAAACAGCACTTCATGCACTTGAGTTCTGTGTATTCAAGTCCAAGACAAACACTGCATGCCAAAGATGTCTTAACAAGTTGTCTAAGTTAATAATCATATCAAGCACAGATGACGCAAATGAATCTGCGAGAGAAAGCACATTGATTCATACTCTTTCAGAAAAGGACATGGTTGGGCTGCTCCTGTCGACCTACAAGCTGTTTATTAAAATCAATTTCAACGATTAACATACATACATCCAATAAGGATTGTTGTCCAATCCTTATTGGATGTACGTATGTTACATACATGCTAGGAGATTGGGAGCCAACACAAGAGCCATTTGTAAACATCAATGAAATAGAACATTTTCAATGCCTTCTAAGTCAATGCCACAGACTGTGTATAAAAAAAATTAAATATGTATTTTTAAGATTGAGATCAAAAGTAAGATTGAAAACGCATTTTTTTTTTAAATTTCTATGAGCTGTAGACAATTTTATTGGCATGGAGCTCGACTCGAAATATAAAGTTTCAATTTGACATTCCCAGTTTTCTACGTATCGTGAGTACCCTTATCCATAACGTCATCCAGACTGTTTTTTTCTCTCTCAGACATACGCATTTTTGCCAAAAATTTAAAATAACAGCGGATCTAGACTCATTTGTACGAGAGAGACCACAAAAGTCACACTGATCTTAAGTATTATTTTTCACATAACAATAAAATATATGTAGGTGCCATACAATCTGTAGCGTAGAACGATTTTGTATATTGGTTTCATTATTTATTAGTTTCATTATATACCGTTTTAAATACATCTACTCTAATTTTTCAGTGGTGCTCGCAGTTTAATGATATTGGCAAAACGGGCAAAACTCAAATACCAATACGTTTGATTGTGCCAGCCAGTCAGTGTGGCTCATTAATTGGTAAACTATATACATATATATATATATATATATATATATATATATATATATATATATATATATATATAAATACATATATCTTTCTGGTATACTATAAAATCAATTTGCAATTACTAACGATATACTGATATATTTATACAGGCAAAAGTGGCTCAAAAATCAAGGAAATACGTCAAACAACCGGCTGCTCTATACAGGTGGCTAGCGAAATGTTGCCAAATTCAACTGAACGTGCTGTCACTTTAAGCGGCACAGCTGAGCAAATAACTCAGTGTATCTATCAGATTTGTCTTGTCATGTTGGAGGTGCGTTTAATTTAAAATTTCAATTAAAAACAAATAACAAACTAACTAACTACTAACTAACTTTGTTGTACTATTACAGTCACCACCGCGCGGTGCTACCATACCGTATCGACCAAAACCGCAAGTAACCGGTCCCGTACTATTGGCAAACGGACAGGCCTTTGCACTTCCAGGCAACTATCATCTGCCTGCACAAGAGGTAATTTCAATCAATACAAAGTTTAGCTTCAGTCAATACACAAAAGTACTATATATATATATATATATATATATATATATATATATATATATATATATATATATATATATATATATATATATATATATATATATATATATATATATATATATATATATATATATATATATATAATACTACCTACTCTACTCTACCTACTACTACTACTACTACTCGTATATTTCAATTGCAAATCAAATGAAGATTCCGACCGAACAAGAAACCGAACCGAACCAAATCAAATTAAACCAAAACCAAATCCAAATGAAACCTACTATTATCTCAGCACAAACACAAATTTGAAATTCGCTATAACTAAAGTGTTTGATTGATTGATTGATTAAAGTTTGTGTTCAGTCGAAAGGACGAAAAAAAAAGAAAATCTTAATAAAAATTGAAACTTTTATAATTTCTTGTGTGAATTCGATTTGTCTGCCTAGTATTATATCTATCTATCTACCTATCTATCTTTCTAAACTATCTATATCTTTTAGCTATGTATTTGACTTTTGATTTAAAAACTTTTATACTTTTTTTTAATTGTGTTTTAGTCCGCTGTATTTTTATTTATATTTTAAACAAATGAAAAATTGTAAACATTTTTTATTTTATTTTCCTTTTCTTTTCTTTTTTTTATACTTATCCAACAACACTCATCAACAAAATAAAAACAACACCTTTACTAAGTTTTTATATATAAAAAAGAAATATATATTAAGAAATATATATTATCTCTACAGCGTTTTTCTGTCTCTCTCTCTCTATCTCTCTCTCTCTACTACAATATTTCTTTGCATCCAAATGATTTGCACCAATTGTGAAACCTTTGCATTATACTTTAAAAAACTATATCTTTATTTCTTTCTATCATAATCCAATCCGTGTGTGCAGTTAAGTTCGTCTTCACTTTTTAACTCACCACAAAATAATACAATTAGAAATTTTTATGATTATAGACAGTCAATATGCTCAAGATATACGTTCCAAGACCAATAATGTCCTTCATGAAGTTTCCACATATGTTCCTGTGTTTTACACTTTGCCCTTTGCCACGCCTGTTTAAAAATAAAAAAAAAAACAAAAAACAAAACAAAAACTAAATAATTAGTAAAAGAAATTATTTTATGATATTTTTTTTTTTTTTTTGAATTTTTGTGTTTTTTATTTTTTAGTTTTTTCTTTTTTGGTACTCTTCTCTCTCTTCTCTCTTAGGTGTTCACTAAAATTTGGTGTACTGCG
This sequence comes from Leucophenga montana, assembly GCA_035044765.1. Classification (NCBI taxonomy): domain Eukaryota; kingdom Metazoa; phylum Arthropoda; class Insecta; order Diptera; family Drosophilidae; genus Leucophenga; species Leucophenga montana. The sequence continues at coordinate 862,299 of JAWNNQ010001689.1, read as the reverse complement.
TTGGTCAAAAAGTTTCACTGCGAAGTTTTGCTTGTTTATAAAACACGGGTGACTACAACACCTTGAACAGCTGAGATTGAAAAAAAGTAACAGTCTATATAAATATATATGTATGTGCATAGCAGTTTATTATACTGTGACATGAAAAAATATACTTACGTATCAAGTAACTCTAGGGTTACTTACTACTTACTTCGCTTCCACAAGGAGGGAGTACACACGAGGGCTCGCGTGCAGTTAGAGAAGTATGTTAACAAACACACATATTTAGCTAATCTATCATAAAAAATAAAAAGAGTTTCTTTTATAAAAAGTAAATAAAATATATATACCTATTTAAATTAACCTCAACAATATTACTACATACATATCTTTTTTGATGCATCATATGCCAAATACAATAAATAATACTTATACCAATTATAATATTATAATGATAAATTCGTTTAATAATAATCCACATGCAATAATCACACAACAAATCCTTCCTTTTTGGTATATACATATATGTATGACCTATATACTATAATATTTAATTTGTTTAGTAAAAATAAACGTTATTGCGCAATTGAAACCGACATTTTTAATTAAAAATTAATTTAAAAAAAAAAAAAAAGCAAAACAAAAACAAAAACATTTATAATTGAAACCGAAACTACACAATAATAAATAAAAAAATATACTATAACATAAATAATATATTAGAACACCATATCCATTCGAAGAAAAAATAAAAAAGCAAACAATTATAAAGTAATACCACAACAACAACAACTACAATAATAATAATAATATCAAATAGCAAAAACAACAAACAGTTCTAAAAAAAAAATAAAAAAAATCGTCCTGCCCGAGCCCTCACATCACTCTCTCTATCTATCTCTCTTTATATATATTTAAATATTCCGCAACTTATAAAAAATATATGTATATACAAGAACTAATTCAAAACTTTCGCAAAATAATTCAAAACTTTCAAAATAAGGACAATAAAAGACAATGGAAGATTTGGCCATATGCTTCTAAATCCTGAGAAGCTACAATAGATGCTTAGAAAGCCAGTCAGGTTGCAGTTCTCATAGTTAGTTTGCCTTTGACCGAAGGATCAGAAACTAAGCATGGGATAATTTGTTAAAAGACAGAAATCTGTGTGCTGAAACATTTCTAATTGGCATTCAGAAACTACGCCACTTACTTGGACTTCTACAGCCGACTATATCAACCGGTGCACTAGTACTATGTTCTACTTCAATTACACGTTCGCTTGAACTTGTTGAGATTTTCACGCATTAGTATGACAAACTATAATGAAAAATTTACAAACTCTAATTGAAGATTAGAAATATGTGATTTTAAAATTTTCGACAATACGGAAGTCTATGTAGTATCTCCTCTCGAAGCATTAACACATTTATGGCTAAGCAGCTGAACACAGGGTGTTCTTAATTGTCAAAAAGCCGCACAGTTTGTGTTTGGATGTGTACTTTTTCATATCAAGTTTAAAATTTTGTTTTGAACAATACACGTCAAAATACGCAAAAATGTTTGCTAAACAGCTGATCGATCATAGAGAGTTTACATTTGTACAAGGTTTTAACGACTTTTAATTGTCGCCTAAAACTTTTCTTACATTAGCAATAAACAAAAATGTCCAGAGTTTAGCTAACAAAAAGAGAGTGTTCTTATTAAAAATATAAATAAAATATAGTCTTCTTATATTAATTTAGAACTATGTATGCTTTAATATCAAGTTTGAATTTTTATTTCAATACTTCTCAAAGTGTTAACAATTTTCTGCTAAACAGCTGATCATAGTTTGTTTTCATTTGCATAAAAATTATTTATGGTAATTATAGCTCGCCGGGTGTTTCGACCCGCGCAGAGCGAGAGCAATGCTCCAACTAGGAAGAAACCAGTTAAGAACATGAACAGAAATGCTAACAGGACACTGTCGTCTGAGGAAACAACTGTGTGTGGTGGGTGTATATAATTCTCCAGCATGCAGATTCTGTGATCGATCATAAGAAAGAGACATCTCTTCATATCGTTGCAGAATGTTAAAGCAATAGTCAGAAGTAGATTTCAAATATTGGGCGACTAGAACAACTGAAAAAGTTAGATCCTAGCATTAGGTTTATACAACAAGTTGTACTAGAGCAGAACATCTAAGTAAGAAGGACAAAACAATAGATCTTTCTACGACGCAGTTTTAAATTATGTTCTATAATAATAATAATAATAGCTCGCCGTTTACAACACATTGCTTACATGGCTAATTCGATTTTTTTTTTTTTGTTCACAACACAAAGTATTAAAAATTGAATGACATGACAGCTGCAAAACAGCTGATCACATGGTGTTCTTATTAAAAAGAATATATATGTATACACTGTGCATCTCGAAATGTTTTGCTAAACAGCTGATATTACTTTAAACAAACTTAAAAGTCTTTATTAGAAAAAAAAAATGTGCGAAACTTTTGAAACATACTTGTATATATATATATATATATATATATATATATATATATATATATATATATATATATATATATATATATATATATATATATATATATATATATATATATATATATATATATATATATATATATATATATATATATATATATATATATATATATATATATATATATATATATATATATATATATATATATATATATATATATATATATATATATATATATATATAAATATATATATATATATATATATATATATATATATATATATATATATATATATATATATATATATATATATATATATATATATATATATATATATATATATATATATATATATATATGCAATACATAGAAATCGATATCCAAAGTACTCGTATTAAACAACTCATGTCTCGTCAATGTCATTTGATTATTAGTTCAAAGCAAACTAAAACTCAATGTTCAGCAACAACAATAACAATAATGCACTTCACTCAATCAATAAATAAATAAATAAATAAAAAAAAGAAACTCAATTTCAATAAACTCAAAACTGTACTCATAAAAAAAATTATCTCTTTTAAAATCCTGTATGAGTTTGTTGTTCCCCTGTACTACCTCAGAGTTTAAACAAAAAAAAAAAAAAAAAGTAATTTTTTTGTCGGTGTTGGTTTTTAGCATAAATCGTACCTATCGTATTTCGAACATAATCGCAAATCCCCTGGTGCGGTGTATAGTTTGCGTAACCTTCTAAAACTATTACTACTACTACTACAACGCTTTTTTTGTAGTTCACAGTCGTATATACCACTGCTCAACTTTACTACTACGTTACCATGCCGTAAGCCCCACTACCCATAGGTATATTTCATTGACCCTTCCAATTGTGCAACTGTGTGTTAGTCGCCAATACGCTGCGTTTTTGAATTCTAGTAGCATACAAAATTAAAATAAAATAAAATTATATTGAAAACAACCTATCCGCCAAACTACTATTTACCACCTATTACATATATGAATTGTATTGCCTTAACTGAACTGAATTGATTTGAATTGAATTGAAGAACAGCATCATCATATCATATGTATTTTCCAGCTGCATATTATGTTTTATTTCATATACCATCTAAACTATTGCTCGCTTAGGTTTATATTAAACCAGCATACATATTTCTTGTTTTGAAACTTTCGCTCCGTTTTGTTTTGTTTTGTTTTATTTTAGCGGTCCTCGTTTGTCCTACGTTAGGTGCGTGATACCCAGAACCTAAATGCATTTCACAACAATCTTTCTATACCCAAACATATTTCGTCGTTCTTTGTATTACTTCTATTTTTCTTTACGATAAATTATTTATATATAAATCACTGTCATTTAATTTACTTTTCAGTTGACATATCGGGTGCTTCAACAAGTGCGTATGATTTAACATATTTTTAAATAAAACACTTAATTTATACGTAATAAGCGATTGAACATAAAATATATGTATATGTAGGAACTTGATTTGGAAAAAAAAATTTCAAAATGTTTTTGCATCATGCAACTGGTGCTTCAAAGAATGCTGTATAGCAGCGGCATCACACTCACATGATGATGCCGTTGCTCAATTTGGAATAATTGTATTCAATATTGCATAAAATTATAAAATTTTCACAATTAATGTTAAATATATATGGTGTATGTGTAAAACAGCTGTTTAAAAAAAATAAACAAAATTTAAAATTTCACAGCTGATATTAACTAAATATGCGCGCTTGTTGAAACACCCGCTATATGTTTGTATATATACATATAAATATATATATATATATATATATATATATATATATATATATATATATATATATATATATATATATATATATATATATATATATATATATATATATATATATATATATATATATATATATATATATATATATATATATATAGAGAGAGAGCTACTACTACTACTACTACTACTACTACTACTACTACTACTCTCTCTCTCTCTCTCTCTCTCTCTCTCTCTCTCTCTCTCTCTCTCTCTCTCTCTCTCTCTCTCTCTCTCTCTCTCTCTCTCTCTCTCTCTCTCTCTCTCTCTCTCTCTCTCTCTCTCTCTCTCTCTCTCTCTCTCTCTCTCTCTCTCTCTCTCTCTCTCTCTCTCTCTCTCTCTCTCTCTCTCTCTCTCTCTCTCTCTCTCTCTCTCTCTCTCTCTCTCTCTCTCTCTCTCTCTCTCTCTCTCTCTCTCTCTCTCTCTCTCTCTCTCTCTCTCTCTCTCTCTCTCTCTCTCTCTCTCTCTCTCTCTCTCTCTCTCTCTCTCTCTCTCTCTCTCTCTCTCTCTCTCTCTCTCTCTCTCTCTCTATATATATATATATATATATATATATATGTATATATATGTACTACAAAACACCCATACAAGCAACTGTTGCTGCATTCATACTCAAAATTAAAATTTATTTTTTCAAATATAAACTACAAAAGTCCTGCGGTGCTTTTTACTTACATTTGTTGTTGTCTCTACGACAAATTCTGCTCAAGCACAAAACAAATATTTATGCGCTTTTATAGAAATTACAAAGAATGCCCTGCCCCCCGCCATACGTCGTAAATATGTATTACCAACTACAAATTTATTATTCTATATTTTTGTTTAACAACAGCCCAAGTCGTTTATTATATTTTAATACATATTATATGTTTTTGACCTAAACCCCCCCATACTTTTTCATTTAGTTTTAACTCGAAACAAAAAGAAAAAACAAAAAAAAAAATACTCCGAAAATATTTTAAAAATACAAAAATTCACTCACGTTCGTTCTCTACTTCCAAAAAACAAAAACAAAAAAAACAAACTACGTGTTTTCTTTTATTTTTTTTCTCTCTCTCTCTCATTCTCTCTCGCTCTACGATTTGAATTTGTTCAGACTTGTCCAGTTTTTCCACTTGCTTTGGCTACTGGTGGTCTACATGCTGGTATATCAGGTTTAACGGATCCTTTATTAAAAGGAGCACACCTGCAGGGAGCGATACCAGCACACCATCACCTACAGCATATACCCGATGTGAGTTTTGGTGCAAAGCAAAAAATTAAAAAAAAAAAAAAAAAAATTTTATAAAAAAAAAACAAAAACAAAAAACTGTTATAAAAACTATCATATAGTATAGTAAAAAAAACAAAAAAACAAATCAAATTTTATATTGTTGTCATTAACATTCTCCTCAACCCTTCTATACAACTCTTGTTTACAACTGGCGCTTGTTGCTTGTATGTATTTGATATTTGTTGTTCTGCCCTGCCCTGCCCCCTTGCCTTTGTATTATTATCTATTTCAACAATTCCTGGCATTGCCTTAAAATACACTTTAGTACTTCTACTTTATAACCCCCAACTCCCTCCCCCTTTCTCTTACTCTTACTTTGTTGTATAGCTTCTTTGTGTATAAATTTTGTGTTTATATTGTAACTATCAAAACCTTCATGCAGTTTGTACTTGGTGCTGTGTTTAGTAGTGTAGTAGCACACATAATAGTCGTCAACTCCCAGTTCTTCCTTCGTAGTGTTTGTCGTAAAGTTTGGTTTTCTTTTTTCTTTAACCCTCATTTTTATTGCGTGGTGTTTTTTTTTTCAAAATCCTTCTACTTCACAACTAAATAACTCTTGAGCGTACATACATATAATTTAAAATGTTGCTGGCGTACGTTACGTTAAGGTGGTGCACGTGGAGCGCATGTACATACTATTGCCGTAAATCTTGTATGAGGCAACAGTGCCAATGGCGCTACGACATCAACAGCATTTTATGTGTGTGCGTTATCAACTTGGTTGCTTGGCCCTTTCTACGAACAACACCACCACCACCACCCCAAACGCCTAGCCCTTACTTACTAGTTAGTATGTATGTATGTAGTTTAGTATACAACCAAAAACCTGCGTTTTATTTCAGTATTCCATAAAGTTTTGCCTGAAGTGTTCTGCAGTTTTTCATGACAGTTTTTCTCTTTCTTTTTTTTGATTTTGATTTTAATTTTTTTTTATTTTTGTTAATATAGTTCTTTGTAAAATGTTTGATGTTTTTGTATTATGCTGCAACAGTTTTATTTGCAAGTTTTTTTTTTTTTTTTTTTTTTAATTTATGTTTTGTACAATAGTTTGCCTGTAACTTCCTTTTTTTCTCCGACCTTTCACTTTGTCATCAATTTTTAACGCTACCAAAAAGTATGCTGTGATTTTTTTTGAAGCTTGCGAATTTCTTTAAGTTACCAACATTGAGGACAGTTTATATACACTACACTATAATATAAAAGTTGTGCGAAAAGTACACTGATCTGACACATAGAAAATGTTGAGACTGTTGTAGGAAAACAAAACATTAAATCAAGAACAAATTCCGCTGGATTAGGAGTTTGTTTGGGTTATCTAACTGTATAAAGGTTCTTATTTCTCGTTTAAATCCGAATTCTATTGAAACGTGTTCGCACTAACACGGGTTTCGAAAAAAAGTGCCAAAAAATGACCCGAAAATTAAGAAAAATAACAAGGACTTATGATGCAATGGAGCTTGCCCGTCAGTTATGTACAATACCATTTACAAATAACAAAAACAAAACCAAAAATAACGCTTACTTAGGTGGGAACGAAGCTCTTATTGAACGAGACACGCTCCTTCATATTTATTAGAAGTATCAATATACTGTCAGACACCACCACATACATTTTTGATTAGATTTAGTTAGTAATAAAAATATTGTTAATACACAAAAACACAAAAGTGGTTGATGGGTTTTGTTTGTATTGAGGCTACTTCAGAAAGTGAGAGTGATAAATTGATTTCATAAATTCGATCTGCGCATATGTATAAATATAATCTAAAAGATCTTATAGTCTCTCTGAAGTGTTTGTTCATACAACCAGACGGACGGACATTGCATAACACAGGTCAACATGGTTTAGTTGTTTAAAAACTAAGGGTCATTTCTGAAGTAATTTGCTGCTTAGATATCCTAATCCTTAGATATCCTAATCCGGGGTCAGAATTGGCCCATGACGTCAGAATTTTGATAGATTTGAGGTTATGTACCAGAATGACGTCGAAGGGATATATTTCGTAACTTTGCGAAAATAAAAAAAAAATCGTAATTGATCTCTTGAACTCTTAAATTAAAGGGTAAGAGTGATACTAAATTATGTAACTGGAGCGGCAGACCACACAAATTTGGTGAACCTTGTACATAACCTCAAAAGTAGGAAAAACGCCGTTTTTCGTATACAAAACCACAAATATCTCCAAATTCTGACGTGACGGGGTCAATTCTGACCCCGTATTCGGATTGTACGCAGTAAATTACTTCGGAAATGACCCTCAGCTTTCCAACAACTGACATGACCCTGGCATTTGTAGAGTAGACTAGACTAGACCTGTGTAATTGACTCAGCAACAGATGCTTACATACTGTATGAGGTAAACCACAAACTTAATATACACTTTTAATCTATGCATACAGTGTATAAAATAGTGTCTAAGTGACATTATGGTCGCTTTTATAGTTTTGTGTTTTACTTTTGATTACAAAAATCCTATTAGCAATTTTTCAACCACATATTAAACCAATTTGTAGGGCTTGTTTAGGAGCAGACAGAAGGACATGTTTATATATCAAGCCGAGCTGTTGAAAAATAAAGACATTGTGAAGCTTCCGATGCTTTCTTTATAATTTTTCAATGTTTGTGGAAAAGCATAATACATAAATAGTGTTTTCTAACTATTTTCGTTTAATACTGGTTTTTGTAAAAAAAAAAGTGATTAATATCGTACTACACGGTTTTCCGTGTAAGCATGTTAAACGCGATATAGGTGTACTTTGTCTGAAAAGAGAATATTAGAGTTTATTTATTAAAGTTGGGTAGTTGTAGCACTTACAGTCTTCGAGATCTAAGCTTGCATACAGGGAGACAGACAGACATGACTGTATTCACACGACTTTTGAAAATTATAAATGCTACTCAATAGTATAGGTACATGCACATATATATATATATATATGTATATATACATATATATTAGTATGTGGGAGGGAAGAGGTGCAGTCTCCTACGCCTTCTTTTAACTGTGACATTCATTTGTATAAAATATACCCACTTAGCTTATGTGTATAGGGTTATGTAAGACTACTTAGTCGTATTAGTCTTAAAGAACTACACACACACACAGCCTTATTCAACTTTAATAAGAGTCGACACTAATGACGCTTCGCAATTTATAACTGCTTTAATGATCAAGCGGCTATATTCCTTGTGAGTGTCAAACTAAACAGTGAAATTTAGAAATGATTTCGGAGAGATAGCGATACTTATTATTTTGAAAGGTGAAGTTGACTTTTTGCGATAAAATTGACTTAAAATTACTTATTAATAAGTATAAATTCTGGGCTTTCTGACAGGTCATTGCAATCATTTTACACGGTGAGCACAACAATGAATCAAGTAAAAGTCAAAGTGAAAAGTCAAACTGTTGTTTTATTTGAATGAGTTTTTATAATAGAATAGTTTATTGAACTCCCAGTCACATTAGCGATACCAAAAACTAAAATCTTGGAAACTACGAAACTACTTTTTTTAAACCTACTATTCCATAAGCTTGAAAATTATCGTAAGCAAAATGTGAATGATAATTTCCTTCTCCAGTGTGCTCCACACAAGAAGAGTAGAGCAGAATATTCTACTTATAATTATATAACCTTCAACTTTAAGAAGTTCTACTCAATTTAACTAAGTAGGATTTATAATGAAAATTCTGCAAACAGTTCTTAAAAAAATAGCCCCGTATGAAGTGCCTGTGTGAAATGACAAGCTCTTCTAAGTAATTATTTTATTTCCATTCCAACACAATACTATGTTTACATTATTCCCATGCTTTCTCCAGCTCACACTTTGCATCTTTAAAGCTGCAAAATGAAAGCACAGCATTAAAATATTTTCCTATTGTACACATTTGCTTAAATTTCACTTAAGTTAAATGTATTTCGAAGCGCATGCATTTCATATAAAATTGTTTGCTGCACATATAAACTATTTTCTCTTAATTTCTACACATACTTATAGACTCGTATATTTATTTTATGTAGAATAAATGTATGCTCTAACTGCATTACATAAATATAAATATTGTAAATATATACTTACCTACAAATAGACAAACATGTATAAGGAAACACATATGTACACACATAAATTCTACATTCGACAATATACTATATACATGCATAAACTCGTTATGAATTTTAATGCGTTGCTTGACATAAACATAAATTGTATAAAATTTTTGTTGCAGTATTTTTTTTTTTTTGTTTTATTTGCTTTTTTTTTTTTGTTTTATTATATTTCAAATTGTTCAAATATGCAGTTGCATTTTATATGTAAATGCATATTTTATTAGTGTATAGTTATGTTTAACAGCGTAGGAACTCGTTACATTTATTTAAGATTTTAAATGAATTATACTTCCATCCACAATTCTTTAATATACTCCAGGAAAATTCAAAATACGCTTCAAACATGTTCATGAGTATTGAAGTTTGTAGTTCTTAACAAAATATAAACATTCAGTGGAACTACTACCTTCGGTTCTCTTCGATATTCTTAATAAGAAACTTGCTGGGTTTGTAGCGGGTCAACGCCCAAATTGTTACTGGAACATGAGAAGCGTACGTCTATAAGAAGTCAATGTATAGAATATCACAAAAAGTGTAAAGGTGGCTGATAGGTTTGTATGGGGCTACACCTAGAAGGTGGCTGGCTACGTTCATTGATATATGTACATATGTGTATATATACTCGTACATATATGCAAAACGTCCGTCTTGATAAACTATGATATCATGTTCTAAGTCAAAATATTGATTGTAATATAAACTTTTAATTGAAAAAACCTCAAAAGTGATTGGTTAATTTGTATGGGAGGTACTTCTAATTGTGGACGGTACAACTTCATTAATAAAAATGTGAAGCATACTTAAGACGCCAACATATGAAATATCAAGTTTTTCTTACAACATGTATGACGGCTACCCCAAAAAGTGGGCGTGGCATATCAATATAGATACTCTATAAACTTGTAGCAAAAACAAATCTAGGTAAATGGGTATGCAAAAAAATGTGCAGCAATTATTTGACAGACGGACATGACTAGATCGACACGTCTCGAAGAGTTTTTCGAGAACATATACCAGGTGTGTCGAAAAAAAAACAGGACTATTCGAAAAAAAAAAAAAAAATTAATATTTTGCAAAAGTGATTTATTTATTTTTCAAAATAGTCTCCTTGTGCTTCGATACAGCGTTTTGCACGGTCAAGCAGCATTTCGAACGAGTGTTTTATGTCATTGTTCGGTATGTTCTTGAGAATCCCGGTCGACGCCATTTGGATGGCTTCAATGTCCTCAAAGCGGTGTCCTTTCATCGGCAAATGAATTTTTGCAAATTGATAAAAGTCACACGGAGCCAAATCAGGCGAGTACGGTGAAGGATGTAACTTCCCAACGCATGTACCTACGAATAGGTGGCGCCACCAGAAACAGCTATTTTTAAAAAGTACTGTTTCTTTTGTGACAGACCTTGTAGACCCAATTTCTCCGTCAAAATGCGATGAATCGAATCTTTGAGAATATTTAATTCCATTTCCATATAACGCAAAGAAGATTTCGGCTCATTTTGTATGAATTCACGCACTTTTGTCAATGTTCTTTTCGATCAACACTAATGTTGGCCAGCCCGACTTTTCATCGTCACAGAGGTCTTCACGACCATCTTGAAAAGGTTTAAACCACTCGTGAACATTGGTATGGGATGATAGACAATTGTCACCATAAACTTGTTTCATCATTTGGAATGTTTCGGTGTATGTTTTACCAAGTTTAAAACAGAACTTAATATTTGCTCTTTGTTCAGGATTCATTTTTCGACCGATGTCCAAAAGATACTGTCATTTTTAGCGCGATAACTTCGCTTGTAGTGGTCTGATTGTCATAAAATTTTTACAAGATGTCAGTGAAGGATGTACCTACCAGTAGGTTTTTAAAAAGTTCAGTTTCTTTTGCGACACTCCTGGTATACTTTGTGGTGGGGTCTATGATATTGACTTCAGTGCGATGCAAACTTTCTGACAAATTGATAATTTATTTGCACACTTGTTTTGCATAAGGTTGTTAGGGTAATTGAAAAATCACTGTCCTACATCAATACACAGCTCAAGGAAGGTTCTATTCCATATGAATAACAAAATTCTGCAAAAAACTAAATCAAGACGTCTATGCGCACTGCATTGTAGTCGGTTTCGTTCGCTGCTGTGATAAGTACAAATATACCATAGAATCTAACCACTGAGTCGATTCGATAAATAAACTATAGAGTGTGGTTTTAGTGTCAATTCAGATAACTTAGATAATTTATTACTTCAGATAATTTCTAAATTAGGCAGACAGTAGCTAAGTTTTTCACATTGACTGTGTGAAATGCAATATATAAATCTTATTCTGGCTCTCAAAGTTAACTGAAAATCAATATCCAGGAGAGCGACGTAGCCAATAAGTTAACAGTTATTTCTGCTTTTATTTTGTTCCTAGCCAGAATTTCGCAATGAAATGAAAACGGTTCAATTGCTCTTTCATATTTATTTTGACTCTTTCAAAGTAATATCTGCTGGTTGCCGGTACACACCAATCCAATCTACAAACACTTTTTATTAGCCGTTTTTGGCATCACCTTCAGCTGTCTTTTTAACGCTGAAATTGTCTCAAATCGGTTTTCGCGAAGGAATAACTTGAGTCATGGGTAAAGGAGCGCTGGCAGATCGACACAAACGTTGATGAAAATTTGTGCAAGAAGTTTTATAATCCCGGCACATTTTTTCAATGAGAAAGCAACATAGTTTTGCAAAATTAAAAGAGCAGACCAGACAGCTATTTCGAAAAACGCTCACTCCTTTTTCATTAGTAGGCAACTGCATGGTTTAAATCAGTAGTACACAAAAGTGTCATATGCAAGTGCACATAGCAATGCATAACATGATTCTTAATGCTATTGGTTCCTTCGGAATTCCGAGCTACTTTCACAATGGAGTGCTTTTGTATAGCACTGATGCTGGAGAGAGAAAATATAAAGTCACCAGTGGGGTCCCTCAGGGATCTGCCCTAGGACCCTCTTTATGGAACATAATGTACGACGGCATCCTCAAATTAGATCTCCCCAGTGGCGTAAAAATAATTGGCTTCGCCGACGACATAGCCATTGTGGGAGTAGCTAAAACTATTCTCGAGGTTGAGATACTATGCAACGTAGCTATACTGAGAGTTTGCGAATGGCTAAAAGCTTCTGGGCTACAGCTCGCTGAGCACAAGACGTAGGCGGAGCTAATTAGCATCCGTAAAAAGGTGGAACAAGCCTGTATTTTGGTGGGTGATACCAGGATAACATCTAAGAGAGCCATCAAGTATCTTGCTATTATGCTAGATACTCGTCTCTGCTACAAAGAGCATCTTCTATATGTTAATGAAAAGGCTCTGGTAGCTTGCAGATCACTCGTAAGAATGATGCTAAACACCCGATGTCCTAAGCAAGGTCGAAGACTTCTTCTAATTGGCGTAACTAAGTCGATTATGCTGTACGGTGCACCTATCTGGGCTAATGCCATGAATGTGAGGAGTTACCGCAAGGGCCTAGAATCAACATATCAATTGGGGGCTATCAGAGTGTGCAGTGCATTCCGCACAGTGTTCGAGGACGCTGCTCTGGTAGTAGCAGGCATGATCCCGATCGATATTTTAGCTATCGAAGCTAAAGCTACATATGAGAATAGGCAGCAGATGGACCCAGAATACCGCATGCAGTTTAAGTTGCAGAGCATAGCCATGTGGCAAACACGTTGGGACAACACAGAGAAGGGTCGATGGACATACCGTCTCATACGCAACCTAAATGTGTGGCTTGGCAGGACACACGGAGATGTAAATTTCTATCTGACACAGATACTAACTGGATATGGTGGCTTCAGAAAGTACCTGTATCGGTTTAAGCATGAGGACTCTCCCCTATGCACCTTTTGCGTAGACGACCAACAGGAAGATGCAGAACATATCCTGCTCAAATGTGGCTGATTTGACCATGATCGACAGGTTCTGGCGGAAGCCCTTGGCGAGCTTCCTACCGTGGAAAATATTGTGGGACATATGTTGTATTTTCGCTAGTTTATGCAAAGAGCTGCTTGGTGTGTGTAGTCAAAAACAACAAATGCTACTTTACAAAGTTTGCCATAAACAGAAAATTAACGAATAACAAGTAAAATGTTTGTGTAATTTACACTAGTATTAAGTTAAAGAGCGGCGTGTGTGTAGAACAAATGTGCATGAAGAGTTGGCCTGGGCATCTCCACATAAATTACAAAAGTATGCATAGCATTTATCTATCTAGCAGAGTTGCACTTTGGTCGACTTGGAACACTGATGAGCAGTGTGAGTGTGCGTCATCTGCAAATATAAATTGCTGTTGTTTTTTTAAAAAAATAATGAGCAAATATTTCAGTTAACGTCCTCAAGCTAGCTATTGTATAACTTACAATACATAGTTGTACTGAGTTTGTCTCTATTGCGAGAAACATAAACTCAAATGTACTTTAGTGGTTATAAAAAGCAATGAAAAGCATACATTTATACAAAATACTTCAAAACAGTTGTAAAGTATCTCAACAATTGCATAGGATGTTTTTTTTTTTTTTTAAATTTAACTCAGTTTTAAGTGTTCTAAAACCAAGCATTTTAAGGTGCAATCCATTCTTGTAGTATATACTTGTTACTTTGTAATATAAAAATCTTTTAAAGTTTCAACAAAAATAACCAAAACACACAACACACACACACACACCTACTTACAAACAAACAAACAAACATACATACATGTACTATATACCACATTATATATATGTACATATATCACAATTTTACTGCCTTAGTTGCGTGTAAATATTATATATTAAATTATAAATTGTGTTCTTTTTATGGTAAACTGAGTTTTGTGCTTTGATTTTTTGTTTTTTTTTTCTTTCTGCGCTGCATTTTTGTACTAATTTTTTTTTTCAAAACTCTTTTTTAATTGTGTTTGTTGTTTTTTGGAATATATTTTGCAGATTTTATTTGAATTGTGTTGTATCATCAAGTTTTAAAGTTTCTCAACTTTTATAAAACGAAATGAACTTTTGTTTAATGTTGTTTTTTGTTTTTATCTTTGTTCTATTGTATACAGGTGGCTAAGAATCCATTGGCCAGTTTGGCTGCTTTGGGTCTGGCTGGCATGACACCAGCCAATACTGCTGGTCTCAATCATACAGGTAAGTGTTTAGATTTTATCTAAACAATATTATATATGAACACTGCTTTAAGACATATTTTTTATTTTTTTTTTTTATACTATAATTATAGCACTGGCTGCTTTGGCTGGTTCTCAACTGCGCACTGCAAGCACGAATCGCGCACAACAACAACAGCATGAGATGACTGTATCCAATGATTTAATTGGTTGCATTATTGGCAAGGGCGGTACTAAGATAGCCGAAATACGTCAAATTTCCGGCGCCATGATACGCATTTCAAATTGCGAGGAACGTGAAGGTGGTAATACTGATCGTACTATAACCATTAGCGGCAATCCAGAATCGGTGGCATTGGCTCAATACTTAATCAATATGAGGTGAGTAGAGTTTAAGAAATATACATATTTAAATAATGCACAAATGTGTTTTTTATATATTGCTAAAATGTGTAAATGTTGGAAAACTAAAAACAACTAACTTCAAATATGAAAATTTTGTCGAATTGAATTGCTGCAAATTGACAAAATAACAAGAAAAAGAAAAAAAAACAAGCATTGCAAAATATAAATTAAAAAAAAAATAAAAAAATAAGTGTAACTAATGTAAAAAATATTAAACAAACAAAAAAAAAAAATATGCAAGTAGAAGGTATAAGGAGGAAATCTGTCTCTCTGTTTCTCACATGAGTTAAGCGCGTTCAAAATTTCTGTTTTTTCGACATTTTTTACTATATACAAAAACAACAACTACATATCTAAACATATATGTATATATATATATATACATATATATCAAAGTTTGTTGTCTTTTTTGGTCTGCTCTGCGTATGTATACATACATATGTATGTGTTTGTACAAGTACATATATACAACAATACATAAATAAGCTGTTTTGTTAGTTTTTACTAGACTAAACAAAATATACTATGCTTTATGATTTAGTTTAGTAAATGAAACTCATAATATTTTTAAAACCATACATATTCGAAAAACAAAACAAAACAAAAAAGAAAATGTACGTTTAATTTTAAACAAAACCGAACAAAAATATTGAGATTTATTTTCAAAAAATCTTAAAATCAAGCACAAAACAACACACACTCATAGAACAAGTTAAACCAACTCATCAGCTTAGCTCTGCATAAACAAATAGTTGCCCTTTTATGAATTTTTGCAAAATATATATTCAAAATTCTTCTGTTTATTAACAACAAAATATAAAAAAAATAATAACGTTAAGCGCATTGTATTAGCATTAGTTATAGAAGCTCGATCTGCACATTGTAAAAAGCAATAATAGTTTAAAAAAAAAAAATTATAAATAATATACTAAACTCTAAATAAGGCAGCAATTTAAGCACAAGCAACAACGTCGCACACACTGGAAATTGGTACTACTACAAGCTGCAAAAAAAAAAAAAGAAAAGGCAAAAAAAGCAAAGAACAACGCATTTATAAACTAAAAAACTCCAGATCCCAAAATTCCCAAAAAAAAAACATAAGTTTCCCAAAATAGTATTTCGCAGTTTAAACCACTGCCAAGTTAGTTATTAGTGAAATATTATGTCCAAGTTGCAGCAGCAGCAGCAACAACAACAACAACAACTCCTTCAATCCATAACCACTTGCAAAATATTTGAACGACGCAGTCCCTTTTTTAATATCCTGTATAAAACACAACAACAACAACAACAACAAAAATCCCTCCTTAACCTTTTTACAAATAATCAAAAAGAAAAGAATTGCAAAAAAAAAACAAAAAAAAAAAATGAAACCAACTCAATTCCACAAAATCACCAAATCCAATAAATAAAAAAAAAAACAAAAACGAAATATCATCAAACTAAAACCTGCTCATTTCACCAAACAAACAAATATCCTATTTTCCTTTTCTCTTTCACGCTATCCCTTTTCCAGCGTTGAACTGCAGAAGGCCAATCTTCAGGAAGCAGCTAACAATGGCGCTGGTGCAAATAATGGCTGCGGCAGCAACAGCGTAAATGGCCTCTCCAGTGCCTGTACCTCCTCCACTTCGAATGGCAACGCAGCAAATGGCAGCAGCAACAATGGCGGCAGCGCAAACAATACAACAAGCAATTTATCGACACTAATGAACGCTAATAGCAATGGCAATACAAATGTTAATGGCAACAATGCAGACAACAACAACAGCAGCAGCAATAATACAACCTATAGCCATAGCAGGAACAACAGCAGCAGCGGTGGCAGCAACAATATAACTTCAAGCAATAATACTACTGGCAGCAGCGGCGGCGGCGGCGGCGGTGTTACTTCAAATACTAGCAGCAGCAGCAGCACATTAAGCAACGCACTTAATAGCAGCGCTGTGGCAGCTGCTGCTGCAACACTAACCAGTCCATTGGCTTCAGCATTGCAATTGTTAACCAAACCGGGCGCACTGAATGCGCTTTCAAATCTTAGCGCATTGGATTTGCTTAGTCTAACTACGTTGACCGGTGCTGGCGGCGCTACAGGACCACCAGTACAAACTACAGGCGTTAATCGCTCAAAGACGCACTACAGCGCAACGCGTTTTCGTAATCACAGTGCTGTAGATGGTGGTAATAGTGAATCAAGCGATAATAAGCCGCGCAATAAATTTAATCCATACTAAAAGAAAAACATTATAAAACAAAAACAGAACAAAACACAAAAATGGGTATTAGCTGTTGTAACTCGTCAACAGCCGCATAAAGCCCCTCTCTAAGTGATGTCAAATGAAGTTATATAGCGCCGTTCGCTTAAGATACGCAAAAGTATTGATTTTATTTTGAAAAGGATTTTTTTTTTTTTTTTTTTTTTTTGTATACATCCTTAGCATACTAAGCAGCACACAACAATACACAACAGCAGTTAAAGAATATTTATACATACTTACGATATAAATATTTACTTGATTTTAAAGTTAAAAGCTTTAGTTTGAACATTCTACAAGAATTTTCTATAAATAATATTATTATACTCTGCAAAAATCAATAGGTTTTTATTGTTGTTGTTAATGCAAGATAGTATAACGAAGATAAAATTTAATTTTTAAGTCAAAGGTGAAATATTTGAAACAACAGATACAGTATAGTATATAGTATGTATTAAATTTGAATTTTGTAAAGCGATAAATACTATGTTGCTGGTATTGAAGTTATAAGTTATACTATACACATATAAATATGTTAAGCTTAAAGTTTTTGAAAAACACAGCGCGGCAAACGCGTCATATATTATATTATATTATATAGTTTAGTTTGTAAGGCGTACGTTCTTTTGGAAAATCGTTACTAAATTGTATGATTTTTGTAATTTAAGCGAAAAATGAATTATACTAATACAAACTAAAACAAGAAGCAAAGTTAACTTCGGTTGAACCGAAGCTCTAATACCATTCACACGTAATTTGAAAACGTATTGTAAAATATAAGCGTCGGTGGAGTAGGGGGAGGGGGTTGGTTTAAATAAGGGCTTACACACACACTAGTAGAACCGCAGTTCAAACTAATATTGGCTTTAATAAAGATGTTTTTTATACAAAAAACACAAAAGTGTGCATTAGGTTTGTATCGGGAGTTACCCCAAAAAGTGGGCGGGCCACGCACATTAGTCTATGTATGTTAAACGGTTGATCATAAAAAGGCACCACATTGCATTTCAACCTAATATTGACTCTTTAATTAAGAAGTTTTTCATACAAAAACACAAAAGTGTACATTAGGTTTGTTAAGCTATGTATGTTAAGCGGCTGTCGATAAAATGCACCATATCGCATTTCAACATAATATTGACTTTAATAGAGAAGTTTTTTACAAAAAAAAGTCAAAAGTTGGCAGTAGGTTTGTATGGGGGCTAGCCCAAATAGTGGGCGGCGGGTGCCACCCATTAATGTATATGTCAAGCATCCGTTCGCTAAAAGTTCCCATATCAATTATTAAGTTGATATTAACTACAATAAAAAGTTGTTCATACAAAAAGTCGAAAAGTGTGCGGGGCAGCTCAGTCTTCATACTCTGTGAAATGTGTAGGAGTCTATTTTCAACTAAATAAAATACTTGGTGCCCGAAAAATGTGCAGCAACATACAGACGGACATGGCTAGATCGACTCGTCTCGGCGATCAGCTGATCAAGAATATATATACTGTATGTGGTCTACGATGTTTCATTTCATGTTTCAGCGTTACACAAAACCTCAGACAAGCTGATAATACCATTACACACTATGTATGAATGGTATAATGAAAACGTAAATTTGGTCGTACATATTTAAAGTAAAACGACTTATAGCAAGTTTTTCAATGATCGTTTAAATTTTAACTGTCTGTTATATTGCACGTTAATAGAATGTGCTTAGTCTAAAAAGAAAAACGTGACAAACATTTAACACTCATGGTGACGTTGGCCCTTTAGCGCACTGGCTTCTTGTTTTTATTTATTTGAATGTTGCAAACCTTAAACACTGTTGTGCAATAACTGACAGTTAAAATTTAAACGTACATTGAAAAACTGCAACATACAATTTTTTAGGGTCTTTCAAAAAAAAGTTATAGCTACAACAATTATATGGAAAACTTCTAATGTATTTTTTTTTTTTTTTTTTGTTTAATATCATGCATTATAATTACATTTTAGGCATGATAAGCTACACGTTTGCATTGTATTGTTTTGTAGAGGCGTTAGAATTTCAAAGAACTTGAATGAACTGATGTATTTTTAGAACATTAAAAAAAAAAACGTTTGAACAAGCTCATATTGTTTCAAGATCTGATTGAATGCGTTACTAAATCATTTTTAAGAGCTTTCGTTTACACTTATAATCTAAAGTTATGTCATTTCGAGAACTGGAATTTTCAAAAAATATAAAATTTGTTTAAAGGTTTTTGAGAAATTGTGTGAGAAATTGTTATTAGCGACCTATAATGTACTATATACATTTGCACGAAAAAATCTATGTACACCATAAAAAAATTTAAAATTTTAACTTTAATTGCAAATATTCTAGCTAATGTTTTATGTATTGAATTAAAAGTTGTCTCTTATTATATAATTTATTAATTTCTGTGAACTAAAAATATTTTTACAGAATTTTAATGCTTTAAACTATAGTTTTAATACATTTTATGTTGTATCAACATGTCAGAAAAGCACTACCGCAAAAGTCTGCGTACAGGCTTTTTTTTCGTAGAAAATGTTGTGTTAATAACTGGTAGGATAACACTTTCTCGCCAGTGCCTATGTAAGACGTCTTGATGTGATACCCACAAATTTTTTTGTTCAGTTGTATTTTTCCCATTCCCCCTTTATTATGTTAACGGATTTTGCGTTCGAGTAAAGCCCAAAAATGCTCTATAAAAATCAGTTCCGTACATTGGTGGGTAGGAAGGATGGTTGGGTGGCGTCCTTAACTGATTTTTTATATTATAAAGCAGCCACAGCTTTACTTTATGCGCATTGTGCTTGGAGTCGTTGTCTTGCTGAAACTAACTACTTGCAGCCTCAACTTCTGGAAATTTTACTGCAAATTAGCCTTCAAAACTTGGATATAACTAGTTTGTTACATTATTGATGCATTACATGTTAGTTTGCCAACAAGATTGGCTGATATACACCCCAAACTACAACTCCTTTTTCATCATGCTTTATGGTTGGCAACAAATGTTCCTTATCAAATATCGTAATGGTCTTTCTTCATACCAGCTTTTTTTTGCTTTTATCACGAAAATACAAAATTTGTACTCATACGAAAAAAAAAACAAAAACAAAAAAAATTGTTCCAAAACTCTGGGCGCTTGGAAACGTACTCATTTGCAAACTCCATGCGCTTCTGCTTATTTACAGTTGAGATATGTGGCTACTTACGGGCAACTCAACCATGATACCCAGCTGCTTTTTTTTTTTTTTTAAATTTCCGGGCTGTATTATCGGAAATTATTTTTGAATACCTCTCCTCTCGTTCGTGGTGGAGAAGAGAAGAGAGGTATTAGATTATTTAGATTATCTAAACTTAGAAGTGTACTAAAAAACAAAATAAATAATAAAACTGTCGCGTTTTTTCTCTCGTTTTGTTAATAAAGATGGACAACCTGATCGGGATTTTGACTGAATAGAACGCTTTGAAGTGTAGTTAGCAAGTAGTCTTTGTAATAATGCGTGAGCGCTGCCCACTACTGTTCCAATTTTTCTATAGGAGATGTAGCTTTAAAATAATTTACACCCCCCCCCCCCCCCTCAATTTTCATTTTCGTTGTTCTACGCCATAGCGCTATTAACATTCGATTGAAAAAGAATGAATTACAACTCCAAAGTGCGATAAGGATTTCTAAAAATGTTTTTAAGTAACGGTAATCCCATAATTTGCTCATACCATACGTCTGGCATGCAGCTGTACGTAGACTTTTGCGGGAATGCTTATCTGACATGTTGTAGCATAAAATGAATTAAAACTATAATTTTAAGTATTAAAATTCTGTAAATCCTGTTATTTGTTAAGAGAAATTAGTAAACTATATAATAAAATAAAGTTTGATTCAATACATAAAAGATTAGCTGAGATTTTTACAATTAAAGTTAAAAGTTCAAATTTTTTTGTGCTGTATGTAGACTTTTTCGAGCAAGTGTATGCATTTTTTGTTGGCTCAAGGATATTTAAGGCTGATATTTAAGACTGCAGCACTCTTACTTTCTTTTTGAATCGATCTATAGTTTGTGCGCTATTGAGCGAAGAGCTCCAAAGAAAAAGTTGAAATTTATGCCTTCATTTTAATCAAATTTTTCAACAATAGTCTAAATCAAAGTGCATGTATAGTACATATACCATAACTTGTAAATTGTGCTTGAATTCTTGGATAGAAAAACTAATTTTGACTTCAAATTCGTATTGAACACATCAAAATATAAACTTTAATATGAAAAAAATGACTCCGTAAAAGGCGCAGCATCGAATTCAAATATAGCGCGACAAAATGCAGACAGTTAAATAGAAGTTCAAAAGGTCGGATCTAACTTTTTTTATTTGGCTTTGTGTGACAGCATTATTTGCAAAACACTAAAAACTTTTATTGAGTTTTATAGTTCGAAAGTTATTTTATTCGAACGAAATTTTTTCTATAGCGCACGGTTTTCTGTTAGGCATGCAGTATGAACATTTTCAAATCACTGTAGCCATATTGCATTATTGCCTTCATATAAAAATTTCCAAGTAGTATCCATTGAAAGGCCCTTAACATACTACATACTCTTAACGCTAAGTGCTTAGATTAAACAAATAATAAAACCCAGTTGCAAACAAGAATTTTACATTAGAAAACATTCGAATATTAAATATAAATTAAATATAGTTTCTTTTCAATAAACTTGTTTAATGAATTATACGATTTAATATGTAGTTTGTATAACGAGACCAAGTATGAATTATATAAAGTAGTGACATATAAGATTGTAACTAAGTTCGCATTGATTGCCAAATTTTTGTGGAGTAAATCCTTAATTTAAAAAGTTACGAAGAAAAAACACAAAACAAAAAAACAAAACACATATTTTATACGAAGCGAAAGTAGAAGACTATTAAAAACAAAACAAAAAATATATATGAAATGCGCGTAATATCTTAAATGTAACGAAAAATTATTATATAGAAAACTAAACAAATATAACGTTTTAATCAACATTCAAATTAAAAATTCAAAAAAAAAAAACAAAACTTTGTAGTTCTTAAGTCGAATTATATATGTACTAAATTATACTACATACGAATACTATTATATACTATTTAATAAGTATTACTAAAAAAACGAATCATTAAGAAAAGATTTAACTGAAAAAAGTTGAAATGAAAATTATTAGTAGATAATAATAATAATAATATAAACTTCTTAAAGAAGTATCAATTCCAATTTGTAGTAGAACACTCGACTAAGAGAAATAAAAATTGAATGCATGTTCCACAAGCAAAAAAAGAAGAAACCATAATTAAATGTCGCAGACAAAGATTTTCCATATATTTTATACAATTTTTTTTTGTTCTTTTTCAAATATTTTGTGATATTAAAATCAAACTGACTGAAGTTGTCTGAGTCTATTCGAAATTTGCAAAACAAAACAACAAGGACGGACAACAGATATTTTCGCTTTTGAAATGTGTTTGATGTGAACAAATCTTTATTATTTATGCAATTTATATATGTATGTATACACCTATGTAAATCTCTACTTAGTTCAACTAAATTAGCAGCACTTTAAAGAAAATCTTTGTCCAAAAATGCGCACTAAGAAATATTTATAAAAATCAAACAACAACAACACACAAACACACGCATATTGAAGACCAGCAGACAACAAGAATTAAGGACCAATTCGCTAATCGACGAAAATTACAATAAAATGTAGAAGTATTTTAATATTAAATACGCGCGTCAACCAACTTTTTAAAAAGTTATTATTAGACTACAAGTCAAAATTTTTTTTAAGGAATGATACTCTTTCATAAATATATTTCTATTTAGCTTGTATTTAAACACTGCAACATGCAACATTTTGAAATTTTTCTTGCGTTGTCATTGCAACTGTTGGCAAAACAGCAAACTGCTGCAGAACTTATGGTTGGTATGGTATATAGTATATATATACTTTCCAGCAATATAGACAAGTTGCTTTACGTTATACTATAAAGCTGTTTGCATGAAAAGTAACTACAAAAGTTTGATTCTTGAAGACAGCACTTGCTTCTCAAAAAAAAAAATGATATTCAAATATGTCTCAAACAGACTATATACAACTGTTGCATTGTTTTAACTCATTTAAATTTTGCATAAAACGTTTTATGAACTTAATTTGCATAAATAAATACAAAAAAAAAAAAAAAAATAAATAAAAAAAGAAACAAAAAAAAAAACGTATTCGAAAAGTATTCACAAAACGTATAATTTAAAAAAATATAAAAACAATTTAAATCTACATTAAAGTTAATAATGAAATTTAAATGGTTAGAAATACTAAGCAGAGCTATGACACTCAGCCAATATTTTGGACTATTGAATACGAAATAAATGAAAAATAAAAACAAATTACTATACATATAAATATATACATACTCTATAATTGAATAGATACACGCATATACAGCTTTACTTATAATTCTACTTGCATATGAAAATAACAATTTTATATTCAATACATATAAATTAAATAAATAAAACGAAAAAAAGTAAAAGATTTTGTAAAATTAAACCATATAGAGTTTTAATAGTGTTGTACCTAGGCATGTTTGAACCAGTCCGTCTACTGTGTTCCGTTTTTATTAGCTTTATATATAAAAATCTTCTATATGTGTGTACGTGACTGAACTCCTCCTAAACGGCTGGACCAATTTTGTTGCAAATTTTTGTGTGTGTTCATGGGGAGAATGAGAATGTTTAGATTCACAATTCGAACCACTGTAAATGCCCGCGAGTGTTCCTGGCGCAAAAACTTTAAGATAGAGGGATCAAATGTTGTATATGGGATCGAAGAATGAAGGGGGAGTGTTGGGGAAGAGGTGGAAGGGAAAGACACGGATGAGAAGGAGGTAGAAGGGGCAATAGGGGAATGGGAGGTAAGGGAAGGTGTGGTAGGGAAAGGGGGCAGGGGGAAGAAGGGTAGGGAAACTAGAGGTAGACTATGGGGCATTGGGAAGGATGGGTAGAGGTAGGTGAGGTATGGTGAAATATAGAGGGACGAATTGTTGTATACGTGTTAATGGTATCGAAGGGGGCAGTGAGAAGGGAAGGTATGGAAAGAAGCGGGAGAATGAGTGCATAGTAAAGGGTGGTAGGCGATAGGGTGAAAGGTGGCAGGGGCAGATGAGTAGGGGAATGGGTGATATGATACGGGTGCATAGGGAAGGAGTGGCAGAGGGAAAAAGAGGCAGAAACGGGCCGGGTACCAGCTAGTTTTTGTATATGTTTTTGTTTAATTACACAGGTCAACATGGTTTAGTTGTTGGAAAGCTAAGTGTCATTTCCGAAATTTAATCCGATTCCGGGTTCAGAATTGATGCATCACGTCAGGATTTTAAGTTATTTGCGGTTATGTACTTACTTAAAGCAACTCTAATATATCGAATTATGGGGGTATTGCTAAGCTGAGTGCTATTCCAAAGCTCTTTGAAAAAATCATTTGTGAACAGGTAAACAGTAACAGCAGCTTAACAGTAACAGCAGCTTAACAGTAGCAGCAGCTTAACAGTAACAGCCATTAGTATGACGCATTGGGAGAAAAACTAGTTCTGCGCACTCTGATATTTGAGATGTCACGCGAAGTTTTATCACTCAAAATATGAGCACGACAATTTGGTTTCACTTTTCGGCAAAATGACATGATAAATGATAAAGACTTCTCTAACGAGCTATTACACGTTGAAAAATATTAATCCGTTTGGTCACAGTAACCAATTGAAATTACAGCTTTTTCTGAGCTTTTGCCGCAAAAATCCGGCAAGTTGTAGAACAAAAGTTTCTTAGTTTTTTGTGTACTAAAATCCTGTATCAATAAAATTTTGGTTTTCTAAAGGATTCAAGCAAACAAACACCAAACACACAAACTAAGTTTATTCATCACTTTTGAGTGGATGGACTTCTGTTCTTGGGCTCGTTGGACTCATCTTGGCGTCAAGAATCAATATATAAAATAATTTTGAGGCGATAGACCCCCCCCCCCCCCACGAGCACAAATACCGCTAAGGGTGGGTATTTTTCAAGCCCCTATATTTCGGACTGGGCTGATCCGATATTACAAGTTTTAACATTTTCTGAAAGTATGTTTCAAGGCACGTTTCCATCGGACATACCAGTAAAAACTTCGATATTGCGCGTATAATATAGTGCTCGTGCTCACTGTGGTGAGCTTTCGTCACTTGCGTGTACTACCGTCCACAGTGATATTTTCAATACTATGGTTATTTTGGTGCATTTACACACCGTTTGGCAAGAATGTTATTCATTATTCATTCAATTCATTTGTAAAAACATATATTTTCTAATACATATATAGCTCATTCAAACAACTTTACAACAAATTTATGTTTTTGATGTAAAAATCGGTGTGTTTTTCACTTTTTTCGCAAACTTCAACCGATGATATCTCGAAAACTAATCGAGATATCGTAAATGCAGTTTAATTTGTCGCCAAAGGAATAACATTAACTATACACAGCCCCCACCGTCCCCCCTTTTGGTTAAACAATTGAATGAAATTTTGAGCTAATATTGAAGTAATTCGGAACCTAGAAAGTCTATATTTTTTTAATTGTATATACTCGTACTACGAGAGGTACTATTTATATTTCGTGAATAGCAAATAATAACAAATATTTTTAAATAAAAATGGCTTTCATTTCGTTTTTCAAAATTTTTCCCTTGATGATCAATACACTTTTGCATTCGTTCAAAACCATTTGTCATAGCAGTTTTTCCATTCCTCTTGAGACACCTCCAAAACATGGTGTTTGAACGCTTCAACTGCATCTTCGGCGCTCGTAAATCGTTGACCACGCAGTTTACCTTTGATACTTGGGAACAAGAAGAAGTCATTGGGTGCCAAATCAGGATTGTACGGAGGATGAGTCAATTCGATGTTTTGACTGCTCAAAAATGCACTTGTTTGACATGATGGAGAATGATTCGTCTTTGGCGGTTGGTTTTACGAATTTCTCCGAAGACTTAGTGCAAACAAATGGTCGTTTACTCAGAATTGACTGTCCTACTTTGCTCAAGCGGAACAGTGGCCACATGATCCATTCGGCCGAAGAAACAGGCGATCATTTGCTTCGCTGTGCTTCTTACACGAACAACTTTTGTTGGATTTGGCGTCTTGGCTCGTCTTGGAATAAACACACGTTCGATTACTGTTTTCTTTGCGGCTTATACGCATATATCTATGATTCGTCATCTGTCACGTTTTTATGCACGTCTTTTGAAGCACCACGGTCGAACTTTTTAATCATTTCCTTACACCAATCGACGCGAGCCTTTTTTTGAGCGATTGATAAATTATGGGATATACAACGAGAGCAAATTTTTTGTACCGCTAAGTGTTCATGCAAAATCGAATGTATTGAAGTGGAACTAATGTGCAAGGATGCCTCTATCTCACGATATGTCACATGACGATCAGTTCAGCGACCGAACTACGACCACGATTGAATTCACTATACCAGCGATATACTGTGGTTTTTGATGGTGTTTCATTGCCACATTCTTTTGTTGAGATAAGCCACGTCGAAAGTTGTGAAAAATAAACCAACGAAAACCTTCTCTTGAAATTTGCATTTTTTGGCCAAAATGCTTTTCTTAACTCACTGTAAACAAAACAAATAGCAATTGTACATCAAAACTTTGTGAGTACGTTTATGCCAAAAAATGTCAAACTTTATTAGAGTGTTGCCAGATTTTAGCTTTTGACATTAGTATTGCCAGTTACCGAAATATAAATAGCAGCAATCGTATATACTCAAACATGAAACCGTGTCTATTTTGTTTTAAGTGATGTGTGCTTTCAATGTTGCGCTTTGAAAGCCGTAAAGCTGCTTTGAGTTTACATTTTTTATGCAAAACTATAGTAATTATTATTAAAAAAAAAAAAAAAAATCATCATAATAATAAAATTCATATTTAATTTTAGAATATCAATGGAGACCGCTGGACTGCCCATACCCGGTTATCACTACATTGCACCAAACACAATTGTCAAGACCCCAATACATTAGATAATTCAACACAACTGAACTAACAACAAACCTGAACCCGAAAAGCAGAATTAAAATATAAACAAACAAAACAACAACAACTACTAATGGAAATTGGAAGGCTGCAAGCATGCAGCAAAGAAGGCATACATACGTGCAACAAATGGAAGCAAAATAAAAAAAAAATTAAAAAAAAATAAAAGAAATCATAAGCAATAAATAAAAAAATCAACAACAACAACAAACACACAAAATTTGTTTACGCATTACAAAAAAAAAAAACAAAAAGAGTTGAATGCAAATACATATTACATACATACATACATACACAACAACAAAAACAAAAATATTAACTAATTATATAATTGATTTTATTTAACTTTAAAAAAACAAAAAACAAAAAAGCTTTTGTTTTTACATTTATTTTTGAAAAAAAGTTTTCAAGTTGGTGGTGGTAAAATGCAAGATCAAAGTCGCCGCCAACAACAAAGTAAGCAGAACAGCAATTAATTGTAAGTTTAGTCAGAGCTACTAAAACTAAAAAACATAAAATTATAAAAACAAAAATTAAATAAAAACAAATAGCAACTGAAAACCGAAAAACGAAAAACTTTAGCGCTAAAATTAAAAACAAAAAAGTTCATCAAAAACATTTATAGTTTAACCAAAAACAAAAAAAAAAACAAAAAACAAAATAAAATAATAATTAAATATTTAAAAGTAATAAGTGAAAAAAATAAAGCAACAAAAAGGTAAACATTTTAAAAATACAATTAAAAAACTAAAAACATGCAGAACAATATATTGTATAATTTCTCTATTATTATTATTATTATTATTATTATTATTATTATTATTATTGTTTTTCAAATAGCGACAAATTTGAAACGCCAAGCAAAGAAAGTTTAAATTTATTGACTTCAATATATTGACTTCTACTATAACGGATATGTACGTTTTTGAATGAAATTGGCTCTTTTATATTTTCTCTTAAACTACTAAGAATTTCTTCTGTTAAATTTTTATATATTTTCTTTCCCTTTTTTTTTTTTTTTTTTGTTATTTATCGAAATTGTGATTGTGATTTTGTTTAGACTGATGCAAAATTTATTTAGTAGTATTAACAAACAAAGAAAAACTATCAGACCTGTTTCCGGTACTCACTTTCGGTAACGATTTTGCAAAATTTCGAATTCGATAACACGCTTGGCAGAATTTTGCGTTTTGAGTACACTGGAGATATGCCCAAGTGCATACAAAACTGCAAAATGCAGCCAAACGTGAATTTGTTTATACCATTCACACATACTAGTAGTGTGAATTCTTGGAACAGCTCGACAAGACGAGTCGATCGATCTAGCCATGTCCGTTCGTCTGTCTGTCTGTCTCTCTGTACGTTTTTTTTTTTTTTTTTTTTTTGATACACGCTTTATTAAAAAATGTATTACATACAAAAAACATAACATATAATAAAGCAAATTCATATATTAAGATTCTGTGCAGCAATATTTCTACGGTACCGCCGTAAAGAAGATTGCTTCGATGAAGATATGATGCCGGCTACTAGCCTGCACTTTGTATACTGCGAGTATTTTTAAGAGTGCGCAGTGTAGTCATCACAGTAGGCGCAAAACTGCCGCATGCCGCACATGCCATTTTTTGCTGGTTTTCCACCATATGCGCCACAAAATTCTGCACTGTTGGAAGTTCTCCTAGGGCGGAAGTTCTCAGTACGCGACGTGCTTGATCGAATCTGCCACATTTGGTGTGGACATGCTCATGTTCGTTCTCTATATATTTTCGCCTAAACAGTATGTACTACATACTGGTGAGTACTCTATGCAGCTAGCTTTTAAAGCACCCATGCACAGATATGTGCTGCTGCGTGATGTGTAAGTTTATTTCAGCGTGCGATCGCTCGTGCCACATTACTAGGTTGTCTGTCTGTATGTTGTTTTTGTGCACCAGTTTGTATGCTATTCAGTTGAAAAGTGGCACACACACTTCTAATTTATCCAGTTTAATAGTTGAGTATCAAGATTGCCCACTTTTTGTGGTAGCCCCCATACAAATCCACCGCCCACTTTTGACTTTTTGTATGAAAAATTTTTTTTTTATTGTATCAATATCAACTTAATTGATATGATAGCTTCTTGTGGGCAAACATTTCACATATACATTAATGTGTGGGTGACCCGTCCACTTTTTGGGTTAGCTCCCATACAAACCTACTGCACAATTTTGTGTTTTTGTGTATGCGAAATTTCTTTATAAAAATCAATATTAGTTTGATAAATGCGATTTGATGACTTTTTATGTATAGCCGCTTAACATGCATAGACTAATGGGCGTGTCTCGCGCACTTTTTGGAGTAGCACTCATACAAACTCACCGCCCACTTTTATGTTTTTTATAAAAAAAAAAAAATCTTTTTATTTGCTTGAAATTCGTTTTAGTGGATTTTAGTGAGACAACCGCATCGCGCACTTTTTGTGAGATAGTTACATACAAACAGCTCACTTTAATGCATTTCTTTAAAAAGCGTAACTATCAACATGAATTTCAATATGGTAGCGGCATCTTACAGATCAGCGGTGCGCATGTGAATTTTGAATCGGGTGCAGTACAACAAAATCTACAACAAACAGAGTTTTTGAAGTCATAAATCGAAACATAATGAACACTTTTATGATTCTATGCGTCGCCAAGAAAAACGAGCCTTCGCTGTATTGTTGTTGTTTGGTTTATTAAAGTAAAATAAAATTCAACACTGACAAAAATTATTGAAACCATTTAAATTTAAATCACTTAGTAAAAATGGTAAGACATCAAAATCAAAACCTACTTCGCTTTCTTACTCACAGAAGTTATAAATCATAGCAAAATGAACACTTTTATGACGGGACGCGTTTGTTGTTTCGTTTTCGGCTGCTTGTCTCGTTGAAAATAGCAAGCATGCAAAAGTAACGGTTTGAGCACTCAGTGCAACGATAGCAAGCGCTTGCCCACCGCTGTTATAGATGATCGCTTCATACACAGCTACAAGTGTGCGTGTACCGACGTAGCAACTATTTAACGCACACTTACCCCCCCCCCCCACACCATTATGTTATGTTTTACAATACAATAATAAATTTTCGTGTGAATGGTATTAGAGCTTCGGTTCAGCCGAAGTTGACGTTTTTTCTTGTTTTTTTGTTTTTGTTTTTTGGTGAGCACCGGAACAGGCCAGAGAGAATCTTTTGGAAAAGAAATTCTTTCAATTGTTTAATATGCTAGCAGCCTCAAGTTGCTCTTAAGGCACTTTAAATTTATAAAACTAAAAAAAAAAACATAAAATTATTATATTTATTTTAATTTTCATTAAAAATTGTAACGCATGGTTAGCAAAATCAGAAGAAATAAAAATTAAATTAAATTTTTAAAGTATAAAAATAAAAATAAATAAAAAAAATGCTTATGTGGCGATAAAAGACTTTTGTTTAGAAATTACTTATTACAATTATTTTTACATTTAATTATATTATTTATAGTTGTTAAATTTATACAATTATTGCAAAAAATAAAACATTATAAAAAAAAAACAACAAAAAAAATTATTAAAAAAATTAAGTAAAATTATTTTCAACGTTAAATGTTACATTTTTTTTTTTTTTTAAATAGGTACGTGGACATACAGAGGCGTACTACATAAGAAAATATACTTTAGTAAATATTAAAGAAAAATAACAAAAATAACAAACAAAAAAAAACATGCAAATTTGTTTTTTAAGTAAAAATGCAGCAAGTTATTTGAACTCAAATGTGTCAAAGAGAACTAAGCATGAATACATAAATACATACATACAATACATAACTATACATAAATGCATATAAACATACATTATATACATAGTAACATATTTAAAAAAGAAAAGAGCATCATTTCATGTTTAAACAAAAAACTAAAAAAAAAAAAATAAATTAAAATTGGTAAAACATCTAAAAAAAAAAAAGTAAAGTTACATAATAGCTAACAAAACAATAGTAATTGATATTATTAAACAGCAGAAAACCTGAAAGCATGGCAAACGAGAGCAGAGCAGTATACTGAAGTTGTAAAGTTGCTAGATAAATCGTTAAACCAACGATTTATCTAAAGTTGAATGCAGCATCGAGAAAGCATAACTTAGTAATTAGTTAATTTTGTTAAAACAAAAAAAAAAAAAAAAGTAAAATAAAAACAAAAATTAAATACACATATGCAAACAGAAAAAACCAAATACTACATATCCACAAAATAATTTGACAAGCAAAAACATAAAAAATAATAATATATATTTGTTCAAAAAAGCACCCAATATATATAAAAATATATATATATTTATATACAATATATAAAATAGTACACACACATTAACACAACACAAAACAGACACAAACCGATACATATAAGTAAAACATATCTTTCTACTAAAATAATAATAATAATAATAACTATTATTATTAGTAAACACAAAAATTTATTAGTTTTTTATACACACTGCATAAATTTCGTTTGCAGCTCTATACGAATTTATGCAAATAATAAACAAACAAAACAAAACAAAAAGAATCTTTGCAAATTTATTAATTAAAACATTAAATTTATTTAAATGTAATATGTAGCTCTCTCTATAAGCTCTTATATATATTTTATTTTTATTTATCTTAAAATTCACAACAATAATTTAAAGCTAAAACACAAAAACAAACAAAAAAAAAACACACACACACACAAAAAATATAACGAATGCGTATACTGTATGCCCAACTAAATATTATACTGAACAACTACTGAAAAGACTAAGATTGGCCAAATGGAATTGAATTTAAGTACGAGTATTGTTACTATCCGAAGAAAAATAAAAATTAAGCAAATCTAATTGCATTGCATACACTTATACAAAAAATATACAAAAGCTGTTTACAACACAAGCCCCAATGGCTGCAAGACAGACGCATACTATGAGCATATTGTTTGGCCCTTCATTGTTTTGGGATTTTGGGATGTGTGCGAAAGGGTTAGCTATCTATACACATAGAGCAACATTTTGCACATTTAGTCGTACTATAGTACACACTAGACTTTTATTTATGTGTTTCTATTAAAATATAGAGAAGAAGTTAGCATTAGTAAGAAGTCCATTGTGCCATACTCTATCGAATGCCTGTCTTATGTCCAGATACGCCGCAACCACGTACTCCTTGGCCTCAAAACCTTCAAGAATGAAATTTACAATCATATTCAGCTGCTCAGGTGTTCCATGAGATTTACGAAAACCAAACTGAAAGGGAGGAATTTTGTCCTTGATGCTTTCCAGTTGAAGCAGGCGCGTCAGTAGGCATCGCTCGAACAGTTTGGCTGTTGTCGGCAATAGACTGATTGGTCTGTATGAGTCCAGTGAGAATGGGCATTTACCTGACTTATGTATCATGCAGTTACTTGCCTTTTTCCAGAGTTTCGGGAGATGCCCAAGTCTCAGTACAGACCAATAGAGAAAAGCATTTTAAAAATGCATACATTGTGTATATTCACCATTTGCGCATGAGGACATGCCAAAGCAATTGTCTCTTTGCATTATTCATAGTTGCGCTTTTTTCTAGTTTTATTGTACACTAAAGAGTGACCGCATGACGAAATAATTCAAAACACCATAAAAATATATAGATTTTGCGGAACTTTTGTTACTTTGTCTATCTTTTGAGTATCTTATCTTTCGCATAGATTTTCATTTTAATATGGTATTTTTGCTGTTTATTTTCCTGTTTGGTTTTCGTTTCACTTTTTTGATGCAACTATATTTCAACCACACGCACCTGTAGAACAAACTGAACTGCTCTAACAAAAATGAAGGGGAAGCAATATGCTCATAGTATTCGTGTGTCATACGGTCATTAGTTGTGCTCTTCATACATATATTTAATTGTAATTAAAAAAAGAAAAAAACTGGCGCTATTTTGGTATTTGGATTTTTAAGTTGTTAGTGTTTTATCCATTATTTGTATATTTGCAAAACTTTTCTGGTAAACAAAATTGATTTCTTTTCTTAAAATCGCTTCTCCTGTGAAACATATTTAATATTAGGTATTTTCAGATCGTACAAGTATTTAAATAAGTATGTGCTAATGTTTTAAACTAGTTGTGAATTACAAGCGCATATTCACAGCTAGTTTAACTGATTCTCTATCTTAACCATCATTCTTGCTGTCCTAACATTTGATAAAGGTTTTCTATGTTAACACCCCAGCAGTTTCTACTCTGTGAGGCTGTCGTCATACGATGAATTCAAATACAAACATAATGTTTAGAGCTTTCAGTGAGTAGGTTAGATAGCTATTATCAGTTCTAATAATTCAAAATATTTAAGTCAGTCGCCTTAATGCTGAAGCATCTTTTCCAGATACGAGTATAATAGAAGTATGTATTCGTACATACATATATCTTACGCAAATGTTAAACTTCTGCATTGCTCAATTATTTATTTCGAATGTACTGAAGTTAGCTGTGCCTTTGCCTCTTTTTGAAACATTTTAATTCAATAAATCTTCTGCTCCATCTTCATGGATCTTCATTTGAAAAAACTTCTATACCCGAATGCATACCAACCGTGAAAATGTAGATTTCCCCAAGAACGTTCGAGAATATATACATATAATGATTTCAAGCAGTTAAAGAATAACAACAAAGCAAGTAGTGATGACACAAACACTGCTAAGCTGCTTAAAAACGGAAATCCTTCATTTGGAGTACTTACACCCGCATGTCGTAATGCTAATGTGTGTGTGATGCAGAATTAAATGCTTACTATTAAAATTCTTAATAGTTGCAAACCATGCGATATAAGCTTTATGTTTCCAAAGCTTAAGCTGAGTGCTACACGGGAAGAGAGGTTTAAGCATCTTTTTAACATTGGTGACATATTTTTATGTGTTCAACGTTTCTATACAATAGTTAACAACTCATTTATCTAGCAGATTACAGCTGAGTCATCTGAACTTTTTGGCCATGCAGACAGAAAAGGATTTGAGTCTATCTTGCAATAATGTTCAGGCGCTGAAGCATTGAGTTTTCAAAACAGTTTAATTTAATTTCTGCTTTCTTATATCTTAATATATAAAAACGTTCGTGCAGGGTGAGAAATTCAAAAACTCAAAAACCGCTGCACCAAATGACACCAAATTTTCAACATATGTTAGTTTGGTCTGTTTAGAAGGTTTCTCCTTTCAGTTTCCGTTTGATAGGTACCGCAGTAGTCAAAATATACACGAAAATGTGTGTTCTTCAATACAATCTTTACATATAGTAGTCTATAAAAATCTTGTGTACGTGTGTACTTGACTGAAATTCTCCTAAACGGCTGGATCAATTTTTATCAAAAATTTATGTGTGTGTGTTCATGGGATTCGAGTATGCTTTAGTTTCATAATTCGATGCACTGTGAATGCCCGTAAGTGTTTCTGGTTCAAAAAATTTATGATAGAGGGATGAAATGTTGTATATGGAATCGAAGAGGGAAGGGAAAGAGGAGTGTTCGGGAAGAGGGGCAGGGGAAGAAGGGACAAGGGGAAGAAGTAACAGGGGAAGTAGTGGCTGAGGGAAGGAGATGAAGAGGAGAGACAGAAACGCGCCGGGTACCAGCTAGTTTTTATATATATTTCTACTAGTAATTTGATTCTTTTACTAGTATTCTTATTTAACTACTTGCTCAATGATACACTAATAGAAATCACTTATAGAAATAGCAGATACGTTTAAATGTCAACTAAATGACTCATGTGAGTCAATACAATCAAATAAACTCCATATGATTCGCTAACAGTTTGAATGGCAATCTGTTACAAAGCAGTTACGTGTGAATGCCAACTTATAAAGCCAGCTGAATATATTAGTACTACAGTTCACAAAATTAATACAAACTATAATTAGTTTTGCTATTATTTGACTCATGTGAGTCGATGCAATCAAGTGAATTAGTCAATGCTAACAAATTTAATGGTGCATAAAACTGTTATATAATATCTTTTGTATGCAAGTTTAGAACATTTTGTGCAAAACTTTGACATTTACTTTAATGAACTTAAAAATCCAAATAACTAGTTAGTAAAAGTTATTATTTTGAATTATTGCTGTTGAATTATAAGTTAAATTATTTTAATTTGTGGTTATATTTCTTAATTATCATTTCGTACATTTATTTATAG
This sequence comes from Leucophenga montana, assembly GCA_035044765.1. NCBI lineage: Eukaryota > Metazoa > Arthropoda > Insecta > Diptera > Drosophilidae > Leucophenga > Leucophenga montana. Next base: position 826,538 of record JAWNNQ010001689.1, on the reverse strand, counting down.
GTCAGCTAAGCCAAAACAAACAACAAACAAGCAAACAAATAAAAGGAGATGAAACCTTATGAAACAAAACTTGATTACAGGAACTTCTTTTAATATCAATTGAACAAATATAAAAATATATAAAAATACGCATACATAAAACTGAAAAATTGAATATAAATATAAAAACAATATACACATAAATAAAATAAAATGTTTATAACAACAATAAAAACAAAAACAAAAATTATTAAGTAATGAGTGGAACAAATTGTGTAACAAATGGTTAAAGCATAAAAACAAAAACAAAAAATATTAATTTAATTAAATTTAAAAGTCTATATGTACATCAAGCGAAACTATTTCGTGATTTTAGTGACAAATATTTCGCTTTTGACAAACAATTTGAAGCAATCATTTTTGAAATACGATAAAACAAAAACAAAACAAACAAAAAACAGAAATCTAATATGTAATAAACAAAATATATCTATATATAATTATATATACATACATATATATATATATATATTATATAAACAAAATATATTATGTATACTTATATTTAAATGTATTTCAAATATTTAGTAAAAATTTTTGAAGCAACTACAAACAAAAAATAAAAAAAAATATTATTAATAAATAAAATAAAAAATAAAAAACGCATAAAACAAAAGCGTATAAATAGCATTGAAAACTAAAACAACAAAAAGCAAATGTCAGCACACTAAGGCGCTGTACTTGAAAAGGCATAAAAGCTACACAAACACCGACAACCAACACGGAAACAAACAAAAGAAAAACTAAACATAATGTTCAACAAAAGAGTAAGTAAGCATAGTTGGATCCATATTGCAGTTGAAGTTTCAATAAAACGTTGAGCAATTGGATTTTTGGGCACTTGGGAAACTTGTATAAAGGGATAAAACAAAAATTATTACAACAAAACATTAAAAAAAAAATAAAAATTTTATTATATTACATATTTGTATATGTGTGTATGATGTATTATATATATATATATTATAAAACAAAAAGCAAAAAATATTGAATATTTATAAATATATATATATATGTATAGCTCAAGATTGTTTTTAAAAATTTAAAGTATTTTAAGATAATTGATTATTTAATGCGCAAACTGTACATTCGCAAAGGAAAAATACGTGTAAAAAGCAATTTTAATGGTGCCTTAATTACCAAGTTTATTTCCTTAAACAACATGAAGTATGTAGAAGAACAAAAGTAGAACAAAAAAAAAAAAAATTAAAAAACAAAACAGTGGAGCAAAGTACTACAACAAAAAAAAAAAAAAAAACAAACAAACAAAAGAAAACCAAGTGTTAAAAAAACAAGCTTAACCAGATCCCTGTTTTTCGCTTTCCTTCTAAAAACTTTCTTTACTTGTATGTACATACATATATTGTATGTGTTTTAACATTTCTATTTCTACATGAAAACCAAACAAACAAAAAAAAAAAAACATTTCATTTCAAAAAAATAAAGTTATATATTGTAAATTTTGTATGGCTTCCAATTATCCCTAGATAACAACTTCTCAAACTCAAAGACCAACAACATTAGACCAGCCAGACCAGACCAGACCAGATACCAGTGTCAAACAGCCGAAAGCAAATATGTATTCTATGGACCGTTTAAAACCAACAAACATAAGAATTGAATTTACACATTGATTTATGTATTATATTGGAGAACGTTTTCATAATTGTCAGTGAATTTTTTTTTTATACAATAAATTAATTGCAGAGAAAATGGTGTTCTAGCATGTTTTATTAAGTTTCGTGTCTTCATTAGCAGTAAAATAGGGCCCGAGCAGAGACAAACTGCAAAAAAACATTACAGTGCTAAAGCGCACTTATACTTCATGGCGCCCGAGCAGTGAAAAACTGCAAAAAAACATTACTGTGCAAAAGTGCACTTATTCTTCATGGCGCCCGAGCAGTGAAAAACTGCAAAAAAAACATTACTGTGCAAAAGTGCACTTATTCTTCATGGCGCCCGAGCAGAGACAAACTGCAAAAAAAATATTACTGTGCAAAAGTGCACTTATTCTTCATGGCGCCCTAGCAGACACAAGCTACAAAAATATATTACTCATTGTAAACAGAACGAAGTATTACAAAAAACTATACATCAACTGTAACTACTAGAAGATTTTTTATGTGTTGAATTGTGCAAGTAAAAAATATTAATTTTACAAATTGAAGATTTAAGCCGAACATACAAGTAACATAACCTCAACAAAAACTACTAGGCTAGATATCTTATTAAAAAAGTTTTCTCAATATTTTATAAACAATTTAAGATACTTAAATTTTACAGAATTTTTATTGAACTTCTTCATTAGCAGCAAAATGGCGCCCGAGCAGGGACAAGCTGTAAAAAATATTACTGTACAAAAGCGCACTTATTCTTGATGGCGCCGGAGCGGGGTCAAATTTTTAAAAATAATACTGTGCAAAAGCGCACCTATTCTTCATGGCGCCCGAACAGTGACAAACTCTTAAAAACTAGAATTAAATGATATCGATATGTCACAAATTCTATATAAAAAAAAAAAAACAAATTTACTGAAAACTATGAAGACGTTTCTGACAATTGACCATTTCAATGTGTGTGTCTAAGTCAAACCATGTGTAGTGAAACTCCTTGAAAGTTTTGAAATAAATAGTTACGGCAAGGAGTGTACCAGCATAAACCAAACAAATCCAGTGAAACCATACCGGTGTACCAACAAAGAAATTACACAGATATACTACACTAACATACATACACTGAAACACAAGCATGGAGAGTTATTGAAAGCATGCAACTGAAAAGAATTTAGTGTGTAACTTAAAAATTTAAAAATAAAAGAAAATATTTAAGAATAATAAAAAAACAAAACAAGCAAAAATTAAAGAAGAAAAAAAGAATTATAAATAAATTGATATTAATGTTTCTATCAGTGTAAATCTTTCAATGTATTTGCTCACATTTTACATGTATTTGTACACTGAAAAAAAATGTGAAAAAAAATCACTTGAGAAAAAAAAAATAGATAAAAATATTGTTAAATGTAGAACAAAATTGATAAAAAAAGTGTATTTAAAAAAAAAACACAAAGTATATATATATTTAAACAGAAATTATGTATTTTAAGGTATTTTAGATATTCTTATTTAATATCCAAACAAAAAGGAAAGCGTATGAAGAAATGATATTGTAACAAATAATAATAATAATAAAAAAAATTAAAGAAAGGGCAAATTTTAATACACACATCAGCAAGAAACAAGCAAAATAAAATCAGTGTAGCTAAAAGCAATTGTGGTAAAAACACATGTTAACAAAAAAAGTTAAGATATAAAAACAACAACAAAAAAATTGAAGCGGATATCGGGTAATACGGGGTCTATTTTGAAAGTATTGAGTGTGATTTAATTGTATAAATACATACGCCTAACAACTATTGAAGAGAAAATATCTCCAAGGAGCATATTTTATTAAATTTTGAATGCCGCCCGAGCAGGGATAAGATGTAAAAATAATTTTACTGTGCAAAAGCGCACTAATGCGTCATGGCGCCCGAGCAGGGACAAGCTGTTGAAAACTATAATTTAAATGATGTCGATGCACATTAGTAACTCAAGAGCCTAGAGATGTCACAAATACTACTATATATATAAAAAAAATATTTTATGCTGAAAATTATGAAAACGTTACGGACAATTACACATTACCAAGCCTTATTTCTATGAAGCGATAGCAAGCTGGCAGTCTTGAGCAATAAATTGCGCTGGTATTTTGGCTACAGCGTTATTTCCGTTTGCACTGAAAAAAATATATGTATATTTTTTTATATATACAATTGAACACTTTCAAGTGGCAATGAACTTGAACTTGTCTATTTCTTACTGATTTCCAAGTGAACATTTCTACAAGATCTCAACTGAATTTTTCAGTAATCATATCTCTTACTTTTGCAATAGACCCCGTACAAAAATATGTATGAAAAACTAAATATAAAAAAATTAGTAAAAATAAAAAATTGAACAAAAAATGTGAATCGGTGTTAGCGAATTTGTTGAAATTTGCAAATAGAAAATAAAACTTAAGTATACAAGAAAAGGAAAGAACAAACAAAAGAAAAAATGCTTTTAATAGTTAAAAAAAAAAAAACAAAACATAAATCAAGACAAATGAGAGCACACACAACACACACCGTAGATCGTACATCGTTTTGTGAATGTTAGATATTAAGTAAGTTAGCAAAAACAAAACATAAATTAATATAAACAAAAGTCACCGAGCCGCACTAAACGGCAAGATCTGTAGAACTCCCAAGCAAGTAAGGAATACATACATTGAAAAAACTTGGCGAATTTGTTAAGCAAAAAAGTAAAGTTTATACTTATACTACATATAGTATATTAAAACAAAAACAAACAAAAAAAATCATAAAACATACCTAAAGACATTTACATAGTACATCTGGTGCCAGGCCGTTATACACCGTAAAAAATAATGAAAATAAAAACGAAAAAAAAAAAAATTAACTAAAAATCGACCACTGAAAGAAAGCAAAAATTGAACAACAACAAAAAATGAAATAAAAAATTAAACAAGAACACAAAAAGCAGTTAAGGTTTCTTCAATTAAAAAATGAAATAAAATAAAAAGCGTAATAAAAACAAAAAAAAAAATAAGACAAAAATGTTTATAAGGACAATATTGAACAACAACAAAAACAAAACAAGCAAGAAAATATCTATATACATGCATAAAGTAAATAAAAAATAAATTAAAAAAACAAATCGGCAGCAAATTGACGTAAAAAATATGTGTAAAAAAAATAAAACCAAACATAAAATAGTATTATATCTCTCTAATGTATTTAAATTCACTTACCACAACAAACAAAACACAGCAGAACGTTTGCATTTCACAAACAGTTAAAAAGAAAATGAAGTTATATATATAAAAAATTAATACAAAACCAAAAAACATTTAAAATATTTAGTTTATAACAAGCAATGCATATTAAGTATACATATATATATATAAATCTATTAAAGATGAAAGAAAATTGATAAAACTGAACAATTGGGATCAACTTATATTTTAAATATAAGATTAAATAAAAAACAAGCAAAAACAAACTAAAAAATACATAATAATAATATTGATAATACGTTTTAAGATTATTAAGAGCGACAAGCACAGAAAAATCATTGGAAACAAAAAAGTTTAATAGCAATATTTAAAATTATATGTATGTATATTTATTTAATTTACAATTGATTTAACAAGTAGTTAGTTAAGTACGGTTAAGCCGTAACTTTTATGCCCTACATAAGTGCTTGAAATGCGTTACTGTTAACGATTACATTAGATAAAATCGCTCAGTTCTGTTCAAAGCGAAGAAAGCAAAATGGTTTCTATTTTATTTATATATAACAAGAAAAAACGTTAACTTCGGTTGAACCGAAGCTCTAATACCATTCACACGAAACTTTAAATAGTGTTGTAATACATAAAAGTGGGGATTTAAATAGGGGGTGGTACACGCTCACTAGAAGATGTGTATGAAGCGATGTAGTAGATGTGTAAGATGCCGCCATATGGAATTTCAAGTTGATATTGACGTTTTCCATACAAATGCATACAAGTGAACTGTCGGTTTATATGGGACTACCTATTAAAGTCAACCTAATATTGACCTTAATAAAAAAGTTTTTCTTACAAAAAGTCTAAATTGGACCATAGGTTTGTATGGGAGCTACCCCAAATAGTGGGCGGTCCACGCCCGTTAGTCTATGTATGTTAAGCGGCTGATCAAAAAAAGGCACCACATTGCATTTCAATCTAATATAGACTTTAATAAAGAAGTTTTCTTACAAAAAGTCAAAAAAGACAAACTGATAATACCATTTCACACTATGTGTGTTGTGGTATAAAAAACGATTTTATATATGAAAAACTGTACATACTATGTAACTGCAAAGTGTCGTTACAAGTCTGTACTCGATACGTATTACGTTATTTTTATGCAATATGAAAATTTAAACACAACAATTCGATATTTAAACAATATCAACTGTATCAGTTATTAAGCATTGAAAATGAAATATCAACGCTCATTTTACAATTTTCAAAATTCAGCAGTTATTTTGCATACAAAGCTGTACGTTAATAGCGCCTCTGCTTGAACTGATGCTTCAAATGTGTGTTTATATAAACGATATGCAAATTATAGGGTATCCAGTTGTGCTACTCTCTATGTGAGTTTCATACTTTTGTGTGTTCTGTAGCTGTAAAATGTTTCAAATTTGTCAGTTTATTCAAGCAGTTTTTTTTTAATTTTGTGCATTAATTCTGCAATTGCTTGGTATTTTTTAGTTCTACAACACTTTGTTGACACTTGTAAAACAAAACTTTAGCGCAACTTTGCTGTAGTATACTTTTAGGGCTTCGTAATGTAGTTAGCATAACCAGTGCGGCCAGAGCTGCATGACAAGCAAGTGGTCACTGTGTAGCAGGCTCGAGCAACCTGTAACTATGGCCTAGTGTCAGAGCTATTAGTTCATTAGCACCAGCTACCCAACAAATCGCGACAGTTGTTGCAGCATGTCGTATCTGAAAGGATGTTTATTTTGGTCACTTTAGGACATTTATACAAAATATGTCGGGCGCAGACCTCAGTGGCGTATGCCTCAGTTTGAAAAACCATGGACCCGGCAACAATGGCAATAGAGATCCTTGTGTTGGGTCCTGTGCGCAATTGATAGTAGATCATAGGTCCAGTACCAGGGCTGCCCTGCTGCTGCTTCGTAATGTAGTCACAACTGTATAGAAACTGTGGCACTACTAGTGGAGTATCTCAAGGCCACAGTTTTGTCGTGTGTTTGAGTTTCTCAACTAAACTAAGTAAACGTTTTCGCACGACTTATGTAAGGTATAAGTTAAAAATCCCAAACCTTGTTAAAAAGCTTCAAAGCAATAGTTCTTTCAATACGAAATGAACGCGAAATGAAACTGAATTTATTCTCTATATGCATACAATATTTGAGTATTATATGAGACAGTGGTGCCAAAATAAAAATATAAAGCAAAATAAACACATTTGAAACAAACTTTGAAGCGTTAAATCCTTTCAACTTCAAAAAACAATTTTTAACTATGATAAATTTTTTTAAAATTTACACTTTTTAAAACATTAAATTGCATTTTTTTTTGTTTGTTTAAGTACGATACTTTATTATATACATTACTGCTGCAAAATAATAATTGTGAAAACTCTTAAAAAAGAAAAAGAAACAACAAAAACAATAAATCCAAACATAAATTTTTTGCTTTCGGGAACAACACATAGGAATAAACGAATTTTCTGCTTCATATCAGAACACTTCGTATAAGTATTTTGCTTGAAAATATCTTTGTGTTGTTAAGTAAAATGTTATAAATATATAGTATAATAAAACAAAAACCAAACATTAAGTGTTAAATCTTTAAAGATGTAACTGCAAATGAGCTTATTAAATACAAAATAACACACACAGATACACACTAATCATGAACTTATTGTTATATATAAAAAAACAAACAAAAAATGATTGATTAAAAATCATAAAAGTGTAAACTTCTTAATTCTTTTTTTTTTTATTATTTTTCAGCAAGAGACTGGAGTTGAGTTAAGTTTTTTTATTTTCATATACTTTTTTTTGCAACATATTAAACAAAATATTACAAAAAAAAAACAAAAAAAAAAAAGAACAAACAAACAAGTTGATAATGTGTGCCAAAGCAATTTATTGAATTTCGACTTTTTAGCAAATTTTTTCCGTATATAAAAATAAAAATAAAATTAATATTATTATCATTATAACAAAAAGTATTACACAATAAAATCTATTGCGTAATACTAATTTAAATGGCAAGTAATATATGTAGATGAAGCTAGAAGATTGAGTATAGGCTATATGAGCTAAGCGATATTTAAAAGTAAATTTACAGAGTATAGCAAATAAAAACCGAACAAAAAAAACAAAACGAAGATACATTAAAATGCGCTAATTTGTTTTAACGTTTTTATTATATAATATTGTATTACTTATTTTAGTTTGAGACTGATTTAGTAATGATTTCAATACAGCAATATATACATATTTATGAATATAGCAATTCGTTTTATTATACAAAAAATAATTAGTAAAAAATTTAATAATTAAAACAAAAAAAAAATATATATATATATATATATATACATATATTAAAATTAATTTTTTTTAATTCAATACATTAGTTACACTTAAAACACACAAAATCATTAAATCAAAGTAATTTTATAATATATAAAATAATGTTTAATGTTTTACAACACTGTACAACAGACTTTAAAAGTTTTGCTTAAAAAGTGTCGCTTAATTTCTCAAGAGTGCCTGGTATTTTTTAGCACACTGCACAAAATACGTAACTTATAATAAAGCAAGTTAAGCGCCATTTTCACGACTTGCCGATATCTTTATAGTACATTTTTTTCACACTATATCCTAGCTTTCAATGTCATATCTGTTATTAAGCCTACAAACGCAATGCCTACTTCGACGAAATATACATATATTGTGAAGTCAAGTCTTTGAAATATATATATTGGTTCGTCGAAGTAGGCAATACGTTTATAGGCTTAATAACAGATATGACATTGAAAGCTAGGATATAGTGTGAAAAAATTTACTATAAAGTTATCGGCAAGTCATGAAAATGGCCCTTATACTAAGATTTTGTGCACCAATATTTCTACAGTACCGCCGTAAAGTATTGCTTCGATAAAGAGTTGATGCCAGCACTTTGCATTCTGCGTGATCTTTCAAGAGAGAGCAGAAGCCGCAAAACTGCATGCCGCACACCATTTTTGTTGGTTGCCACACGAATTTCTCTACTGTTGGAAGTTCTCCTAGGTCGGAAGTTCTAAGTACGCGACGTGCTTGGTCGAATCTGCCACATTTGGTGAGGACATGCTCAGTTCGTACTCTATATATTTTCGCCTAAACAGTATGTACTACATACTCATGCCTAAATGTATGCATGGGAAAGTTTATTTCAGATGTTAAGTCCAGCGTCCTTTCTCGGAGCTGTCCCACCAATTTTGCCAGAAGTTAATAATCACTGTTCTTGCCCTCAAGCGCAATTCCCTCGGCTGTGCTTCCATCAGCTGCAATTTATCATAAATATGTTTCGCTTCAGTAGCTAAGATATTAAACCGTACAGCACAATGTTTTTAGTTACACCTTGCAGCAGCAATCTTCTGCCTTGTTTGGGATCTCGAGTATTTAACATAATTCTAGAGAGCGATCTACATGACTTCTGGTTCTTCTTCTACATGCCTTCTGGTTCAAATTCCTTGTAGCAAAGGCAAGTATCTATTAGAATTCCAAGCTATTTAATAGCTCTCTTAGAGACTGTCACAGTTTCACCAACAATGTTACACGCTTGTTCAACTTTTTTGCGACTGCTGATAAGCACAGCTTATGTTTTGTGTTCTGCGAGCTGCAGCGCTACAGAATTCAGCTAGTCGTAGCCATATTGCAGATACTTTCAGCTTGCTGTATAGTCTTCGCTACTTCAACAATGGCTATATCAACTGCGAAGCCAATGAGCTTAAGTAGGCAATACGATCTAAACTGAGGACAGCATCATAGTACATAATGTGCCACAAGGCAGGTACTAGAACGGAGCTTGCAAATTTACTGTAGCATGCTTTTAGGCCGTCGTAAAAATTAATTTCAAGTATGCAAAATGGCGCCAAAACTAAACAATTTTTAGGAACTACTAGAAAGTTTTTTGTTAAAACGCTTGCTTTAATATTGCCTGCACTCAAGTTAAATGTGTGACTTCCAATTTACAGTTTGACAGTTGTACAGTGTCTATAAATACAAGCTACAATACACATAAAATCAAAACATACAAGTTATTTTATTTATACAATACAATAAACTACAATATAGTACTTATATATATTAAGTTTTTAGTTATTGTTTTAACTGCTTTTATTATGAACACTAAATTTTATTAACATATTTTCATTGACCTAATCAAACACAACAAACGATCTACAGTTTATTATTAATATGCTAGTTGCAAATTAATTAATTACACATTATAAAGTATATAGCTAACAGTACACAGAAAAGCAAAAACAATATACAATACAATAAATATACAAACATATACTACATTTAATTCAATTATAATAATTATAAAAATTCTACATGTAACGTTTCATTTGTTGAATTCAATAATAAAAAAAAAAAAACAAAAAATCATGGTTTTAAACAATTAAAAACAAAAACAACAAAAATCAGCGTTTTTCACTTTATTATGTTTTCATTTATTAAATTACAATAATTTATTTTTTAATTTCAGCAAATTGAGCGCTAGAGCAAGTGCAGCGCTCTATAAACAAAAAGTAAGCAAAGGCTATCAAATAAAAGGGTTAAAGGCATTATTTAGTAACAAACAAAAAAAAAAACCCCCCATAATAATAAAAATAAATTGATAAAGTATTAACAAAAACAAGCGTAAAACTGCAAGGCAATCATATGACTAGAGCTTCAGTAAGTAATAAAAATAAATAAATAAATAAATATATATACGATATATAAAAAGGCAAGCTATAAAAAAAAGTGGTAAATAGGCATAAATCATTGTCAGATGTTATAATAATTAAAGTAAATCTTATTAAACCACTTACAAAGCGGCAAACAATTAATTTTGTTTTCACTTGAAACATACATAGTTACATCTACAAAACGAACGTTATTCGAACGTTTATAGTGCCAATTTATTTTTAGCATAAATTTATGTCGTTTATTGTATTTTTTCGAAATATACTTACAATATTTCCCCAAGTTTTTCTTTTTTTTTTTAAAAAACAACGACAATTAAAGTAAAGTAAAGTAAAAAAACATAAATATAGTAGACATAAATTGGTTTCAAGACCACCAAGAGCATACAAAACATTATATTGAAGTTTTTTGTAGTTGTACATTTTTTAGATACAAAACCGCAAACAAATTTCATAACGAAAAACGAATCCGAATAATCAACTACAACAACAATAGTAGCAAACACATATACATATACATACATATATGCATATTAATAATAATTATTTGCACCAGAACCAGAAGAATTTAACATTTTGCAAAGAAATTTTATAAATTAATTAATACTATTTACCAAAAAAAAAAAACAAACAAAAAAACACACACACACAAACTTTTTTCTTCTTAATCGAAATAGTGTATGTATGAGCGTTAAGCTATAAAACAAGTCATAAAATCAATATAAAAATATACAAAAAACAAAAAACAAAGCAGGGTTCTGTGAATTAGCTTCTGCGTTTAAAATTTCGTACTACAAAAATTCAGAGTCTCGGAGACGAAAAAAATGCAAGCTTCACTGAAACTGCGCAAACAAGAAAGTTTTTTTTTATACATTTATTCTTGCTTTTTATACTTAATACTTTCACTATCTGTTAATATCAGCAGTAGTATGTTTTGCGTATTGGTCGAAAAAATGAAACCGGTTTCGACCAGTGGAGTCGTGCAGATTCTTCTGAGTACGCTGAGACGCTGAGACGCTGGGCCAATATAAAATCAAAGCAGGCTTCAGTAAATCTCTCTTTGTATTGCAACATCAGAAATTCAGAGTTTACAGAGATGAAAAACATGCAAGATACGCTGAAGCTGTTCAAACAAGAAATTATTTACTACAATTTACTATGCTATCACATATCTGTGCTCCCTAGAGCTAAACAAGATTAATTTGTAACATTGATGCTATCACATATCTGTTTATATAAAAAGCAAAAAAGTATATAAAAAGAAAAAGAAAGCAGCCGGTTTCGACCAGTAGTATCGACGAATAGTATCAAATCGCTGAGGCAATATAAAAACAAAGCAGAAGTGCTGTAAATCACTATTTATGCTACAACTTATGTGCTGCTCAACAAATATGCTGCGAAACAAGAATTTATGCTATCACATGTCTATTAATATAAACAGTACAGCACTTTTCAAAAAAAAATATTGGTTTTCGATCAGTTGAGTCGTACAATTTCTGCAAGTAAGGCGCTAATTTATATAATAATTGATATAATAGTTACTTACGAGTGTAAAACAATCAAACAAACAGTTTCGACCAGTTGAGCCGGCTGAGTATTTTGGCACAAGTAGCTGACCGAAATGTTTTGCAGTTTGCTAAAAATATTTATTTGTTGCGGTATTTTTAGAACATTAACAGCAGTAGGTAATTAGTAAAAGTTGCATAAATGAAATGTAAGCAAAATTAGACTGGTCGATTTTTTATAACTAACTACTGCTAGCTAATACACACATTTGCCTATTTAACTCAGCTCTTCTCAACACATAGCTTGTGCTAAGTTTTCTGTTGAATTCAACTGATGGCATTTGGCTGTCGGTTTCGACCAGTTCCAAAAGTTAAAGTTTTCTCTTAGGCGCTGTTCAAGTTTGACGTAATGCACCTTTTTTTGCATTTGACTCCACACAAATTTGTGCACCTCTTCGCAAAAACTCTCATTGCAACTTAACAAACAAAATTTTGTACAAATGCAGAAAAAGTAAGTTTAATCAAAATGTCAAAAAAAAAACCGCTGCTAAACGTTACAACCCCTTTTCGCGTTAAGCAATACTCGAATGACCACTCCGCCCTACAGCTATTCTATAGCCAGTTTCAGTTTGTTTAGGTTGATACGACCAGATTTTTTGCTTAAATCAACTGACAGTTGGAGATGTGTGAAATTCTAATACATACACAGATTTTCGTCTAGTCTACTTAGATTGTCAGTGTTTGGGTATGTGGTACGGTTTAGAATAAATAAAAACCAACACTGGTTTTGGGACAACAAAGCTGAAGCGAACAGGCACGCTAGTCGAAAAGTAGGTAAAGGTATACTTTTTAACTCTCTACATCTCTAACACAGTGTCTTGTTCCCAGTTTCTGCTTTAATCAATTGATCGATATTGGTTTGCTGCTTATATTCGACCAGTTCTAAAAGCAACAATTCTATATTACTTATACAGCCAGCAGTTGAGCAGTGTTTAATGTTGTTTCGCGCACATATTTTTAATACATGAGACTATTATAGTTTGTTCGAGTTGTGTTATACGAGTTTCGACCAGTTTACAAAATAAGCAGCGTAATACTATTTAGATTTTTAAATATGGCATTGGCGGAATGGTTTATATTAAGTGAAAAGCAAACACTGTCAATGAGACAGACATAAAAGCTTATTGTGCCTAATCAATTGGTATCGGTCGGCACACACACCTTATAAAACTAATTTGAACCAACTCCTAGAAAAATCGACAGTATACTGGTGTTATTCATGACACTATATGTTATTCATGCCAATATATGCAGTACGCGGACCTTAAAGTGAATTATAAGCATAAATAGCTCTAATATGTGCAATGTGTGCGTGGCTTTCAAAATTTTAAATACACTCGACCTGCGCGCAAACTACCCGCTAAACTAAAAATCTAAGTTTGGCCGGTCTATCTATTCATACACGTAGTTTCCGAGATCTCGATGTTCAAATATACGAATGAACAGGCGGACATGGTTAGATGAACTCAGCTGTGTCGATGGTGTTCAAGCATATACAGCTGAGTCAGGAAAAAAAAAACGCTCATAGAGCTGAAAACATCATTTGATACATTGTTATCAATTTATCACAAACAAACTCTTGTTTCCAGCATCTGTGCTACTGAACTGTACGAATTTCGACCAATTCTTTCTAAACTTAACTGTAATACAAATTTTTTTGAATCATTAAAGAACTTTATGATGAGTTATTGCGGAATTTTAGCAGAACCCTGTAAAATCAAATCGTTATGGCATATTTTCACGCGCAGTTTTGCTTGAACAGAACTAATACTGAACGTTAAAAGAACAAAACAAAAATTAATACACTAAAAAAAAAAAAAAATTGAATATAGCAAAAACAGTGGCAAAAACAAAAATACAATGTGTACTACAATAAAAGTGTAAAATTAAATTAAACACAAGTAATTTAAAAAAAAAATAAAAACGAAAAACAAAAACGAAAAATAAATAACAATGCATTAATCAATACATAATCACTACAAAGAAACAAAAACATGCATTCTTACTCACAAACATATACAGAGCGTAACTGAAAAAATAAAAGTACTTAAATTAACAAAATAAAAAAATAAAAAAACAAAAACAAAAACATCAAATTCAAATCGTTAAGTTCTCTGCTAAAAAGTAAGATATTAAAAACAAAAATTTACAAAAATATATATTATGTACACCAAAATATTTACAACAGCAACAACATATTTACAACAAAACTACATACATTTATTGTATTTATTGCGTACATATATAAAAATAAAAAAATATAAAAGTTACAACAACAAAAATTATGTGCAATAAAACATTTTTACAATTAAGTGCATTAAATTTGAATTTATAGATTTAATTATTTAAATAATTATAAAGAAACAAACATATATACACATACATAAAACATATACATAAAACAAACAAACAAAAAAGAAAAAAAACTACCAAAAAAACAACAGAACGCATGCAAAGTAACGTAAGTGCGCAAAAAAGTGGTAACAAAATATAAATTGTACACATACATATATACTGCATTAATTAAAAAAAAAAACTCAGTAAATAATTAAAAAATTATACTTAAATAAATTATTTAGTTAATAAACTGCATATTATACATTTTCTGTAAGCATTGTTCATCAAACAACACACAAAAGTTCATTTACAAACATACACTCTCATACATACTTAAAAAACAAATTTTTAAAAAACCACACACATAATTAATTATAAAAATCCATTACAAATAAATTTTGGACAAACCCAAATGTGTTGCATTCAAAAAAAAAAAAAAAAAACGAAAACAAAACAAAACAAAAAATTGAAAAAAAAGTATATATAAAATACAAGCCAAAAATAATATGATACAAAAAACAAAATCGTAAATAAAAAAGCCAAACCGGATTAAATGCGAAAAAGACGAAAGAAATATAATAAAACCATTCGAGTTTTTTGACATACAAAAAAATATGTGAAAAAGAAAAACAAAAAAACAAGAAAACAAGAAAACCAAGCGAAATGTACACAATTTTTGAATTCATTAATAAAGGTATGTGTTTAGATATATCTGTAATATTTGCGGCTCTACGCATTGGGTTGTTTTATTTTGAAGAATTTTATTTGAAACTTTCCAAAATGATCAGAAAGAAGCATAGAAATATACAAACTTTAATATACTCCGACAACAATCGTTATGCTACTGACGTAGAGAAGGCTCAATCTTTCAGTTTAAAATCATAGCTTAGCAGCAGGCCTCAGTGACTTTACAACTAAAGCTGCCGTTGAAGCCTCAATACGTCCCAAAATGACTAACTTGTTAGTATTAATGTCATAAAAGAGATGCTTAAAAAGCTAAAGAAGAAGAAGAAGAAGAAAATGTACAAGAAATTGTAAGAAGTCGCCTGATATCGACAGAATTGATAATCTATGCCTAAAAGCAGCGGTGGCTCAAGCTCTTGCTCTCGTTGCTCTGAATACTCAAACCGTTATTTTTGCATGCTTGCGACCAAACAACAACAACAACTTTCGGCGCAGCCGAAAACAAAACAACAACCACACACGATTTTCGTTGCGAAAATATAAAAGTGTTCATTTTGCTATGATTTATGACTTCTGCCGCGTCTTGTACACTGAGTAAGAAAGCGAAGTAGGTTTTGATGTCTTACGATTTTTAACGATCGACTAATCTTCCGATGCTTATCAAAATTATATACATTATAGGTTCAGTCACGCCTCCTTCTGCCTGTTACATACTTTTGCACAAAATTAATATACGCTTTTACACTATGGGTACAGAGTACATAACAAATTTTTTGGCAAGCTATGAAATATTCGTCCAACTCAGTCAGCAATTAAACGCTTTAATGCAAATTTCGAGCAAAGCGGTTCGGTTGCAGATCGAGCATACACTATACGACGTCGAAACGTGCGTGGCTGAGAAAGTAGCTGAAGACCAGAACTTCTCGATTCATTTTCGTACACAAGTAGTTCGACTTCCCGCGACCTCAACTTTCTAATTTTTGAAAAGACTTCAGCATGCATCTGTATAAGATCCAATTGACATAAAAACTGAAAACCCAAACTCGTCGTACCTGCGCTGTTTGGGCAACGGAGCAGTTGAAAAGGGATCCAAATGTTGGTGAAAAAATCAGCTTCAGTGATGTAAGTTGGAGTAACATTTAAGGTTGAGCGACCTCGTGAAGAATCAAAAATGGCGGCATTTGTGGAGAGAGTAATGCACAGCTGTATTAAGAGTCTTCATTGAATACTTCCGAAACGAAATTGGCCAGATGGTGACTATCAATGGCGAACAGTATTGGGCCATGATAACAAACTTTTTTTGGTCTCAATTGGATAACATATTTCTAGGAAACTTATGGTTCCAAGCAGACGCCTCAACGTATCATATAACGTATGTTATTTATTGCAAGAAAAGTTTCCAGAGCGCGTTATTATGAGATGATGCGATGTGCTATGGCCGCCAAGATCGTGCGATTTAATGTCCTTCAATTTTTTTTCTCTGGGGCTACGCTGATTTATGGCAACAAACCAATAACAATTTACCAACTGGAGAACAACACCATTCAAACCATTGGTGATATTCAGCCCAACTTATGCAACAGAGTCATACAAAATTAGACCCCCTTGAATCGAGTCCTGTAAAAGAAGCTACGAAGCCCATTTTAATGATATCATTTTTAAAAAATGATAAGATTGATATCTCACATATAACTCTTATTGTTGAGCATTTACTTAATATGTGTCATTTTCGTCTGTCCGTCTAATTTTTGCCATTTTTTTTCTTTACTTATAGGGTATTATATAGTCTGGCAGCATGATTACAATACTCTTTTATTCTGTTCTAATGGAACAGTGTCGTATATAGTAAATCGATGCATTCATTAACATATAAGTGCTAAGCTAAAATAATTACTGCTTCAAGTTGGTTTTGACAGCAATAATTTAAAAAAAAATTAGGCGTCTAAGTACAATTGTCTCTGGTTAAAGCTAGTTATTTATCTTAAATGTCGAGCTATTAGTATGTGGTTTCTAAACCTGTTCCCAGCAATATGCGAAAAAAAAACCCGCAAAACGCATCGAATGGTGCAACAAACACGTCACTCACACCTAGCATATGTGTAAATATTATATATGTACCTGTATAATAAAAACTTTGCTAGCGCTTAATTGCAAATATGATTATAGAAACAAAGATAAATATCAGTAACAGAAAAGAACCATTGGTATTATTACCTGAGTCGTCATTTTAAAGAAAAAGTAATATAGATAATTTCAACTATACGCAGTTTGTCTGCCGATTCTTTTGAAATTTTTCTATTTGCACGCCTTGATTGTAGCTTGAATGACTGAGGCCAGCATACTGATGAGAGCTTGTAGCTAAATTAGAGATAAATACGTGTATATGGGGCTAAACATTTTTCTGTGAAACAATAAGCTATTGTTATTATGCTCTCTTTGTAATATTACAAATGATCTTGAGCCAGTTAAAACATTTAATATATAGATTGAAATATTCAGCAGGCCTCTTTGAAAATATATGGCTCAGTATCTGTTTTTTTATTCCTAGCCTTTCATCACACCGTACTGAGTAAGTGCTTGTGTAAAAATAAACTAGAGCGACTATTTACTTAGTATAGCTAGGTAGTATGTCCAATAAACTTATATATTAGACGTGATAACGATGAAATTGCAAATTTCATATATTAGACCCTAAAGCGATTTTTGCGAGGAAGCTATTCACAACGATACACTTGAGCAAACAAATTGCTTGTTGATATACTCATTTGTAGTAGAATTTGTATGCAATACGACTGTAAACTGGTCAACGAGTGTACTACGATACATACTATATACTACTTAATACTACACAAAAATTTATTAAGCAGCGTAATAATCTGGATTTGTGTTTTATTTTTGGTTGTTTGTCTTTTTGTAGGCATTATATTTAATTCAATTGTTAATTTAATAAATCATCAGCGAAACGAAATGAAACAAATTATCTGTAATAAGGCTGGTTGACTGAAAAAGACGAATCGCGATTTAACACGTAATTACGTACAGAGTTCGTTCGATCGTGTAATCATTCCAATCAGTTTTCATAGAATCCGTAGCCGGTTTTGCGCGCTAAAAAAATCGTTAAATAATTGAAATAGAAACTGGCTAATTATTTGTTATACGTTTTTGTGCCATATATAGAAATTACTTAGAATACATTTTGTGAACGCATAGAAGTGCATCAGGTAAATCGGTTACCAGACGACATTTGGCTCGGTGCCCATTTTTTTTTTTTTTTAAACTTAGCATGATTCGAAAATTACAAATTTAGAATAATTAGATTATATTTTAGCGAAAATAACAAATACTTTGCCCATATGAACATCACGTGCTGCAAATTACGTGCAGAAACACTAATAAAAAAATATGAAAATATATACATACTCTATGTGCGATAGTGTTATATGTATACGACTGAATGATACCTTAGTTCAATTGGTTGGCAATTATACACCCTTTTTCGTTTTTTAAAATGAAACGAAACCGAACGTTTTAAGTTTAGTTGTTTCGTTTCCCGGACGTTTTGTTTTCGTTTCGTCCTATCTGAAAGTTTCATTTGTAAAATGGAACAAAATGAAAATGGAGCAACGTTAAATTGTATTATTTAACATTGTTCAATTTTCATTTTGTTCCATTTTAGAGAGAGTTGGTACGATTGCCAAGCAATGTGTCTTCATTTTTCTTAATATAAATGTATCTGTACACCTAACATATGTTTTGTTAGTACAAAAAAATGTGTTGAACATGATTTAATACATAAACTACAAAACACAATGTTAAAAATATGGTTTAGCACATTTTATTCGCTTTGTTTTACTATTTAAACACACAACCCTACTAAATTTCACTTCCAGCGTTCCGCACATAAGTGAAACCGGAACAAGTTTTCCATAAATAATCGATTTGGCTGTTGTCATTGTTGCACAGAAATTGATGTAACTATTTATTTATTATATACACGATATTTATTGCCACTGAGGCCACAGTAAAACTTTAAACACATGAGAGAATGATACTAAAATAATTGCCAACCATTAGTTGTTCATATTTACTTGAACAATTTCAATTAATTTCCAATTCACATGCTCCAAACGGAAAAGTTTATTCGCTTTATAAGCACGGAAACAGCTGGTCAAATCGGTTCTGATTCGAATTCGGAAACCGGAACATGGATGTATGTAAAAATTTTTTTTAAATGTGATACCCTTTCCGTGAAAATAGCCACTAAATTAAGCCATGCAAATTATTTGCTTAAGAACTTTGTTCTCTCTTCCTCTATATCTCCTAGAATTTTTAATCTCCCGGTTCCGGTTTCCGAATCCGAAATTAAAGTACATCACCTTTTTTCACTTTGAATTCCTTTTTTATAGTGTTTTAGTGTTTCTTTTAACTCGAACGCTAGCAACAATTTTTCATGAACGAAAATTATTCGGAAAAAAAAATTTAAAAAAATAGGTACCATTTTCAATAGCAATTTTCTCGAAAACGGTTCCATATACTAAAAAATTTTACACAATCCTATTGTAGCAAATTTCTCTAGCTTTCTTTTTTACCAAGACAAATAATTGTTCATAGTTCAGGAGATACAAGCAAAATTATGCAATTCGATTTATAATCGTGATGAAACCGGAAAAGCCCCATCGAAATTTTGGATACATTTTTTTCCAAAAATATTAGTCACAATTTTTTCTGGCTTTTCGCTATAAAAATATTTATATATAGTTTTTGTCAGATACAATACTAAAAATAAGAAGCTTTGAAAGGTACGAATATAGTAAACACCCCTTGTTTTTTGCTACTACTACAGCTGATCAGAGCATGATATTATGTCGAAATGAGTATGCCAAACTTACTTCACAGCAAGCCCACTGCACATTTCTAATTATTATTTGAGTATTATTTTATTATTATTATTATTATTTTACTAATTGAGTATTTGCACTAATAACAAAAATTCGAAGCGCGAATGTTGCTTACGATCCAACCCCGTAGATAAACTATTTATAGAAATATCAACTTTTCATAGTGATGCGAAAGTTCGGCAAACGGCAGACATTCAGTCAACCATATAGGCTTTATAAACAGTCAAACAGAAACATGAGAAAAAGGAAAATAACATTGAAATCCTTTGAAACTGGTTGTGCACAGCATGTGTCAGAATTTGACACAATTCTCATTGAAATCACAATCCTTGAATCTGTGAGTTTTCTATCTCCGGTTGAACTGCATTGTGACATCTATCTAACTAACCCCCAACCCAACAAATCACACCATAATCAGTTTCATTCTAAACACATCACAGCATTCTAAACAAACAAAATAGTAAACAATCCGCTGTTCTTTCCGACACGCGCCAAACTTTACGCCCAAAAAAAAAAAAAAAAAAAAAAAAAAACCTGTTCCCAACAGCGTACTTTATTGTCCTTTCAATTGTATAAAACACATCGAGTTTAGTTTCAATTTAGAACTTTGAACAATGCTTGATCCTTTTTAGGCACGTGTTTTGTGCTGGGAATCGACCGGAAAACATTTCTGACTATTTGTTTATGTCAGCTTTGTCTACGTTTGTATTTGTTCAGGAAAAAATTCAATAACATTTACAATATTTTAACATTTTAGTGTATATAAATAAAAATTTCATATGAAACAGATTTAATTTTGAATATTTTCACTATTATTTCTCTTTATGAAATCATTGTTGTTCAAAGATTAACAAAGAATCTAAATCAGTGAACTTAGGATTCAGAATTATGAAAAACACAATATTTTTTACCACACAACAAATTTAGGTATGGATTGTTCATGCTTGCAAAAATTTTATATTAGACAAGTACACAGTGTCCTTAGTTGAATGCTTAAACGAACAAAAATATAAGTATCCTAATCACTAGTAGAAAAACTACTCTAAAAATATCCGCATTACAATTAGGTTATATGAAATAGTTTAGAAATATTACTCCTTTGTCGATTTATATGTTATCATCTCTTAATAAGTTGCATACCTACTAAATTACATCATTAAGGCCCCGTTTCTCCATGTCCCATTGCAATATAATTATTCATTATTTTGTCGGTTTACATATTTAACCAAAGAACATTTAAATGTGAATTGAATGTTTTGTTTTTGGCTTCGTTCATCACATTTAATTTTATAATACTCTTCCCACATAATGTTATACTACGAAGGATACGTCGAAGAGTCCATAAAATAAATATATTCCCAATCAGCTGGACGACAAGACGAGCTACTCTAACTCTGTCCATTCGTCTGTGTGTATGATAGTGACTGTACTAGTCCCTAAGTTTTCAATGAATTGTTCTAAAATTCGTTATGAAGACGCTCTACGTGTGACCCCATTTTAAGCGCATCAGCACATCGTTTTTATATGAACATCTTATTTATTGCAATCAATATAAACTAAAAATTCATTATGAGAGCTTCGTTAAAGCGCTTTCTTAGGCTTAATAGGATAGCGCTTACTACAAGGTGTGTCCCACGGCAAACAGAACTTTTTCAAAAAACTCTACTGAGGCCACCTGTAAGGGACGTAATGCGTTGGAAAGAAACATGCTTTTGTTTACTTTCAGGCTAAACTTCATGAGTAAAATTAAGTTATATGTTAAACAAGGTAAAACTCTTACCGAAATGTTTCAACTGATGAAATAAGTTTATTGTAATTATTGTCTGTCACTTACCAGAGTGTATGAGTGACTTAAGCAGTTCAAATAAGGTCAAGACGACAACGAACATCCATCAGGACTTTGAAAACCGTGGTTACTGAGAGTAACATGGAAAAGTGAGTGAATTCATCAAAAATAAGCCACAATCTTTATTGCACTGGAGTTGAATATTGAAATGAAATTAAATAGTATATCCAACAATTCCGATATGTTCCAAAGTAAACAGAACTTCTTCATCTCATCGATCAAATTCAATCATTAATCACGGGACTTTAGCATTTTTGGAACATTTCATTTGCCGATGAAAAGAAATCAGCATGCTGATGTCAATGCCATCGTAAAGTCGACTTACGCTATGAAGGACATCCCGGCCGACGCCAATAATTCCGCTTCCAGTGGACCAAATGTCATGAAATCTTTGACTGAAAGCTGGACAAAGAGTGCACCTTTTCAACGCTCTAAGCCACCTTTGGGTGGTGGAACCAGAAAATAACCTATTCCAAAAGCTTCGTTTTCCATTCGACATACTTAAATAAACTAAAATGAATAAAATAATATAGTGAGAAACAATTTGGAAAAATAAACTTTTAGAAAGTACCAAAATGAAAAAAAAAAATTAATTCCAAAAATATTTTCAAGAGTTTTAATAAATTTTCATAAACACATGTGAACAATTAAATCGGTTCCGCTTTTTATCTAACCGTATTCAAAGACAGATCTGATTTATAGCCAAAATGAACATTCGATGCCATTATATTTTTCTGATGTATTATGGCCCGCTAAACTCTAAAATTATATTCACAAAATAACATTGAAAAAAAATGTGTATGGTTAGTTTACCGAGATACTAAATTTTTAATATTCTTCTTTAATTCAAGTGTTTATTGCGAAGTCGTGAACTTATCATTGCTACATTTCAATTTGTAATAATTACAATTTTTGATTAATTTATTGGTGACTTTTCAAACGGTTAAGAAAAAACAAATTGCTACAGAACACTTTACAGTGAGGAATAACTCATCGAACCAATCAGTAACTTTATCGGTCAGTTAAGAAAACGTGTTTAAATATATGCTATAACATTATTAATATATGTACGATATCATTTATATAGCCAATCGTGATTACAGTTTATCATATACAAAATACCAAAAATCTCATAAAATTGTATAGCGACGTCGGTGGGGGACTATTAATAAAACCATATCGGGGTACACCTTTTTATGTGTGTGTGTGTGTGTGTGTGTGTGTGTGTGTGTGTGTGTGTGTGTGTGTGTGTGTGTGTGTGTGTGTGTGTGTGTATAATACTCGCAGTCTCAAAGTGCAGACAGAGCAGAGTGCGTGTGTGTAATAAATTTAATTACTACATGCCACTTAATTAATGTCGAGTCGATATCTGAGGCGATAAAGCGCCAATCGAATGTGTGAAATCACAAACTATAGCTAGCTGAGCGAGCTAAGTAAAATATTGTACACCACCGCGCTGCTGGTGCTTATCGCGTTATCAACGAGAGCATCTATCAAACGACAATGTTGACAAGTGGTATGCGCCAAAGGGAGGTGAAGTTGATCGAGACGACAAGATACCAAACGACCACGACCGAGAAACTATGCCAAACTAAATTCAAGTAAAACGTTTAACCAGCAAACGTCTTAGCAGCAGCAGCTATGTACGACGAAACGGCAACGAACGGACCGACCGACCGACCAACCGACCAACCGACCGGACCGACGACGTAAACGTCAACAGCTGACAGAGCAGAGTGTAGTCAGTCAGCTGAATTGAACTTTGTGGGAATGCGTCCAATCCCAAGCAACCCATTAACGGACAGTCTAACGTTGAACTTCGCGTTAAGCGGATCGGATCTGATCTGTACGGAACGAAACGAAACGGAGCAGTTCGTTGCATTTAACGACGCGGAAGGTGATTTTGTTTGTGGTTGAGTGTTTTTTTTGTGTGCATACAAAAATAAATAAAAAAATTATTTAACATCAAATACACACACATTCGTTGCGCGCGCCATAAAAACCAAAAGAAGTCTATATATGAGTATATTATAATTTTAAAAATAAAACCCATGTGCATTTTATAGAGAATTTAAATTCAAGTGAGAACGCCATCGTGTGGGAGCAAGTGCAGCAATTGAAGTTTTGTGTACTAATAAGTCAAACATAGCATTTATAAGCCTTTCAAGATGACAGCACCGACATCAGAACGTCCGACAACACCATCAGCACCACACGCACCACCAGCACCACCATCCAATGCAATTCGCGATGATCAAGAATTTACACTCGATTCAATACTCATACGCATTGGACAATTTGGACGCTTTCAGATACTTATATTTCTGATGATCTGTTTACCCATGATGTTTCATGCTGCCTTCTCGGTGACTTATGTTTTTACCGCTGGCACTCTTATGCACAGGTGAAGTGATTTTCCTAGATTTCTATATAAAGTATATAGTAAAATAGTTTGTTGATTTGCCAATTTACATTACTAAAGCAATGGCATACTCCTCCTACTCCTACTTCTACTCATGCAACAAAACATCGCAATAGATGTAATATTACAGAATGCGATACACCGCAGAGTGTTTACTATGAATCCTGGACGGAATTCAGCATACCGCGCAATAACAAAGAACTGGATAAGTGTCGACGTTATAGTAGTCTATTATCTTCAACGCCGAATCAATCGACTACCGCTGAAGATGTCTGCTATGCACAGAACTTTAATAGCAATGAAATCGAGCCATGCCCCAATAATAATTTCATTTTTCGCGATAATGAAGTGACCATTTCAAATGACGTGAGTATCAAAGTACAATTTTTTTGATGGTTCTCAAATTGTGTGTATGGCTAGCTGACTAAATAGTATGTAGGAGGTGTGTGCAAGCACTTTGGTATTAAAGATGTTGATAATGTTTAAACGTGCTGTGATAAGCAAACATCTGATTTCGCTAAGAAACATTTAGTTTTATTTTTTAAATTTTTTTTTTAATTTTTTTGTTTTTGGAATGGATCACACAGTGCCTGTTTAGATTAAATTGTTTCTTAGGCGCGCGCTCATTTAAAGCTTTAAAAATTTAAACAATTAGCATCAGTTAGCATAGTCAGCTAAGTTTAATTTCACAGCTGTGGAGAAAACGCCTTACATTGACTTGAAACCATACCAAATAGATTATGAAAACGCAAACAAAGCTCATCAACCTCTACGCTTGTTCACAAATTTCATATGGAAAACTTACTTCTAAGTGTTTTGAAACAGATTTACAATTAAAATCGATAGTCAGTTCGGTATTTATTGTATTAGGGCGAAACAATGGAATCGGAACTAAAACCAGTATCCGACGTGCCACAATTACCATGTTGTCTTTGAAACTCAGCTCAATACTAAACAAATTTCTACTGAACGTGACAAGTTTAAGCAGTAGTTTAAACAAGTAACAACACTACATTCAAACTTTTCCGACAGTTTGATACCCTAGCAATAACAAAAAACAAGAAAGTACGTTTACTTCGATGGAACCGAAGCTCTTAAATCATTAGCAAGAAATTGTAAATCGTATAGGAAATATATAGCCCAATCGATTTTTATGGATCTACCACTAATAGTGGGGCGAGACATGCACATTGAAATTTTGATGTGAAGTGTCTGCCTATAACAAGCCACCATATCCCAAAATGATAGTGCTCTACGATTATTTTAAATTTTAATCTTTAACCTATTTGGTATGAATACACTAGATCTCTAATACTGGGTGTCTCAAAACAAAGTTCACATTTGATTTGCTGATTGCGTGAACGCAACTATTCCGTGCGGCGCGGGGGTATATCAATAGGTAGCCTAGCTTTTGGGAATTTAGTCGCTATGGAGCGTTTCTCGGGAACGGACCATGCGTTGTGCGTACGTGAGTTTTACAAAAACGGAAATTCAGCGACTGGTGCAGATGCCTATATCTTTTTCGATATTAAGTATGATAAATACATGTAATCCTTTCACTGTTCTGCAGTTACTTTTTGCTAAAGTAATCCACTTTATCCAAATTACACTCCTATAGAAGGCACTTTAAAATAAACTCCATTGGAACGGCTGTTAGAGTGCTTAGTTTTAAATTCATCAAATATGATTACTAAATTTATACAAATGAGATATTTTTTAGGACTACTAATTGAGACGCATATTAGAAAAATAGCAACTCTCAAGTATTTATGCTATAATACATTTTATTTAGGTCGAACTTCTCGTTCACGTTCGGTTAAAATTTAACTGCATGTTATTTCGCAACAGACACGAAGGAAATTGTATTGAACGGCAAAATAACAGACAGTTAAAATTCAACTGAACATTGAAAAAGCACGCACTTGTATAAATAATAAATACCTACTTATTTGCCTGTATTGTAACACATTAAAATAACACAAAATATAACTTCAATAACAAAATTACCGCCATGTGCTTCCGTGCTTTGTTTGTTAAATACTGATCAGTCATTAGCAATGTGTCGTGGTTTGTATGTTAAAAATATAAATGCATCATCACATTTCGCACGAAGTCTTGCAAAGGCCACCTGAATACATCAGCCTTGAATAAATGGCAAATACAAAAGTACCTACATAGAACCTTCAAGTTACACGAATGAATGAACTACATGGGTGAAAGAGCAAAATCTTCTTGAACAATTTGAACCAGAAGACATTTAATGCTTTTGAAAATGAGTACTAAGTATTGAGTTGGTAGAAATATAAAAAAATTATAAACATATAACTTTGGACAAGTAGCGAAATACCACTTCATCGAGAAGTGTTATATGTCTACCATAAAAAACTTCTGGAAACGAAAATTCAGAATTCTTAAACAAACAAAATCAGAACACCCCAGTCCAAAATATAGAAGGTTGAAAATACCCACAACTAAGAGGTTTTGGGATTCGGGGGAACCTGTCGTCCGAAACTTTTGGCACCGAGACATGCCCAATTTTTGAAGAGTTAATCATATATTATGTATGTTTGTCTGAATCTTGGAATTTTTTTTGTTTTAAACAGAATTTTAGTATACAAAGAACTAAGAAACTTTTGTTCTACAACCTTTTTAAAATGAAGAATTTGGCGGGAGAAGCTGAAAAAAGTTCAGATCTCAATTGAATACTGTGGCTAAACGGCCTATTATTGCTTAACATGTGATATTTCATTGGAAAGATCTTTCAAATACCTTTTAACTGAATGCTTAGTTGGTGTACTACAAAAAAGAAAGTATATATATATACATATATATAGATCAATATCAATTTGGAAAAGCCAAGTCCAATTTTTCGTGCTCATATTCAAAACGTTGATACTTTGTGAGATTGCGCAAGTTTTGTTGTATTCAACTTTTTTATAAAAATGTTATGAGCTGAGATATTTCATCGCAAATATCCGATTGTGAAATTTTTGCTATTTGTCGCTATGCGTTTTGAGATGTTTAGCTAAATTCCGGTATAGAGGCTTATTTACGTTCTAAGCCGATAGACTATCCATAACAATGTGGCACACTCACTTTTAGGGATAAGCCAATGCTGTAGCTGTAGCTGTTGTTGTTATTTGCTATTGCTTTTCCACTATTTTCTTGTAGATTTTTGTTGTTGTTGTTGTTACATTTTATATGCGTAAATATATTCAATTGCTTATTTAATAGACAATCAAAAATACTTGATGCGCACACAAACACACAAACACGTATACGAGCCGAACATTAAGAGCGTGAGAGCGATAGATTGTTTGAGTAGGAGCTCACTAATGTAAATGCAAGCGTGAGGGGGCGAGATACAGCGATTAAATATGCACGAGTAATATTTATTTGTAGTTGTATTTAATTGAAATATAATGCCGGCAACGCCAAACTATATAGAAACGCGTTTTATCTCTTTCTCTCGCAGCATACTTTTATATTAGTAGGGACAGGGGGAAGGAGTGGCAGGGAAATGAGTGGCAAGGGGAAGGGCAGAACAACGTCTGCCAGGGTACAGCTAGGCAGACATCAACAGGCACGAAGTCAAAATGAACAAGCGAAATAATAGAATCAATACGAAGCACGAAGGCAGCAGCTTTTTTGAACCTAGTCTATTGTAATAAGTTTTCATCAATGTTTTCTTATGACGTTATCACGTAAAATTATCGTCCCTAAACCGACTTTACAGACAACCATTCTTTTTTTTTTGTTTTATGAAAACTTTATTTATTACAGTGGATATCAAATTGAAATATGATATGTTGAATTCTTAGGAACGTATGCTTCACATATTTTTAGGTATAGCTCCCATATAAACTCAACACCCACTATTCATTGATGTGCGTGTTCCATACAGTTGTAGGTGTAGCCACCAGAAAGATCAGCAATCACTTTTGGGTTCTTAGGTTTTACAATTTTTTCCTTATAACTGCTAAATATTAAAGCTTCGGTTCCACCAAAGATGTATAGCCATCAATTTCTGCTTCTTGATGCCATTTATGCTGTGCTTTTATTGTTAATTCAGCTAAAACTTCCAAATTTACACCAAATCTTTCGCCAATCATAACAAAATTTGCCACATAGCTCCAGATCGGATTAATATTGTATATTGTCATCATACAAATGGTTCAAATATTGTTCGTAAGAATAGATACAGAATATCTCTAGACAGCAGTGATCTTTCTTTACTTCAATATTTTGTGTTAGTTACTATTATTGAAGTTAAATTTATCAAAACTTCCACAGTGGTGTGGAAGATTTCAAATAGTTGAAAGGCTAACTCTAGCACAACTCTAAAATCAAACTTAGCTTTCTTGGAAATTGACAAATTGAGAAATTTAAGCACTACTTAAAAATCAGAAAGTTAAGCATTATGAATGTAAAAAATATAAAACTATATTAGACCGACATAAGACAATAGTCGTACTTATAAATTTGTCTAATATGCAAGTTTCAATGAGTTTTCATGGTTGCTGTCACTTGAGTTTAAGTACCAAACGTCAGACGACGACGACGACGACGACAATAGATATATAGACCAACGGATTGTCGTATGGCGGCTTGACGAAAACCACCACGGATGAGCTACTTGAGTGGTATTTGATTTAATAAAAATGTTTTATAAAGCGCAGCAATAACATTAGCAACTAAAACTGCTGATGACAATGTGTGAATTTAGCATCAACAGATTTAAATCTCCGAGAATAATTTACATATTTACGAGCAGCACATTGTACTCGTACGGTGGTAAATTTCCTCAATTAAATTGTAGTTGCTCTGTGGAAATGTTTTACGAATGCAAACCATTGTCAGACGATTAAGCCATATAGTCTATTGTATAGCCTGTTTTTTCCCCTCTCTCTCTTTTTTTTTTAATGCACGCAGTCACGATTTTTTATTTACTTATTTATACAAAAATAGTTTGGCATTTATTGCAACGATGAATGGAAATTATCGCTCGTTGGCACTATAAATAATCTCGGACAATTTGTGGGCATTCCCATTGGTGGTTTTATATCAGATAGGTAATGTATAATTTATGATGAAATTGATTTCAATAATGCGAAACTTGAATCTAACTCTTCCGGATATAGATATGGACGCAGCACTTCGATTGCGCTCGGCGGTATACTGGGCGCCGTGCTGGGCATTATACGTTCCTATTCACCAAATTATATATTTTTTCTTGTATTTGAATTTCTGGATAATGCCATGAGCAGCACACTCTATTCCACCTGTTTCATTGTGGGCATAGAGCTAGTGGGTCCAAAACGGCGTGTTCTAGCCTGTAGCATTATCACCATATTCTATGCCGTTGGTGAGATTTGGCTTGCCATTTTTGCCAAATTCTATCCAGATTGGCGTATACTGCTGCGCATAGTCTATATGCCTTCATTGGTGCTGGTTGCATACTTTTGGATATTACCGGAGAGTGTACGCTGGTTGCTGTGTCAGGGCAAGGAAGAACGCGCAAAGGATATACTGAGACGCGCTGCAGTAGTTAACAAACGTAAACTATCCGAGCATTCGCTCGATAAACTTGTCTTAGCTAATAAGGAAAAACTGGAAAATTCTACGGAGGGAAAATTTCCCATTAAGGAAGCATTTACGAATTTCTTCTGGCGCATTGCAAACTGTTCATTCTGTTGGATTGTACATGTACTCGTCTACTATGGCCTGAGTTTGAATGTGGTACTGCTCGATGGTGATAAATATAATAATTTTGCATATATAGCGCTGGTCGAAATACCTGGCTTCTTTCTGCCATTGGCCACTATGGATCGCTTTGGACGGCGTTATTCGTTATTTGGTTTTATGATACTCAGTGGTCTGTGCTGCATAGCTATGACATTTGTCAGTTCAGGTTAGTAGTATGCTAATTCAGTTGAATTACAGTGGAGCAATTCATATATATTTCTTTTTCTGTCTTGCAGATCAAGTAACCGTACATCTCATACTATTTCTCATTGGTAAATTAGCCATTACAGCCAGTTTTCAAGTGCTTTATTTCTTCACATCGGAAATCTTTCCCACAAATCTACGGAACAGTTTACTCTCATTCTGTTCGATGATGGGACGTTTTGGTTCCATGCTTGCGCCACAGACGCCGCTTTTGGTAAGTTGATGTGCACAAAAAATTACTTTTTGGGAAAAAAAAATTTTTTTTTAAAACCCAGTACGGAGCTAAGAAGAAATGTTAAAAAAATGGTGTTGAGAAGCCAAGCATTTACAGAAATAGAGAAATGCATGCCTGCATATACTCTGGCACACCCAGTAGGTTAAACGGCTTGGTGAATTTTGACATATGAAGAATCGTTAGATTTGTCTTTTATAAATAAAGCTCTTAAATGAATTTTCGCCCTTTTCTTTTTCAGGCGAAGTATTATGAGAATGCACCAGCCATACTCTTCGCTACAACTGCCACAGTCAGCGGATTTCTTACGCTATTCTTTCCAGAAACTACGAATTTAGTGTTACCCACAACAGTGCAAGAAGCTGATGCGATAGGCACTAAGAAGAAACCACCCAAGGAAGAAAACATTGCAATTTAGTAATAAGTATAGACACATATACGATTAGAGACACATACTCGTACATAATCTTATAAATACACATATTATACGCACAACATATATACATACATATAACATAAAGACCAAATTACCAAATACGAAAATAAAGTGTACAAATCTTTATAGAAAAGTAATATAAAAAAAAAACGTATTGCTCCCGGATTTCGATAATATAACAGCTCCAGCAGCATAGCAACAGCCATAGAAGATTGCATTGAAAATATGCACCGCTACAATGAAAACACCACCTGTTTGCAATAGTGATAAACTTGGAAGCACCTCTTGGACTTGCATTAGACAAATGTTTATTTTCGGCAGTCGTCAAATTTTGATTGTGCATGAGATCATTAAAGAGGTCAGCAGTATTTTTGCAGATAAGCTGAATTAGTATGGTATAAATACTGCACCGGTTTCCATCAAAAGGCAACAGTCTTTAGGCATTGGTACAGTATTCAACAACTGTCTACTAATCCGGAGTAGTTGCATTTGTATCGTCGTCATCTGTGATCCTGAACGCTATGAAATTAGCACTCGCATTCCTGGCCTGTGTGGGCTTGGCGGCTGCGGCCAGCTTCCACACCACCCATGAGGTGAAAATCGCTGACAAGGCATTTTTGGAGAAACAGAAATTCCTGTTCGAGATTGTCTACCGCATGGAGGATCCGCTGATGTTTGAGGAATATATCAAGATGGGCGATAAATTCTATTTCGAAGAGTCCTACTTTACTGTAAGTTCCTACGATCTCAATGCTATTTATTAGCAGTATTATAACATTTTTATATTTTTCCGCTGCCACTTTCCACATAGCACTATGACATCTACATGAAGAAATTCTACGAGTCCTACAAGATGGGTGCGCTGTTGCCCAAGGGCGAGTTCTTCGGCGCTTTGGCTAAGTCGCATTCCAAACAGGCACGCGGTCTCTTCAACTTCTTCTACTATGCCAAGGACTTCGAGACCTTCATGCACAACGTTTGCTGGGCACGTATGCATGTCAACGAGGGCATGTTCGTCTATGCCTTGACATTGGCTGTCATTCACCGCGAGGACTTCCATGGTCTGATGCTGCCCGCCATTCACGAAATCTTCCCACAATATTTCTTCAACAGCAAATTCATCTTTGAGGCTGAGAAATTCAACTACGACATGTGGAGCAAGATGATCATGTACGAGAAGGAATTCAAGGATGTCTTCTATAAGAACAACAAATACTACTATGGTGACTATGTGTACATGAAGGACTGGAAGATGTTCCAATGGTGGAAACTGATGGGCTTGGGCGAACACTTCTATGCTGAGGAGAAATTCATGCTGCGTGAAAACATCTACGAATTCAACCAGGACTCTAAGTGGACAACCATGCTGAAGGATGTTAAGATGTTCTACATGCCCGTTGACTACACACGCGACATTGATTTCTATAACAAGCACACCGTGCTCTCGTACTTCACTGAGGATTTGGGCTGGAACTCGTACTGGTACTACCTGAACATGGACTACTCCTTCTTCTTGGACGGCAAGACTTTCGGTTTGAACAAGGATCGTCGTGGCGAATACTGGCTGCACAATATACACCAACTGTTGTCTCGTTATTACATGGAGCGTCTATCGCACGGTTTTGGCAAGATTCCTGAATTCTCATGGTACAGCGAAATTGAATACGGCTACGATCCTGAACTGATTTCATACAACGGCGTTGGCTTCAGCTACCGCAAGAACTACTACGAACTGCAGACATACGGCAACTTTGAGATGCTCAACAAGATCACCGGTTTCTTGCAACGCGTCTACCAGATCATCGATGTTGGTTACTACAAGACATACGACGGCCAGGTTATCGATATGCGCAAACCGGAGTCCATCGAATACATTGGTAATCTGCTGCAGGGCAACATCGACTGCTTCGACAAGATGTTCTTCGACTTCTGGTACATGTTCGCACACATGTACTTCGCTGATGTCAAGACCTACGATATGGATGTCTATCCCAATGTGATGCTTAACTTCGAAACCATGATGCGCGATCCTATGTACTACAACTTCTACAAATCATTCTTCACCGTTTACTACCGTTTCATGAAACATATGCCCAAGTACACAAAGGAGCAACTGTATTTCCCTGGTGTACAGATGAAGCATGTTGAGGTCAGCGAGCTGGTCACCTACTTCGATCTGGTTGATTTCGATGTTACCAATTTGATCAACGAGAAAATGATCTTCCATGATGGCAAATTCGTTTGGGACAAATCTCTATTCGCACGTCAGATGCGTCTGAACCACAAACCATTCACCTTCACATACAACATTGAAGCCGACAAACCACAGAAGGTTGTCATCCGCTCCTTCTTTGGACCCAAATTCGACGAATACGGACGCGTCATTTCACTGGAGGAGAACCGTGAGAACTTCTTCGAATTGGATGCATTCACATACGATGTGGTTGCTGGCAGCAATGTTGTCAAGCGCAACTCGAACGAATTCTACTTCACTGTCAAGGATCGCACCACCTACACTGAATTGTACTACTACGTCATGTCGGCCTTCGATGGTAAATACGACTTCCCACTAGATCTGAGCGAACCACACTGCGGTTTCCCCGATCGTCTGCTCTTGCCTAAGGGCTGGACCAAGGGTATGCCAATGCAGTTCTTCTTCATGGTTATGCCATACAAGCGTCCTGTTGAACACGAACAATTCTCAACCTTCGACTACACATACTCATGCGGCATTGGCTCCGGTGCACGCTATGTCGATGATATGCCATTCGGTTATCCATTCGACCGTGAGATCGATGAATACGAATTCTTCGTGCCAAACATGTACTTTAAGGATGTTGAGATCTATCATGTCGATACGTTCGATCAGTACTATCATCACAACGAATACAAGAACTACGGTCACTTCGACTATAGCTTCTTCAAGGACTACTACACCAAGTACTTCAAGCACTAAGTAGTTAGTATGGAGTGGTGAAAGCGATTTTTGTAATATGATATGATTCAATGAATTGTTTAGATAAGTTTTTTGTTTTAAAATAAAATGCTTATTAAAAAAAAAAAAACTTCTGCAACTTATTTTTATTATATAAATAGCGATGTGCGATTTGAAGTTGGCTTTGGTAGACTCCACAAAGTATATATATAAGTGTATAATTTTCATTTGTATCACAAATCATGTCAATATAGCCATGCCCGTCTCATTACAATGGGCTTGATATAGATTGACAGAAATAGTAGTCATTCTAGCAGTAAATAACAACAATATTTACACAAAATGTGAATTAGTGATTTCAGCGCAAAATAACAGAATAGTATTAATAGAAATTTCATAGATTTTAGCAGAAAATCATAAAATAAGATTAAGAATTCAGAAGAGAATTCAGCTGAAATTAGCTTAAGTGTATTAACAGAAATAGTAGTGATTTCAGCCATAAATTACATAAAACAATATTAACACCTAAATCATCAATTTCAATACAAAATAACCGAACAAGTTTTACAGTTTAACATAAGCATAACATTAACAGAGAAAAACGTTAATATGACTTACCATTATCATTTTATTGTATTTATATTGCACAACTCACGTCGCTAAAAACTTATTTGCAATGACGTCACACGTTTACTTTGTTTTACTGCTATTTTATTTGCTACTTCTTTTGTAGAATAGCATTATAAACACACAAAAAAAAAACAAAAAAAAAACAAAAAAAAACAACAAAAAATTGTTTGCAAAAGCAAAACCAAACTTTAAACTTTCTTCTTTTTTTTTTGGCACAGCACATTGGAAAAATTTTCAACATTCATTTTTTATCTTTTTATTCACATGAAAAAACATTTTCCGCACAAATATTTCACAACATTTGAATTGAAAAACTTGATGCTTTGATATTTTTCACTTTAACTCATATAAATTACATTTTAAATATGTTAATTTCTTTAATAAAGCACAGCAGAAATTAGTTTCACGTCTTCACAATGCAAATAATTTCAAAGAACTGATTAATTAGTCAATGAAAGATGACATAAAAAGAGAACACTGCACAAATAACAGTAAAAGTGCTGAGCGCGGGAGTAATTTTTTGTAATTTTGTCAGGTTAACCAAGATCTCGAAGCTGCGCTGCATTCTTGTTGCACTGCGGGCTAGAGATATACATATACTCGTAGGTAAAGAGCGTACTCTCCACGATATGACCAAAATGTGCTGGAGTACGAAAAGGCGTCGTACAACGTGCTACTCTACTCTTCTTATATACGATAGATACGCTACGCTAGACATGCAATGTCTCCATATCCACAATTCTATTCCTCAGGTAATTACTTTCTAACTTGCGACCAATTTGAAGAAAACATGCATCTACCAAGCAGAGTTTGTGTAAATGTTTGTAACAATCTGAAGGAGGCGTGGAAGACCAAATAAATATATGTATGGATGTATGTATGTATTTTTGATCAACATAAGATGCGCAGTGTATCTAGTCAAGTCCGTCCGTCCGTATATATAAAAAAGGAGACTCAATGAGTTATACACACCATAGTTGGATATTTACATTCTATTTAGCCATACGCAGATCAAGTTTAATTTTTTTTTTTTAATTGTTTTTATAAAGTTTTAATTCTTAAGAGTGCAGTGTATTTTTGTATCGACTCATTGACATTACATTTCGAATAAACCGAACTGTCATACTACAGTTTGCCTATACAGTTTATACGGCAGACGAAAACGAGTTTCACGAGAAAGCCTATCCTTACTCTCCGCTGATGACTAAGCGCGTTTGTAAGATAACTTCTACCTACGTCGAAACCAACGAAACGGTCCAAAATAGAATCGCCTCACAATAAAATTACTAACATTAAGAAATACAATGAAATAAAATGAAATGTTTCATAGGATGTACAAAAGTACCTACACATTTTGACCATATCTTCAGTAAATGCAAATATGAACAACAAAAAAACTCTTTTTAGCAATTCACGATTTTTGGGCGGGCCAGTGACTTTGGGCCGTACCCGCCAGAATTAAAAATATCTGTAGTCCAAAAGAAATTCTTTCAAAATACATATATGAAAAAAATTGTATGCGATTCTCAGAAACTGTGCCGAAGCACAAATTCGAGATTTCAAAACCTGACTGACATAATCCACACATTGAAGTTTTTATCACAACTGTGAACTTCATAAATACATCGCTATCACAATGAATCTCAGCATATGCAGTTTTTTGCGACAGATTGGATTTTTGACTCCTGAAGAGTTGCATGCGCAGTCGATTCTTACGCAGAGAATTTTGATTTAACTCTTGATAACAATTTTTTATAATTTGCTAAACTATCGAAGCTCTGTGAACGGATTGGCAAAGAACCAAAATAAATAAATTAAAAGGGAAAACAAATTCAAGAAGAAAACAACAACATTTTTTCCGGCTCTGCGGCCTTGAAAAGTGTGAATATACGTATTATGGGCGTGGGCGTGGTATACAACAACTTTAATACAAGTAATTTGCGTATAATCAAGGAGAAAATAAATGTCTCTAGCTGTTATAGTTTCTAAGATCTGTTGTTTCACACATACAAACGGACGTTCAGAAGGGCATACGTATATAAATCGACTCATTTCCCAATACCGAGCAGCAGTTATACATACCAGAGTTTGCTACAGAATTCTGCCTAATAATATGACATCAGCTGTCGCATGAGCGAAAGGCATATGCTCAAAAGATATGTCATTTGGATGCATCCCTTTCTTCAGCGATAAATTACTTTAAAATAGCTACGTGGAAAATTCACGATGTTTATCTATTTCTACTCCTTGTCTCAAGGAGTAGAAATAGGGTAAGACAGAACTTTAAAGCAATACTTTGTTATAACCACTGAACTGTCCAACTCGTGCATTTATTATTGGGAGTTTTGAACCACCTTCTAAAATATTATTTTGGAGGATACCGGCGCATTTAAAAAAAAGATATCATGACAAACTGGTTAAGGCCACAAAATTCGGACATTTTATCAAAATATTTGGAAATTCTGGTATTTATAGAGATCTCGGAGATAGCTCGATAGATAGATATATTACTATGCTATGTACATACCTTGCTATGTACATACCTTCATATATGATTTCCACAGATTTTTTTTATGGATTTCAATGTGGGTATAATGGACAATGTGCTTACTTATGTCCAAAATCAGAGCGTTGATTGTAAACGCATGAACTGTTTTTAATTAATAGTAGTGTGAAGTTTTGTATGGAAGCTTTTTATATATAAAAGGTTCTAATTTGTGAAAATTGGCTTTAAAGTCTATTTATTTTCATTCGACAATTGCATGCCGTCGTTTAGCAATATGCCCTTGATATTCCAAAAACAGTTCCGATAGTCTTATCGTCAGAGTGGCCTGTTTTCACTTCTTTTTTTCAGCAAGTGCACTTCTCTCAATCGGTGCACTTCCTTCACACGGCTTTGGGTTTTCGTCTTCAAAAACATCCTTGTAATAATAGTAATATCATGTTCAGCTTAAATACTTCTTGATCGACCATCGCATATATGTACACAAGTGATTTTGGTCGCTGAAGTTAGTTTGCAATACTCTCAAAACCTTTCTCAAAAAATCTTTCGTCTTCATATATGCCGATTTTCAAACAGATAGCTCAACGTACATATACCGTGCTTTACGTGGGAGATAATAGAAATAGTGTACAAACGTGGCACTTACGTAATGTGCACATCATCGCATTTGCTAATTCGATCATAAGATGCAACAAAGAAGCCAACTGTTGCCAATTGTGATAATCTTAAAAGCACCTCTTGGACTTGCATTAGACAAATGTTTATTTTCGGCAGTCGTCAAATTTTGATTGTGCATGAGATCATTAAAGAGGTCAGCAGTATTTTTGCAGATAAGCTGAATTAGTATGGTATAAATACTGCACCGGTTTCCATCAAAAGGCAACAGTCTTTAGGCATTGGTACAGTATTCAACAACTGTCTACTAATCCGGAGTAGTTGCATTTGTATCGTCGTCATCTGTGATCCTGAACGCTATGAAATTAGCACTCGCATTCCTGGCCTGTGTGGGCTTGGCGGCTGCGGCCAGCTTCCACACCACCCATGAGGTGAAAATCGCTGACAAGGCATTTTTGGAGAAACAGAAATTCCTGTTCGAGATTGTCTACCGCATGGAGGATCCGCTGATGTTTGAGGAATATATCAAGATGGGCGATAAATTCTATTTCGAAGAGTCCTACTTTACTGTAAGTTCCTACGATCTCAATGCTATTTAATAGCAGTTTTATAACATTTTATATTTTTCCCCTGCCACTTTCCACACAGCACTATGACATCTACATGAAGAAATTCTACGAGTCGTACAAGATGGGTGCGCTGTTGCCCAAGGGCGAGTTCTTCGGCGCTTTGGCTAAGTCACATTCCAAACAGGCACGCGGTCTCTTCAACTTCTTCTACTATGCCAAGGACTTCGAGACCTTCATGCACAACGTTTGCTGGGCACGTATGCATGTCAACGAGGGCATGTTCGTCTATGCCTTGACATTGGCTGTCATTCACCGCGAGGACTTCCATGGTCTGATGCTGCCCGCCATTCACGAAATCTTCCCACAATATTTCTTCAACAGCAAATTCATCTTTGAGGCTGAGAAATTCAACTACGACATGTGGAGCAAGATGATCATGTACGAGAAGGAATTCAAGGATGTCTTCTATAAGAACAACAAATACTACTATGGTGACTATGTGTACATGAAGGACTGGAAGATGTTCCAATGGTGGAAACTGATGGGCTTGGGCGAACACTTCTATGCTGAGGAGAAATTCATGCTGCGTGAAAACATCTACGAATTCAACCAGGACTCTAAGTGGACAACCATGCTGAAGGATGTTAAGATGTTCTACATGCCCGTTGACTACACACGCGACATTGATTTCTACAACAAGCACACCGTGCTCTCGTACTTCACTGAGGATTTGGGCTGGAACTCGTACTGGTACTACCTGAACATGGACTACTCCTTCTTCTTGGACGGCAAGACTTTCGGTTTGAACAAGGATCGTCGTGGCGAATACTGGCTGCACAATATACACCAACTGTTGTCTCGTTATTACATGGAGCGTCTATCGCACGGTTTTGGCAAGATTCCTGAATTCTCATGGTACAGCGAAATTGAATACGGCTACGATCCTGAACTGATTTCATACAACGGCGTTGGCTTCAGCTACCGCAAGAACTACTACGAACTGCAGACATACGGCAACTTTGAGATGCTCAACAAGATCACCGGTTTCTTGCAACGCGTCTACCAGATCATCGATGTTGGTTACTACAAGACATACGACGGCCAGGTTATCGATATGCGCAAACCGGAGTCCATCGAATACATTGGTAATCTGCTGCAGGGCAACATCGACTGCTTCGACAAGATGTTCTTCGACTTCTGGTACATGTTCGCACACATGTACTTCGCTGATGTCAAGACCTACGATATGGATGTCTATCCCAATGTGATGCTTAACTTCGAAACCATGATGCGCGATCCTATGTACTACAACTTCTACAAATCATTCTTCACCGTTTACTACCGTTTCATGAAACATATGCCCAAGTACACAAAGGAGCAACTGTATTTCCCTGGTGTACAGATGAAGCATGTTGAGGTCAGCGAGCTGGTCACCTACTTCGATCTGGTTGATTTCGATGTTACCAATTTGATCAACGAGAAAATGATCTTCCATGATGGCAAATTCGTTTGGGACAAATCTCTATTCGCACGTCAGATGCGTCTGAACCACAAACCATTCACCTTCACATACAACATTGAAGCCGACAAACCACAGAAGGTTGTCATCCGCTCCTTCTTTGGACCCAAATTCGACGAATACGGACGCGTCATTTCACTGGAGGAGAACCGTGAGAACTTCTTCGAATTGGATGCATTCACATACGATGTGGTTGCTGGCAGCAATGTTGTCAAGCGCAACTCGAACGAATTCTACTTCACTGTCAAGGATCGCACCACCTACACTGAATTGTACTACTACGTCATGTCGGCCTTCGATGGTAAATACGACTTCCCACTAGATCTGAGCGAACCACACTGCGGTTTCCCCGATCGTCTGCTCTTGCCTAAGGGCTGGACCAAGGGTATGCCAATGCAGTTCTTCTTCATGGTTATGCCATACAAGCGCCCTGTTGAACACGAACAATTCTCAACCTTCGACTACACATACTCATGCGGCATTGGCTCCGGTGCACGCTATGTCGATGATATGCCATTCGGTTATCCATTCGACCGTGAGATCGATGAATACGAATTCTTCGTGCCAAACATGTACTTTAAGGATGTTGAGATCTATCATGTCGATACCTTCGATCAGTACTATCATCACAACGAATACAAGAACTACGGTCACTTCGACTATAGCTTCTTCAAGGACTACTACACCAAGTACTTCAAGCACTAAATAGTTAGTATGGAGTGCTAATTGATTGATTTGTTAAACATTAATGGTTGATTTTTTAATATGTGCAAAAATAAAATGCTTATTTTATAAAAAAAAAAAAAAAATATTACTTCTTTTTAATGCAGGCTGGCACAGCCACTTGGCACTTTGTACTTAAAACTTTAATACTAATTAAACGGAAGGTGTAAAGAACTGCGCTATGGTTTTGTTTGCGCTGCGTTGAGAAACATCGAGCACAGTGGTATTCTGTGATTTTCTCGCCGTACTTGGCTTCTTGACTACGGCAACAGTGCGCACCTCCAGCTGATTAAGTTTACGTTGCAATTGCTTGGCTACATGGTAATCCATGTGCTCCGCTAGTTGTGAAATCTTTACAAAAACCTGACACTCGCTGCACTGTTCTGTAGCTTCAGCAGAAACTGCCGCAGCAGCACTGGTGCTTGGTGATGTCGAAAGTGATGTTTCGTCCAATGATGCTGTGCTGGCTTTAAGAAACTTTGTAATACTTGT
Organism: Leucophenga montana; assembly: GCA_035044765.1. Classification (NCBI taxonomy): domain Eukaryota; kingdom Metazoa; phylum Arthropoda; class Insecta; order Diptera; family Drosophilidae; genus Leucophenga; species Leucophenga montana. The sequence goes on along the minus strand of JAWNNQ010001689.1, from coordinate 785,577 downwards.
AATGGAATCAGTTTTTTGTGCTACTGTTGTGCTATTAGTTGACTTTTTTTGACGCTTATTATTGCTAGCATTATTATTTGGCGATTTGTTTGTCAGTGGTTGTGTCTTCTGCTGCAATTCATTGCGATACTCCGTGCGCTGCTGTTGACTCAATTGCTGTGCAAAATGATGATCCTGATGTGTTTGCAATGAGCGTGCATCATCTGGCACTTTGATGCCACATTGTGTACATTTTACGAAACTCAAGAGCTCATCACGTATTTCGGGTACGGCGAATTCTGCATAACTATTGCGATAATCCTTGGACTCAATTTGCGTAGAATTTGTTATATGCGCGGTATCGAAAGTCATATCGATAGCTGCTGCTTGTGCTGTGTGCGTTTCATTGTGGGATAGTATTGTATTGCAAAGTTTAGCTACTTTATCATTAGAACTCTCCTCCATCTCCTCCAGTTCGGCAGCTAAAAGTTGTATTTCCAATTCAGCGGCATCTGGCTCAATGTTCTTAGCTGCTTGCTGCTTTTGTGCCTGCAAGGCTTTCACAAAGAAACTATTGCTAGCATCTGGTGGTTTTTGTTGCTCTGAGGTTGGCTTAGACGCTGTCTGAACTGGTTGCGCAACAGCTACATCTTTTGTTTGTTTTTGCTGCAAAAACTTTGCAAAATAACTATTTTCTGGTGGTGTAGTTACTTTACTTGAAGCTATTTCTGTACTGCCGTCACTTACTTCTGCTGCTGCTGTTGCTCCTTGAAGTTCTTTTTCCTTTTGCTTTTTAAGTGCATTCAAAAAATAACTTTTGATTTCTGTTTTCGGCGTTTCTTGTGGCGTTTCCTTTGTTGCTAAAGTTTCATTTGTCTCAATTGTCTTCGGCTCAACTGCTGTTGTAACATCCTTTTCAGTATTTTGCATAAATTTTGCAAAGTAGCTATTAATCTTCGATTCATTACGCTGTTTTGGCTGTTCCAACACATCCTCATTTATCGATACTTGCATTGTTGCTGCAGAATCTTCACTAATACGTCGCTTTTTAGCAGCTTGATTAGCAAACATTTCCTGTATGCGTGTTTGTGCATTCGTTACGGTTTCAAATTTACCCACCGAAATGCCCAGAAATTTTATAGCATTATTCAATGCACTTTCGCTGCCAGCACGAAAAAATGTTTTTGTATTTACTTTAATTATATCGAGCGCATTTTGCGCCAACGTTTCCTGATCGCATTGTTGACTTAGTGGCGCTGAACGTGAGCTGGATATCTCTTCGCCATCGTATTCCTGTATAAAGCTGACTACCATTTGTTTCGCTTTGCGATTATTTTCAATGGCATCTTTATCCAAACGTTCAATAATTTCACTTGCCAATTCGTTCAGCCAATGTTGTAGTGTTTTAATACCCGTAATATTATTACGTCCCGGAAATTTCTTGCAGCAACCAATGCTTTTCGAGTAGAAACGTGGTGTTACCGCTTCTAAATCAATGCCGCGCGACACGTAATACAGCCAGGAGCTAGAAAAGTATATAAATCATATTTTAAGCGAACATTGTTGCTAGTCAAACTAAACTAAGTCATACCTACCCATTTTTCTCATCAAATTTACGCTGCAGTTCATTTTCGGTGTATTTTAACAATTGTCCCAGATATTTTATTTTTAAACGTTCGCAAATATCTTCACCAAATTTACCGCCAAGTCCTGTAATTTTACCCACTGCCAGCGTTTCGAAAAGCTTTGGTATCTCGCATAGCGGCAATATTGTTTGTTTATTTGGCTTATTTAAGCCACAAGCGAGTTTGGCTAATAATTTATTGTGTGCAATGCCCGCCGAACACTCGTAACCAGTTACGGTTTTGACTGCCGCGCGTATTTCCCCAGCTATGGAAGCACCAATCAATAAACGTATATCACTCTGACGCACTGCAGGCAAATCATTGTGTTCGTGTATGCGTAGAAATCGCTCATCATCCATGTAGGGACTGCCGAAACGTGTCGTAATGCGATTTACATATTCGCCAATATTGTTGTAACCCACGGCAAAGGTGTTGACCAACTCCTGCGGCTGTAGCACAAAGGCGCCCTAAAAATGTTTGTGAGACTTTAGTTTATAGAAGTGGTATTATAACAAACAATTTGAATAGCTAATTACTGTATTCCTAAGCTCAAAATGATAATTTTAAAGCAAATTTCCCGAAAAGAGAAGACTGGAAGCAAGAAACACCAAGAGGCGGAATGACCTTTCGATCTACACCGTCAAAACGAATATGCATAATTGAGGGCAAAAGTGCTGGCATCGTAGACAGTGCGCGGCTGCTCCATGCTGTTACAGCTCACAAGAACAGGATGAGGACTTCACTGAACCATTGGCTAAATGGCCCTACGGATGCTTGACCCCTATCAAGACTTCTGTCGTAGCTGTGACGACTTTGGTCGTAGCTGTGGCGATGAATAGCAGTTGGAAAGTATCTAACACCTTCCATGTGACTGCCCTGAGGAGGATCCTCGGATTATACTCGCTATTCAAGTATCCGTAGTGATTTCCTAAAGTGTACCCAAGTTGCCTATGATATTTACTTGTGTGGTATTCAGGGAAATATTATATCTGATCAAATGTCTTGTTTTGAGTTTCTCGAAGTTCCCGCACTTTTGCGCTGATTATATTTTCAGTTGTTTGTATACCTTCGGGCTCCCGAGAATACTGTATACCTTTTTTTTTTTAAATATATACGTTGTCTCAGTCCCTACTCGATTAAATGCCACATCTTACACCATCATAGAGCGCCATAAATAGCTCAGAGCTCAAAACTCGAAACGAAGGAGGCACTATCTAGGAGGCTATACACTATCTCATACAGCAGCAATACAAAAACCACTACCTACAACGCAGTTTTCATAGCATAATGGAATCCACATAAGGAATACCTGGAATCCACACAGGAATATAAAGGAAAATTGTGAAGGAGAAACTTGCCAGAGAGGGTACCACTGCTGATATAATCAGGAAAGCAAATGATAAGGATAACAATGGCTGTATGTAAGTTTAGAACTACGTTAAACACATTACGTTTGTCGGACAATGAATGGATTAACTGAAACACATATTAAACTTGATCAGATTACAATATCAAGTAAACAACCACAGTACTGTGCTTGAAAATGTCACACAACTCCGTTATGGCAGGGGTATTCAGAAACGTCATTAGGCTGCAAACGCTCAACCAGCACTTAGGCCTCACACGATCTGTTGTGATACCATATGAATCTCCTTTGAGACATCGAATGTTATCCTTTTACAATCATTGGGGAGATTTTATATACTACACAGAATTTACGAAGCATTTTCAACGTTTCTCAATGATGCACTGCTTGGGAACTGTTAACAAAACCTACCGCATTCAAGCTCTCCAAACGCTTGTTAACCGTCTCAGTTATATCCAGATAAGCCTCATCCACCGAGGCACGTTCCAGCAGTTGTGTATAGCGTTGCAAAACATTGGCCACCTCCTTTCCTGCATCACGGTATTTACTCAAATCGGCTTTTTCCCGTACATTGGGCACCTTGACGAGCTGAATATCCGGACACTGATCCTTCGCTTCGTCGCCGCGCATATGCCGTGTTACGCCTTTGGCGCGTGCAGCGTAATTGACGGCAATAATGCTGCAAAATAGTGAAATGTTAGTAATTACATTTAATTTTTATACGCTACACTAACCCGCCACCACGCCAGGCATTATATTGCACCACAGCGACCGGTTGTCCTCGCAGCGCAGGATCTAATTTCTCCTCTACCTGACAGTAGAAACAATCCATGTCAATGAGCAGCACTACGCGATCATATTTATTTTGTAGCGAAACGAAATTGCGCGTAGACGAGGATGATGCACCTGTTGCGGACATTTTTGCATATTCACAAAATACACGTTTTAGTTTATTAGTTTATTTCGAAATTTACATGCGAGCGTATTTTTGTTGCTGTTTTTTGTTTTTATCTTCGTCAGTGCTGCCATGCAAATTTGAGTTTAAGTTAGCGGCGTTGATCAATAAACGGCTTCAAAATATTGCTTCAACGGCGTTAGTTCAAATGATAACCTTCGAACATAAACAAAAAATCGAAAATAGTGTTGCCATCGCAATCTTGATTATAAGTTTTCCATGGAGTTTGTTCGATTTTGGAGCAACTTTTGATTAATTTTATTCCATTCCTGGATAATAACATCTTTAAGGTAATTTAAAGAGTTGAACTGTCGTTCATTGGCATGACTTTTTTTGAAAGAATTACACAAGTTTCTCCATAGGATTCAGATAAGTGCTACGAACAGGCCACTTCACAACATCCATATTTTTTTTTTTAAGAAGATAGGTTTGGAAAAAAAAATTTCCTTTAAAACCACTTAATTTTGATAACCCACTCAATAGGTTTGGAAGAAATTCTTTATGTTTTTATCTATTCTAGGATACTTGGGTTGGCAAGTTGAATCTAATGATACATAAATTGGCGAAATTGATCCACCAGTTTTGATGATACGAGGTAATAAAGATTATTACATGAGTACAAACATACACGCGATAAATATAAACCACCTCTGCAGTTGGGTAAAAATCTCTAGTGCTAGATTCAAATTCTACGTCTCAGCGCCAAAAATGCTAAGTGGCAACACTAATCGGAGTGACTATCGGACTAGGTCTTTTCGATAATTTTGTATATCGACTGAGGCCCTATCGATTATTTTGTATATCGCTCACGGCTCATTCTACTCCAAGCATACACTACAAGCATAAACAAGTGAACAATTTAGGTTCGCTCAAAACTCAGCCGGCGGGAACGCTATAGTGTAGTGTGCATTAAAAATGCTAAACAAAATGTGCGCAATAATATTATTTAATTGTTATAGAAAAATAAGTGCAAATGCTACATAATTGCAGTGCAAATATTGTACGTTCTACAAAAAAATAGTTCATATTTTTTTATTGTAAGTTTTAAATTTGTTTTGCATAAACAAATTACGTTTTAAATGTATGTGTGTGTGTGTGTGTGTGTGTTAAGTTAATTAAACAATAACAAGCCGCTGCAATTTGTTGTTTACTTTATATTTACATATGTACATATATGCATTATATAAAAGAATTTTGTTTTTATTGATTTTTCGCTGCAATCTTTCCGCGTACAAAGAACGAAAACAACAACAAAGAGTGTGGAAGGAAATGATTGCGCCAAGCGTGCCGAGGGGTGGTTAAATGGTGTTGGAGTAAATGGTATAGGCTGTGTAGGCGCGCTAAAAATACAAATTGCTATAACATTTATTAACAAAAAATAGCGTAGCAAGGGGCTGCGAAAGAGGTCGGTCTCCCCTATGGCTGTACAAATTTGATTATTTATAACTTTGGATTTATTTTTCAAACCAAATCTTATTCCCGAAAAGTTCATCTCTAATATGACTACAGTGACTGGCAAAGAAAATCTTAAAGCAATCATTTGAAAAAAGTCTAAATTTGGTCATCAATGATGTCAAAACCGTTTCCGAAATCCTAAACACCATTTCAGCTACAAACGACATTAACTTTTTCAAAGAGTCGGCTAATCGAAGACAATAGTATGCGTACACGGTGTTTGTGAATAATGTGGAAACACAAGTGATGCTTGAAATTGCATGCAGAACTTTCAAAGTGCATCATTAGTTGAGCACTCCGATAAGGTTTGAAACTTGAGTGTGACTTCTGATGACTGTATCTCATGCGAATTTTAACTAAGACTCTTTTATTTAAAGAATTTTGTTCACTTTGGATCGATCAATTTGCTAAAAACCAAAGAAAATGTATAATTATTTAGTTAGTTAATATGGTTATTACTATTAATCACTCGATAGTTGAGGTCAAAAGGTAAATAACACCAACGCCAATAACACCATTTGGCTAAGTAATGCCGTTTCCGAGGTATACGAATTAAAAAATAATGCCTTTTTGTGTGCATTGCGAAAGTTTAGAGACATCTTGCATAATTGTCAAAGAAAGTCATGACCCCTTTTGTAAATAGCCGGCTACGCCCTTGTCAACAAACGCTATATTGAGGTTAATAGGAACTACGTATTATTGATTATATATGTATGCGCTTTATGCCAGGGAGCGAGTGGAAGTAGTATAATCTATATTTACCGGCTTCTACTCCAAATTTTGACTATGTACGGAAATCAACTCCACCAAAAACTGCTAACACGCGACATAAATGATTGCCTACCGCAACTCAACTCGACACTATGATAGTGTAATGTCTCAATATAAATATAAAACATTTGCTCTTTTGTTTATTTCCGGTTTAAGCAGAGACACACCTCGTCCTTAATTAGCTCTTGGTCTGTGTCCGTTTCCATTGTGTCATACTCGCTAAGCGTGTCAAGTGTTCATTATTGTCGCTTAAATACCCTAACCCATTGTAAATGGTTCATATTTCAAAAATTTAAATGAATTATTTTTCATTAACGCCAAGTGTCCTTTGATTTCTGCCTAGCATATTAAATTCCAAAGCTGACCTTACATGATCCAAATATATTTGTATATACTTATTACGGCATTTCATTTTTGGTTTACAGCAGCCAAGCACTCCTTTTTATTTTGCAATACACTACATTCAGATGTGCATGGTGGGGTATTTGGTTTTTGTGAAGTTTTACTTTGCAAATGTGTAACATAAGCTCTAAAATACTCGTATATACAAAACTGATGACTACCTGTTATATCAACTAACTGACCCGAATACTGAGATTTCTATATGAAAGCCTTCATTTGTTGCGGGAGCCCAATGATCTCCGACATTTTTTGAACCAATTATCTCCAGATAATGACTACAATCTATAGATTTTTTACAGGTTAGGTTAAGTTAGCCCGAAGATTAAGATTAGCAAGCTACAAATATTTAGCCAAACTTTTGGCTCATTGTATTACTGTGTTTGATCTATAAACGTGTCTTAGCTGTTTTATTAAGATAATTGCTAAACCATCTAGTAGCCTTTACGTATGTGGATAGTTTCGGTCTGTAAGAAAAGATTATCTATGCATTTTAATCTTGTTTTGGTTAAGGTTGAAAATTGATATATTCGGTGGGATCTATAGACTTCTGGCAAAAAACACCCACCAGTCAGTGTTCAGCAAGTATATCTTTAACTATGTTGAGTTATATTTGCGAAGCATATCAAAACGTCGTCTATGCCAAGAACAACATATTTTTTTGTGTGCATCAAGAGATATTGTCTATTGTAGATTGAGGGTTGAAAAATATTTGCGCATCATGACCTAATTTCGCGTAATCTATTTCTGTGCAAACATTTTCTAAAGGGCAATGCACTTTAAGAATCAGTATCACCTGCTTTTATATACATAAGTGAGTTTATTAGCTTATGAGTGCATTAGTTATATGTAAATATTCAAGTGTGTAGACAGTACGAGTATGTTCAAGTAGTCATCACTTGCATTTTTTTACACCTCAAGTTCAATGTTAACGCACACCGGCAGCCAGCTTGGCGCTGTCTGATTTTATCTGACATGCAATGCAACCAATATGTGGAACTAATATAATTACGCTCTCAGTCTAGTTCACACTCGTAAACATGTAGATGCAATACCACAGTTAAGAAGTGGAAGACATTGTAGACCATAATAAAAAACATGTAAAAGTGTTGGTATGCGCTAAAAACGAAGCTTTAATACACTATATTTACGCTTTCAGTAAATACATATTAAATATTTTATTTATATTCGCTAATTCACAGAAATCTTTTTCGTCGCAAAATCTCCAAATTTCATTCATTCATTAAATTTAGTAAAAGTATTGACTAAAATTCGAAACATTGGAAAAAAAAAGCGGTGGAAAAAAGGGGGCGTAGTAGCGTACACTGGAAACGCTAGATAATCTCATAATTGTTCTCATAAAAAAATTGGTTGATGGTAAAGAAATTAGCCCTCCTGTTCCGGATTTTATTTCCGAACTGGCATTAATCATATATTTTTCAATATTTTCATTGCCATATAAATTCTACACGGACCTACCGTCTGTCCGTCCCTCCGTATGTATGTATGAGACAACAGATCTCAGGAACTATAAGAGTTAGAGACATTCATTAAATTTTGTGCCCATAATACGGCCAAATGACCCGTATATGCACACTTTTCCAGGCCGCATAAGCGGAAAAAATTTGTTTTGTTATTTGTTTCTCTTTTTAATTAATTAATTTATTTTTAAGTTTTCAATTTAGATTAATTAATTTGTGGATTGGTTTGTACGCTGTGCCATCATCCATACTGTGTGAGTTAAGCAGAGAGACTTTTCTGATACAAATGAGAGTTGACGAGTGTGTATGATGATGATACGGCAATATGAATTTTCTATTTCAGAAATTTTTGTTCTCAACATCCAAAATAGATTTGGATTATGATATAAGAATTGAATTAAGAACAGAAATACAAAGTCAAACAGTTTAGAATTTAATTAGTGTCACTAACTTTGAGAACTACCCTCTCATAAAAATTGGTTATATTTACATAGAATTAAATGAGCAAAGATAAAGACTTCACACTCAAGGCATTAATTTTAATTGATTAATATTCTGTTGACTACTATAACTCCCTCGCAAAATCGCACTAGACACTTCCGGTGGAACTCTTTAAAATTCTAACAGACTATGCAGCCGTAGAAAAGAAACGCTAAGTAGCTGCAAATGGAACAACTGCATACCACACCCTGCAACAATCCGATGGCTGCTATGTGGCATGTGCCACTTTAACGCCCACAATACCATCAGAGTAAAAAGAAAAAAATTAAATAACATTGCAGTCGAGTATGTTCGACTTCGATATACCCTGTAATATGTTTAAGGCTCCTTATATGAACCATAGATTATATTCTTAAGTGAAATCATTTGAACTTATGCGAGATTTTTTATTAGAATTGATAAAAATTAAGAATTAATAAAAATAATTCTAGGTAGCACATAAATGCATGACCAATAGTTGATTTACGCACACATGACCAATTCTTTATTTCCGTCCGAAAACGTTAATTCCGTTAGAAAAAGTTCATAGTTATTAGTCATAACGCGCCTAAAGAAGTTTTACTTCTATAAAAACAAAAACTTTTCAACCAAAAACTTCAAAATGGGCAGCAGGTTTGCATGTGGTTACCCCATAATGTACTCCGATGTGGGCCTATATAGAATATTTTGTCAAATTAAATGAATTATAAACAAAAACTAAAATTTTCATAAAAAATCTTTAAACTGGTGGTCAAGTTTGTATGGGCACTATCCCTTATAGTGGTCTGATCTGTACCTATGCAGTATATTTTATTAGGATTTAAGTAAGATACACCAAAATTTGCGTTTATAGCGTAATAAAAAAAAAAAAAAAAAATCAACAATATTTTCATACAAAAACTTCAAATAAAGGGCTAGGTTTTTATAGGTGCCGCCCCTAAAATTGGGGTTGACATGTTCGTTTAATACTAGTTATATTCAAATTTTAAGTCTCTATCCTATAGTCTCGAATATGTGTTCGTTCAAACAGACTGACGTACAGGCGGACATGTCTATATTGACTTGAGTTCCGATGCTGCTTAAGAATGTTACATACTTTTGCAGAAACTTAATGTATACTTTAACCCTATGGATGCAGTGTATACAAAAAAGCAGCTACCTGATTAAACAGTGCGACACAATTTGTGATTCTCATGCAATATCAGTTTCGTTAACATGCCGCGCGGCCGCACAATCAAAACGGAGCGCAGCTCATTTAAACAGTGTGGTGGCATCTAGTCATTTAATCACTTAGTCAGTCAGTCAGTCAGTCCGTCCGTCATTCATTCAGTCACACATTTATACGCTTGTTTAATTTGTAATGGAGCAGTGGTAAGCAAAGCTAAAAGCACAGCACAGAGCATGACGTGAACGGATAGAGTGAAGTCATGTTTGGGCGTTGAAAATTTTGTATTCATTTAAGCGCAGCAGAATTAATTATAAAAATAAATTTATTTATTTATAATTTGCAGTGTACAACAACAGCAGCGTTGAGATAAATAAGCAATAAAAATGGTGAAAATCTTGCAAGCGTACAATTTTGCCAAACAGAATACCTATGCACTCAACGGAGAGATACTCTCGGCAACGTTGATCAACTCAAATCGGATTGCCATCAGCAGCGCTGAACAATTCATAGAGATATATGATATTGGTAGCAAACAACGTGAACAACAAGAAGCCGCTGGAATAGTGCCAGAGGATGCAGCGGCTGCTGGAGATGCTACGGCGGCAGCGGCGGCGGCAGATGAGCGTCTGCCTGCAAAATATACGCTGGCCACAGTGGGCGAGGTAGTGCATCTGATTTACTGTGAGGCGGGTAAGTAAATAAAAAGAAGAAACAAAATATTCAATGAGAAAAGGTAACTTCGGTTGAACCGAAAATTTAATACACTTCACACGATCTGACGTCACAAACTGTATTTATATGAACCACAAATTTTTATTATATCCTATACATAATGGATTAAAGTTTTGTAATTGTATATGTTACAGCCAAAAAGAGGCTTGGCAGATCGAATTGAAATCGTAGTAATTGGAAAACGAAGGTCACAGACAGCAAACTGATGAAGTTGCTTAGCTGAAACTGAAACATTTGTCTCTGTAGCTTAACAATACTTACTGTTCTCTCTTCAAAGTAAAAATAACCTTAAGCAAGCTAAAATGCATACCAAATTTTTATAACATAGGTCGCTAAATAAAATATACATTATATAATAGTATACCTGCGACATATACCCTGCATTTGATAATGTTTCAGGTATTCATATGTAATATTCATACTAAATTATAAACTTCTATGGAGGTTATTTATATGAAAAAGGTTTCCGGTATTTTGAGTAATATGGTGTTATAGAAGGGTTGGAACGTTCAAATTGTCTGAAAAGGGAATAAAAGACTCTTAATATTCGCGATCTTTTAAAGCTGCACTCTTTTAGCCATATTGCCGATGCTTTAATGATTTACAATATTTCCGACCAACTGATGATATATACTACTTTGTGTGAAGTCTATAAAAATTTCATTTTGCTTACTACAGATTTCATTACCACCGTGTTTCATTTCAGGTAAATATTTACTAACGCTGGAAAAGGAAAATGTCGGCAGTCCGGTGCATTCGAACAGCACAAGCATGAGCTGCACCAGCAGCAGTAACAGCAATACTGTCTGCTCTGATGAGGATACCAAAATGTTTGTGCGCATTTATGCCAATTTTTGGAAGTTTGCCGAATCAAAATTAATTGATCTTCCCATAACTATACGCATTGCCTCAATGACCACACCCAAAGCGCCGTTGATTGAGAGCATTGATGTAATTGAGCTGCCGCTGCGCAGTGCGCCCGATTTAATACAATGCTGTCAGACATCGGGCAACATTATTGTCAGCAGCAAGGAGCGCATCTATTTGTATGAATACACACAATGCGTACATGAGAATACACAGCCACGTTTCTCCTTTATAGATTTTCTGCCATTTAAGTTCTTTGTAAATTTGAACTTTGTGCCGCTTAAATTGAATCTGGCGGAGAATGTTATTGCATGCATGAGTAATCGCTATTGTGTTGCATTCAAAGTGGTGGATGCGCTGGCATGCGGCGGCAATACAAGTGGCGCCCATGGTGGACTCTCCTGTCTGGATAATGATTATGAGGGCGAATTGGATGATGTAGATGAGCCGGTATCCAGCACTGAATCGAGTATTGTGAGCAAAGGCAGTGCTGCGCCCTCAACACATAGTCGCAATAGCTATGAAACAGATTCATTGGATACCAGTTCGAGTGCAAGACCATTGGGTGCAGCAGGTTTTTCAGGACGGACACCAGTGGATTTTAATGTGGCACGCATGGTTAATACAGCAATTGGACGTGAATTCGAGCTGGACATACGCTCACAGTGGGATCAAAATGATGCTAACAAACATGGTGCAGCCGGTGGTGAAGGTTTCGGTGAAACGCAGGAGATTATTATAACACCAACGCGTGCTAATGATATTAAAATAAAGCTGATCAATGAGGCGAAAGCCATGAATGTGCAGCGCATTGCTAGTGCCAGTAATATTGGTGGCAATAACTACAACGACGATGCCGCTGTGCAGTATGATGTGCGCAAGTTGCTGCAGATATGCATGAAGACTTCAGAGCCGAATGCGCGTGTTATTGATATACTGCGCTGCATGGATCTAAAGGCTATCTATCAACGCAATGCTGCCGCTGAAGCTGAGACAAATGTACTGGATGATGATATGGATGATGAATACGATATGGGTAATCAGCAAGTGCCCAGCGCGGTGACCACATTTAAGCATGCAAATCGGCGTACGTTAAAATCGAAGCTGCATCAACGTTGCGTTGGTTATGCGCTGCTTGTAGCCAGCAGCGTTGATGGTTATCTCTATCAGTTTTGTGCACAGGGTCGATGGTATAATGAGAATGAAAAACCAGTTGCCATCTACTCATTTACTGCACCGGTGCTGCAGGTGCACATCAACGATTATGTAATCTATGCGGTGACCAGTGAATCTGTCGAAACGCATACGTCACGCATTGGACACAAATTGTTTAATAATCGTTTTGAATATCCCAGCATTGGTGCACTCTTTCCCGAGGAATCTAGTCCAGATGTGAATGCAGCAATTGCAGTTGTAGGCCTATGTGCCTTCATGCAAGTACAATATGTCTGCGTTAATCGTGACCATTTGGTGCTGATAAGCAATAGCGCTTTAACCGGCATTGGTGGTGGTAATAATGGCAATGATGCCAACAAAAGACGCAGTGGTGGTGAAGTGACTGTTAAGCGTAATATTGCAGCGCGTCTATTGGCGGAGGCGAAGGCTAAGCATAGTTTACTACGTAGCGGCAGCACAACACAACAGCAGGTGATTAACGAGTGGACTTTGTATAATTTGGAGGTGCCACGTGTGGAGCATATAATCGATGATCTCGAAGCTATTGCTGCATCGTATCGTGCCGCAAGCAGCTCAAATTTCTATGATCTCATGGAGGAAGCACATGTCATGTTACGGCTCAGTTTAACGCTGCAGTGCGAGCGTATGAGCGTCGAACGTGAGCAGCAATTACGCGCAAAGTTTACGGAGAATTGTCGCAAATTGGCGGATTTTTCAATCAGGTAAGCGAAGCACTGCCATAAATACGTAGCATAATAATACATAAGCATTTTTAATATTTTCAGATCTAAAAAGAAAGAAGTCTATTTGCAAGCCATCGGTTTCTATAAGATGTGCAATATACATCTGGTTGAGATCTATAATAATTATATAACCAATTATATTGATTGCGATGATGCTGCTGCTCTTGAATCCGATCAGCTAGTAGGACTCATCTACACTGTCAAACTATTTCTGCTTAGTCTGGGTACAGATCGACTAAAGTCTTCGTATTTAAATCAAACTGTATGTCCATTCTTTACACCGAATCGTGTTGTCGAGCAGGGCTATAAGCAGGTGCCACTGTCATTGGAGTTTTTAAATATGTTCATTAAACATTCGCCAGCAGATATACCACAAATAATGCTCAGCTCGCCTGTTGTAGCAGATGCCATGTGCAGTGAGCTTATTAATTATCTCAAATATTTAAATACGCTGTAAGTATAATAATATAATTTAGTCACAATGTTTGTAATGTCTTAAAGGGAGACGACATAAAGTATATATATTCATGATCAGCCCAAGACAAGTAAAACTTTCCATGGCTGGCTGTCCGTTCGTCCGCCCATCTCTCTGTCTGTGGGTTAGTAAACGTCCTATTCCCTCAATCTTTGAAATAATTGTTTGAATGTTGGTTTTATAACCAGAAGCAACATATTTTACAAAATGCCCGCGATTGAACAAATGAAAGGTATGGCTTCCATACACTTAAAACTTAATAGCACTTATAATTCACAAATAGTTTTTACATACTCCCTTAAAAAATGTAAAAAACATGTAAAACACCAGCGTGGCCGCACTAAGTACCATATTGGCATGTGTGAACTCTACCAAGGAGTCGGCCGGCGTAAAACACCTACGTTGCCGACAAAAAAAGCGCAACAAAGAAGAGATTTTAAAGCTTCGGTTCCACTAAACTTAACATTTTTTCTACTTTTAAAATATTATATTGTACAATATATTAATTTCGTTTATCTCTACACAGCACACCCGATGAAAATCTACTGCTTGCTGTTACTGCCTGTCGCATGTCGAATTATTTGCTTGCGCAGGAAGTCATTATGAAGACCAGTCGACGCGATTTAGCAGTAGCACTGATCAAGCATAAGAATGTACTCTTCGATGACAGCACCTTGCTCTTTCAGAAACAACGTCAGCACCAACAACAGCAGCTGGATATCTCCAAACACACACGTGCTGCATCGAAACGTGCGACGCAGCAGCAGCAACGACGCACACATAAAGCAAAACCGCTGCAACAACTCATGCACAGTGCTGCAATTAACACGCTCTCACCAACACCACCACCAGCAACAATCTCTGCTTCTATAGTTTCCTTCTCCGATTTTTGTGAGACTATATTACTTGCTACCGAGCAACCGGAACTTATTGAAGCCATTAGTGATGTCTTCATACATGCGCTTTGCATCGAGCATAGCATTACGTTAGATGTTATACTACAACAATTTCTTAATTACATAGCCTCGCATATAGGACAAAAGGGCTATCAGACCTCGCAGAAGGTGTTTGTCAATATACTACAAGTTTACTATTATGATCTCTATGATGTCAGCGCGTTGCACAATCCACAGGATATACGTTCGCAAACACCGCCGCAGCTTGATGATGATTACGATGAGGAAGCGTCCTCATCGAAGGCACACTCGCTGAACAGTGAACGTGACAATGATTCGCTTGCAAATTCCATTGGTGCTGAGTCAAATTCCTGTGCTAGTTCCTCGCATGATGAACGCTCTGTAAGTGGACGTCAGCAGCGCATAGTCTACGATCAGCTGCAGGAGCAACAATCGCCGTTTAAACGGCATTCAAATGCCTCGCTCGCTAGCCAGCAGGAACATGTGCTTGAGCATGCAACGGATGCAGCAGCAAATCTAAAGGGTCTCAAAATATTATTTCGCATGTATATGGGTCGTCTAAAGGCGCTTAGTGATCTGATCACAGATTTACAATCGGCCGATGTTGAGCAGCAGACACCAAAAGATGAATTTCTTAATTTACGCATGGAATGCATTGCCTATATGTGTGGCATGGCACCGAATTATTGTCCTAAGCCGAGTGTGCGTGTCGCGTGCGTGGATGAGTCAAAGAAATTTATATTTGTGCCATATATACCGGATTATAAGCTAACAGCTGAGGAATACGAACGTCATATAAAGGCATATATACGTCCGATACCATGTCTGTTGGAGCGCCCACAATACTTGAATCGTTTGCCACCATTTCAACGTGGAGATTTTAGCTATCCGAATAAGGATGGGGGCGAGCTTGGTGTGCGTTTTACAGGTTGGCATAATGAGCTGCTAACATTGACGCTAAAGATACAGGCAAGCTATAGCATATTATTTTATTACCGATGCTTTAAATATGTATTTAAAATACTTGCAGAGTCTGCTGGCAACTACAAAAATTGAGCGTGATATTGTCGCAGAATTCTTAGCGTTTATACAGAAGACACCCAATCTAATTGGTATAGATAGTTTTCTGGTGATCATATTACCAAAGAATCTAGCCATTAACTATATGCTGAACTTTTGTCCAGAATATTTGTGGCAATATGGCAGAGTATGTATAATTTTTAGAAGTTTATGTTGTACTAAATTTTTTTAAATAAATTCTTTTGATTTTCAGTCATGCGGATTCACGCCAAAGCATTGGGAATCGCTTTTGCGCAAAATAATTAGTAAACAGGAAATACTGCCGAATTGGAAGGCGCACATAACAGGTGTGTATTGTTAATATTATCAAATAGCAGTTTAAAAAAATCAATGCTACTTTCTTTCACAATTACTGCTATTTTCTGTGAAAATAACTGATATTTATGTTAAACTACTACGCCTTTCTGCTAAATCACTGCAAGATTCTGTTAAATCACTGCTAATTCTGTTAATGGAAAGGTGCGAAAAAGAAAAACAAAACAGCTGTGACAGAAAAAAGCAGTGATTTAGAATAGCAGTTACTACTGTGATTAAAAATAAACAAATTTTTCTCATGCCTAAAGCATACTATTAGTAAAAATGCTCTAGGAGATACAAATTGGAGCTAGGACTAGGACTAGGAATACTTTTTTAGGCTATTCGGACAAAGTAAAGATCTTAGGCGTGATAGGAAACTTGATAAGAAACTAAGCGGGTATAGTCACAATAGTCCTCTGCACATGTAAATGTCCGTTTGGTCAGTCTTTGGCTTTTACCCGAAGATGATCGTCTGGATCTATACAGCTTTGGTAAGATTCATAGTTTCCTACGCCGCCATTGTCTTTTCGTATAAACTGCTAGAAATCTACAAGTCTGTGTTAAATGGTAGTCCGAGAAACTGCAACTGCCAGCATGTATGAGCATGTCAAGTTTTTTAATAACCTCGTTTTTTTTCTCTACTTTTACAGAAATTCTCAACAATCTAGTGACAGAGCTCTCTTTTGAAGAACTACTACAGTGTTTTCCCAGTGAAGTTGTACAGAATCGTACATCAGAAGCATATGCAAAAGAATTTACTGACAATCGGCTTATTTACGAACAAGATCGCATTATATTTGGCATGGAGAAACCAACAGCAACAACAACAACAGCAGCAACTGAACGAAAATCATTTCATGCTAAATTAACACGTGAACACTTGCCCATGGATAATATTGATGAGAATAATGTCTTTGAATTGACGCTACGCAAAGCTGTTGCAAAACAGCGAAGCATTGCATTACGCTCTATGATTGAATCGACTGGCACACAATTATTTGATGCAACCAATAATCCAATGTATAATCTATAAGTTGACAATATACATATATATATATATATATATATATATATATATATATATATATATATATATATATATATATATATATATATATATATATATATATATATATATATATTGAAGATTGGTATGGAATTTATACAAAAATGCATACAGCACATTCCTGCAATTTAGTGAAATCAAAATGTTGTGTCCAGCAATAAGTTAAATTTTAATTAAACTGAAAAAACGAAAATTTAGATATCAAAGTTGACAACAAAATTTTACTATTATCACATTTCTTTAACTGATAAGATTGATATTGACATGTTATTTATCGTATACTCGTAAAATGTCTCTCTCTATATATATATATATATACATACATATATATCTATATCTCTACAAAAACCTTGTAAACCTTTCTAGCAATTTAAGACAATTTAGTATGCGTATTTTTTGTGTTGTTACTTTAAAATGTATTTATGTATTTCACTGTTTAAATTTATACTCTTTTGTAATATTAAGTGATAAATTCTTCGGAGATTATTCGTACTAATTTAAGTAAATTGAAAAGTTGAAAATTTTAATTGAACAATTATTTAGTACATACGTATGTACTATATGAAAATATGTTCTAGTTGCGCTACTTTTGCAGTATTTAGTTTGTAATAGAAATTCCATATATTAAATATTTTAAATATTGTATAATTGATTAACATTTTATTGTGTATAATGTATCTCTCTGCACATTTGATTAAGCACGCTTTTTTTTTATTAATTATGCAATGAATAAAGTGATATTTTAAATATTAAACAAATTTTTCCATAAATATATGTAGGCAGCCAGGGAAAGTGTTCTGTGTTCTGAAGTTTATCTCTAATATCATCTATTAATACATTAATATTAGTCTTATAACATTAATGAAGGTATGCACACCTAGTCGATTACAGTTTAAAAATTAGATGTAATCACAGAGCACTATGAATGCATTTTGAACACTGCTTAGTGCTTAAGTTGTGTACACTCGGAAATAGCGTAGGAAATTTAAATTTTATATGAGCTTTTTGTGAATTGTACCAAATCTCTTTACATAAATGGTCTACCCTTAAGAACATTGTTATGTCTGTTGTACTCTCTCTTTTCCTTTCTCTTCTCATCGTTCGTTTTCAAGCGCTTTCATTTAGTTTCACTTTGTATATTTATTTGTTTCAACTAAACTTTCACTTAAAACTTAATATTACTTATAATTCATAAATAGTTTTTACATATTCTTTTACTAAATTATTACTAAATAGATTACTGCTCAAGGCTCATATAAATAGCTACGCTATAACTACTTACACTGATTACTTTAAATTTAATATAGTACGTTTATTAAGTTTCCTGTCACATTTCCATTTTCTCATCAACCAAGCTGTTAATCGACTAGTTGTGAATATCCAAAATATTTCGTTTTCCATGAATATTTCAAAATCGTGCCATATAGTCTTACATCAGTAAAAGTTAATAACTATGTAGTTGCTTAATTGAATGAAGACCTTCCTCAATTAAGCAACTACATAGTTATTAACTTTAACTAATTTCGATATTGTCGACTGCACTTTTACACAATGATTAAAGAAGCTACATTGTGTGTGCGCACAGTTCACTGAACTCACATTTGAGACAACCAGAATCGAGTGTCTGAAGGCATAAATACTAATCGAAATCAAAGAAAATAATTAGGTCTGTCAAAACGAAACTTTTATACGCTATGCTACACTCGTTCTGAAGAAAGTTGCTGTATTGACTTAATATAAACCAATCTCTTATTAATATGTAAAACTACAAGAGAGCTATAAGTTGTAATACCAAACTTATGTCTCATAGGCATACGTGCCAGGAGAATGAGAGCCAACTCAAACGACTTCTGTAAAAACAGTGATAAGCAAATAAGTACATATAAAGCGTTTAACACCAACTTTGTCACTAAACCAAATTGTCTACAGCTAGATTCGTGCATCTGAGGAAGTATGCCCTAGAAGACTTGTCAGAGGTTTTCAAAATTGAGTTCAGAAGTAGTAAAGTAGTTGTAGAAACAACTGTTTACACTCTATTGACAACAACTGAACCCTTGTATGTTGTGGGCTTTGTGTGCATCTAGCCATCCAAAACCTAACTTAACTTATGTATGTATATTCGTTTTAACCAGAATTATGAACAACATTTTTAAAAATTAGTTAAAAAATCTATACTACTCAAAAACATTTCTTGAAAAATATGTACCATCATTAGTACCAAATATTAACTCTACATATTCTATATGAACTAAATTAACTGTGTAAGATTGGATAAATGCAACTGCTGTCTATATTTTAGGAAATTAATTTTGGATGTGACAAATTGTCTAACCCAAATATATTGAACTATGCGTATTACAATGTCTGCACAGTATTGCATAGATATCAAAATTCGAAATTTATTGAAGTGGAATTAAAAGCACATACGACAGATAATACCGATAACATATTTAGTCGATTTCGGACAGCAATCGCCAATCATAAATAACTAGTTTATAATCTATTACGGATATATTGTTTATTTAGTACCTACAAGTAAGGAAAGTGCGAGATAAGACGTAAGAGTGATAACAAAACCAACGCAAAGACAGCGTGAGAGTAATCGATGGAATTAGAAAGAGCAATTGTGAGACTTAAAAATAAATGTGAAAAAGTCATTTTTATTGTCTGTATACCCTTCACAGATAGTGCGTAAAATTGTTCTAGAGCCTTCAAGCTGAAACTCAGTGTGGAGGCTAGAGTATAAAAGACGTAGCTACACCACGCTCACTAATAAGTATAGCTACCATATAAATCAAGCACATATTTTACAGTTAATTATGACAAATTTTTAGAGCCCAAAAGCATAGAACTGCTATACAAACCTATTTTCTATATAGATGTTCTGATACAGACAACTTCTTTATTGTTCAAGCTAGAAACTCGTTTGATGTTGTTAATATGAAATCTTATAAAAAAAAATCAAAGATTGTTACAGATTGAACTTCTTTAGCATTTAACACCCATATAAATATATGTTCCAGATAGGATTTCTGGTATATAGGCAACTTCTTTATAAGTTATAAGTTAAAATTTCAATTTTCAGTCACTTCCAAAATTTATTAAAAAAAAAAATCTGTCATCCGAATGCCGATGTTTTTTTAACAGATTTTGAACTGCTGAATACATAAATGAAATTAAATTGTATTCTATGGTTAGGATTTAGAGATATGAGTTTTAGAATTTTTTTCCGACTTTTTCGCAGTTAGTCTTTTATATAGGGTGAACCGATTTAGTTAAGTAAAATACCAAATCAAAGATAATTAAATTTCGTATAGATGTGTTGAAGAATTTAGTCCATCGGTTCGGTAGTTACAGAGAAATTGGACGAAATATTGTGAAAAAGCATTTTTTTATACCATTCACACATAGTGTGAAATAGTATTATCAGTTTGTCTGAAAGTTTGTAACGCATTAAAGGAGCCATCGTAGACCCCATAAAGTATATATATTCTTGATCAGCTCGACGAGACGAATCGATCTAGCCATGTCCTTCTGTCTGTCTGTCTGTCCGTCTGTATGTTGTTGCGCATTTTTTGGGGACCAATTTTTATGCTATCCAGTTGAAATTTTGCACATATACTTCTTGTTATTGTAGTTTAATAGAGTATCAAGATTGACCTGCCACGCCCACTATTTGGGGTAGCTCCAATACAAACCTACTGCCCACTTTTGACTTTTTGTAAGAAAACTTCTTTATTAAAGTCTATATTATATTGAAATGCAATGTGGTGTCTTTTTTTGGTCAGCCGCTTAACATACATAGACAAACGGGCGTGGCCCGCCCACTATTTGTGGTAGGTCCCATACAAACTTATGGTCCACTTTTGACTTTTTGTAAGAGAAACTTTTTTATTAAAGTCAATATTAGGTTGAAGGTTAGGTTTAAGAGACAGCCGCTGAACATACATAGGCAATTGGGCGTGGCCCGCCCACTTTTTGAGGTAGCCCCCATACAAACCCACCGTGCAAATTTGTGTTTTTTATGAAAAAAATCCTTCATTTAGATCAATATTAGCTTGCAATTTATTTTGTGGATTTTAATGGACAACCGCTTCATATACATCAACTTGAAATTCAATTGACATCTACTAGTGGGTGACTAGTATCACCCCCTATTTAAACAGCCACTTTTATGTATTACAATACTATTTTAAGTTTCGTGTGAATGGTATTAGAGCTTCGGTTCAACCGAAGTTAAAGTTTTTTCTTGTTTTTTTTTCTATCGAAAAGCGTACAAAATGTTAAGAGTATCATATTACTAGATGCTCTCTGCCATTCCTACCCTGACACTCCTTCCACCTTCCACCTCCTTTACTTTACCTTCTATTAAAATTAGAAAAATCTAAAAAAATGTTTTCTGTTTATACAATCGCCACGAATCTTCACAGCATCACCCACGGGACTATTTTGAATATTGCCAGAAAATTTGATCAAAATCGGTTGAGCGGTTTCGGATTCTATAGGGAACATATATACATACTTCCATTTATTTATATATAGAAAGAGAAATTTTAAATACATATAATAAAGTAGTAATAAAATTTTAAAAACACCAACTCATGATCATTGACCTCTTTAGCTCATGACCAGCTGGTGCGACATCTAGCGTTGAGTTGAACAACATCTAGTTCGCTTGCTAGCACTTATGTGAAATTGTGTGGTCCTGACCACCTTTCACATACATACATACATACATACATACATACATACATGCATATATAGATTTTAGATTTAAATTAATAATGGTGCTCCGCTCCTATTGGTCTTAGCGTGATGTCTTAGCGTGACGATATATAGACTTCCTCGATAAATGGGCTATCTAACACTGAAAGAATTTTTCAAATCGAACCAGTAGTTCCTGAGATTAGCGCGTTCAAGCAAACAAACAAAAAAAATCTCTTCAGCTTTATAATATTAGTATATCATATTATTTATCATATTATATCCTTTTATCATATTAAATAAGGTAGAATATTTACGATGCTGATTAAAAATATATGTATAAATGCTTTATGAGTTCTATGACGCCTCTATCTGCCTATTACGTACATTATATATAGTATAATATACTATTTTAGCATAAGCGGTATACAAAATAGGGGCACGTCGATTATGAAAATGTGTTTATATTGCAATTATATTTCTTTATCTCAATACTAAAAAAACTGTTCTAAGATAGGCTCTTTTAAACTAAATTGTATGCTTCTTATACTCGTACTCATAAGAACAATATTTTGTTTTTGTTTGTGATATATATATATATACCTACAGTTCGATGAAGGGTATTAAAGCTTCGATACCATCAATATTTTTCATAATTTTTTTATTTTTAATTTTGTACACATTATTCCAGCGGGAGTGCAATCAGTGTATTAACAAGAAGAGTATTTATAAATATAAACGTATTTGCTTAAAGCACACATATTTGTGAGATTGTACAAGAGTAGTGAGAGATTTTTAGTAATAATGCGAGCGTAAATATTTAAAATGATATGAAACAAAATGTATACAAGCACCGCGTAAAAAATCCATTCAAGAAATATATATACCGACGCCGCAACAGATACGTCGCCCATAACTCTTTGGGTTATGGAACGGCGTGCGGTGCGCCAACATTTTTAGTATTCAATCAGACGCCGCTCCGTCGCGTTAATTTAATCGTACACGTAATCGTGACACGGATCGGTAAATCGTTTGTTAGAGATACTTACATATGCATGTACATTTGTTGTGGTAATTAGCAGCATCACTTGAAAGTGCATTTCACCATATCTACGTACATACGTACATATGTGTACTATAGAAAACGTGAGAAGCACGTGCTTTGACTTTAGATACAAATATTGTTCTTCAATATAAGTACATACTTAAATGTGTGTCAGCTGAACGAAGATTCAGTGTTAAACGTATTTAGAAGTCTTCGACAAAATGTCAGGTGAAGCAAAAGTTGAGAACGGTGTGGCAGATGCCAAGGCCACAGACGATGAGCGCGATAGCGATTGCACGCTCGACGAGATACTTGTGAGTATCGGCCAATTTGGACGTTATCAGATAATCAACTATGTGCTGCTTTGTATTCCAATGATCTTCAATGCGTTCTTTTCGATTTCGTATGTGTTTACGGCGAGCACAGTGGTTCACAGGTGCGTGTAAATTAAGTGAATTTTTGTTTTGCTTTTGAATTTTAGTAAAATTTGAAAGTGAGTGAAAAATCTTAAATATATTTTTAAAAAGATTAGTTTCGTGAGCAGCTTTGTGTGCCAAGCACATATATATAAGGAACAAGAATATAAGCGATCTGCTAGAGTCATGTCCATCCGTTAGTAGACTAAGCGATGTACATATAAGCCTCAATTATCAATGACCAAAGAGTCGGTGTCGTAAGTACTATCAGTTTTTGAGCGCTTTAATACACGTTTTGAGTATGGTGCGTGGCAGAGTCATATTGTGAGCAGTTGTATAGTTGATCCGGGCCTTTAAATTCTGACAACGTAGTGGTCAGTGCAAGTTAATTGTTGGGGGTTAAATAAGCTAACCTGATACTTTTGTAGTTTTATGAAGGGGTATCTATATTATTGGACAATTATGATAGTACCTATATTAAAATTACTTAAAATACGAAATAAATTCAAACAGATGTATAAACAGAAAAATTTCATTCTTTTTCTCATCTCATCTCATCTCATCTCATCTCTCTCTCTCTCTCTCTCTTATCTCCTTTATAACTCATCTACTCATCAATTGATGAGAGCCTTGGTATAATAATAGAAGGCTGCAGCATCCGAGCAACCAGTTGCCAGTTGATAAGAAATTGTGAGTGCGAAAAAGATAAGGAGATTGTTCTTTTTTGACTTTGTTTGTGCTTGTTCGTGATTGCGTCTTTTACTTTGTTTATGCTTCGTTATTATTTTGGTGACTGATATTTGTTGACTCAAAATGGAGAGTGTAAAATCGCTTGCTGGTGATTATTAGCACTGCTTTGCCTTAGATTTGTCGTCTGTTTTGTTTAAGTGCCTGTCTCTCTTTTTGTAGTTATTGTTGTGATTGGCGTGTGGTGAAATTGCAATAACAAGAAACGATTAAGTGCCAAAATCTACAATATTATTCATAGATTGTGGCCGATTGAGTCGATCGCTGGTCTACTAGTTTAATTTAATACAGTTAGTTTTGTATTGCGAGCAGATCAACGGATTATCTCCTCTAATGTAAGACTATGTAAAAAAGTCTTAAAAAATTAGAAATGGAGACTAATTTATAGAATGCATTTATAGAATCATCTAAGCAAGCAAAAGTAGTAAAATGATTTTAATTTGCAGTAATTAACACAATTTTTTTTGCACACAGATGTAATATACCACAATGTGATAGTGGAACGAGTGCCTATGACGAACCATGGCTCAATTTTACAGTACCCATGCAAGGCTCCGATTGGGATCAATGCAATCGTTACATATCGACAATTGCAGAAAATAGCAGTCAATTGCTACCGTATAGTGGACCATCAAGCGCGTATTGTAATGCAAATTATTTCTTGACTGATCAAACGGAACGTTGTGGTAAAGATTTTAAGTTTCGCGATGATGAATATACCATATCGAATGAGGTATGTATAGTGACCAAAAATAAATTAAATTCTTATAATTTTTTTTTTTTTGCATATATAAACTTCCGTACAACAGTTTGGCATCTTTTGCGGTGATGATTGGAAACTCACACTAGTGGGCACCATCAACAATATAGGACAATTTGTAGGCATACCAGTGGGTGGCTTCTTTGCCGATTTGTAAGTGCTGAACTTTTTTTTCAATTATATTTATATTTATACGTTTCTGTTAATTGCGCAATCTTCTTTCTCCCACCAGATATGGACGTCGCACTGCGCTCGCTATAGGTGGATTCTTTAGCTCGCTCATGGGTTTAACACGTTCGTTTGCTGGCAACTATCCAATGTTCGTTTCGTTTGAATTCCTTGACATGGCAGTGGGCAGCACACTATTTCCTACTGCTTTTTTGCTGGCCATTGAGCTCGTTGGTCCCAAGCGGCGTGTTGCGGCTGCGACCATAATTACAATATTCTATGCACTTGGCGAAGCGTTGCTCGGTTTTCTTGCCTGGCAATTCCCACACTGGCGTGATTTGCTGCGTGTGCTATACGCACCGGCTGTGCTACAGATTTTGCTGCTTTGGATACTGCCGGAGAGTGTACGCTGGCTGTTGAGTCAAGGTCGTCAGGAGAAAGCGGCTGCAGTGTTGCGCCGTGCGGCACGCATCAATAAACGCAAGTTGCCTGAGGCTGAACTGGAACAATTGATGCAGTCGAATGCTAAAAAACTGCAAAAGGCCAATGAAAGTCAATATCCGATAATGAAGGCCGTCAAGTTCTTTCGTTGGCGCATTGCCAACTGTGCGCTTTGCTGGTTCACGCATACCTTGGTCGCGCTGGGTCTGAGCTTGAATTCGGTCTTTCTCGGCGGCAGCAAATATAATAATTTCATGCTGAATGGTTTCATACAGATTCCTGGACTATTGCTGCCATTTCTGCTTATGGATCGCATTGGACGTCGTTACTCATTGTGTGGTTCGATGTTAATATGTGCCATTTGTATGGGCGCAACAGCGTTGGCGGGCAATGGTGAGTGTGTGGCAGTTGTTTGGAAAACTAATCAATTATATAAATTATCAATTTTATTACTTTTTCAGGTAGCTATGCTGTCAATCTGACGCTATTTCTCATTGGCAAGTTGGCCATCACTTGCAGTTTTCAGATACTCTACTTTTTTACCTCGGAAATATTTCCAACTAATGTGCGTAATAGTCTGCTCTCTTTATGCTCTATGATTGGACGTTTTGGTTCTATGGTGGCGCCGCAGACTCCGCTACTGGTATGTTTAGTTTACTATCTTGTTTTTAGTTACATTTTAATTTGCTACTTTTTGCATATTTGCAGACCAAATGGTATGAATATGCACCGCAGATACTTTTTGGCATTTTTGCTTTAGTCAGCGGTTTTCTAACGCTGACCTTTCCCGAAACATCAGATAAGGTGCTGCCCACAACTATGGAAGAAGCACAAAATCTGAATGCCAAAAAACCAACGAAAGCATCAAATGAAACTCAAAATGGAAAATAGTTTCTTCCACATGGAGATGTTGTAGCGAATTTTAAAGAATTTATTTTGAATAATGTTTACTTTCATATAATATTATAGTTAGAAAATTAAATCAATGCATGCATTATGCAATTATGTACGAAGCTCTTAGTATATGTAGCTAGCTAATAATTGCAATACACAAGTGAAGTATATTTTCGTAGGAGGTATCTATTTCACTGACACTTCAATACAAGTAGCGTTTGAGTGTTCTCGTATTTGTTGTGAAGTGCTACTGAAATCGATAAAATGTACAACAATAAATTGATATAATGCTTTTAATAGTTATCTATTTTTATCTATTTGTCACACTGTACGTATGTATGTCAATGACGACAATTTTGAAGATTTCTCATGTTGTACATATGTATAGAAAGTGTTCTAGCACAACTACCACTTCATACAAAGTTCATGAAGATCAATTGCACGAAGCAGCTACTATCTGTAACCATATTTAACTATATACCAAAATATGGCAATTCTTGGATACAGAAGATTCTCATGAGTCTCTGGAGTTGATTAGAATATGGATCGAAATAACTGCATTGCGCACATAAAACACATAAATAATTGCACGTCATGTTTCCGGTTCGAGAATAATTTCAGAGCAAAACTTACTCATTCAAGAACATATAGCTGAAGAATTCTGCAACTTATGCAGATCACAGTATATCTATTATATACAAAATTTAGGCTCTGTACAATGGTTTCTGTAGAAATTTTCAGCCATAGATAAATATGAGCCTATTATTTACCTTTTGCACTAAGTACGTGGATGTAAACGATTCTCAACAGTCTGATCATGTCTGACTTCACCTAATATGCTAATTGAATATTAAAGCTCTCAATATCTGACTCAGAGGTTTGTTGATTTGAATCCATTATCACAATGAACTGTAACAATGGACAAAGTTTTTTGAGCAATTACAACTCTTGCACAATTAAGGTGTGAAAAATAAAACATCTAAAACTCCAAGATTCTTTTGAGAATATATTGAACAGAAATCATCCTCAATTAAAACCTTGATGCATAATACAACAACAACTTACTCATTCAACTGTCCATTTTATCTGTTGGATTTGTGCCCTATGAATTTTGGAACGTGTTTTTAGTCATTAATATTTTACGCAAATGTACGAGTTATATGTAAAAATCACCAGTAATAATAAGATTCGCTGGAAAAATGACTGTAAATGCTGCGTAAGAGCGCAGGACGGATACGCTGGACATTTTATATATGTAAAGAGTTCCTGGAAAAATAAGAACAAAATAAGAAGTATGTGCCGTGCCACTATACCTAATAAGGGATTAACTCTAGGGGGCGTAGCAATGTTTGTCGGGTACGCTAGTATTACAACGAGAAAACAATGAGAAAACCATTTTTATGACAAGTCAAGGCGTACTATAATCTGAGCATATGATATAATTCCACGCATATAGCACGACCAATGCCAGAATACCTTTGCAGAATACAGAATACCTTTGCTGAGCTTTCTGAAGTTTACTGAATAAATTGAGCTCAGATGCTCTAGAAGTAGATGCCTCGTTACACGTATCTCGCATTGTTGTTCAGTTGTTCAGTCAGATGCTCTCGAAATACATTCGTTCGGAGTTATACAATATGGAATTCTTGTTCTTCTGACGTTTCGATTTATTTGTTCTCCATCAATCATCATCCAATTGGGGCTTTCTTTGGTGGGGTTTTTGAAATGTATCTACTAAACTTCAGTGCCAAGTTTTTTGTTTAAGGCAAGTCAAGGCATACTATAATCTTAGTGTGAAATAATTCCGCGCACAACACAAGATTCTATATTGAGCTATCTGAATCGAGTGAACCAAAACGCCGGAAAAAAGGGAACATTCGACTTAGGCAAATAATGCGCAATACAAATTTTGTCTCATCTTCTTTCTTACTACTGTAGAAAAATCCAATTTATTTTAAGTTTTTGTTGTACGAATATAAGCAGTTTTGAGTATGGAAAGGCTAAGAATAATTGGAATTATTGACAAAAGCATCAAATGAATTGTACTGCTTTGCTTCCTAGAAATTCCACGGCACTTCTAGTTTGTCTTATTTTTTATTCTTAGCTCTTTATATTTTAAGATTTTGGAAATAAAACGCGAATATTCTTTGTGCAAAACCTCGGCAGGAGATCCAAAATCGAATGTTTGGGCAATATCGTAAACGAACGATTTACTGCCACAAACTGAGCGAAAAAGTGTGTGGCTGCGCATCGTTTGCGGATTCGCTTACGCGATACTTTTGTTCGCATCAGATCAAGAAAAACATTCGCCTGCGATATCTTTTGTGGAGTTTTGGTCAACTGGGAAGTTTGCTCGGTCGGTTGAAATTTAGGAGTCTATATCTAACAAACATAGATACACATACATCAACACTAATTTTTATATATGTATACCCCTTTCTCTAATACATACTAGAATGCTACATTCGTGAAAGTGATCTTTAATCGTACATACTCATCAATTTGCGAAAACTTACTATGCGAGTATATAGTATAGTTTACAGTCTCAAAACATGTAAAATGTAAAACAACAACAGTGTTACTTCCAGTGTAAACATATACCTATAACGAACATGAAGCGAACTCTTATCAGACATCCCCATTTAGTATATTTCTGTTTTAAAAGACATTTTTTGTTTTGTTATTATGTATATACAGAAAAAGGTAATTTTTTATCATTATCTTTATGTGCAATTAATAATTCCTATTTGCTCTCGATAACTTTCAGGTGTATTGTAATTCATACTTCAGTCGTTTGAGAATTGTCTCAAAGTAAGCGTGTATTTTTTAAAGATACCCGTATACTTGTAAATACAAAAAAAAAATTATTTACCTTATAGAAATCTTTCCAAAAATGAGCGCTGATTTTGAGAGCGATTATTTTGTGCGGCATCGGTGGGAATTTTTTGCAAACCTGTTGATTTTTTGATTTTATAAGTATATTTTTTTTTGCTTCGATACAATAGCAAAACGCGCGAGAGGCCACCACTTTGGGACTCCTTTCAAGATCCACCGGCAAAGAGAAATTCCGGCTCATCGGCAGATTGGAAAATTGTTGCATTCTTTATGAAAATATTTAAAGTGCTTACATATGGTTTGGTTTTTGCTGTAATACTGGCTGCAAGTGTTGTATCAAAAGTGATTTATATATTTATGACGGGAAATATAAAAAGTGAACATAAAGTGAATTTTTGTGATAGACTGGGTGAGTGTTGTGCACAAAAGTTTTAAATATATACAAATACAAGTACAGTATATCAAATACTAAAAATATATTTTTATAAGCAAGAAAATCAGCTACGGAGTAAAAAACAGAGAAAAACGCACAAGCCACGTAGCAATTAAGTGTGTAGTGCAGATGCTTAACTTATATTAAACAACAGTGATATACGTATAATCAAGATTGCCCAAAAATTTCCATAGGAAGCGTTCTTTAAGAGTTTTGCAAAAAAAAAAAATATAAATGATGTAAATGTTATGTAGCTGACTCAAGTTCATTTTTTATTTTCTCAATGCGAAGAGAGAATTATTACAACAACTTTTTGTCACACAGAAAAATGTTTTGGCCACAGATACAAGTGTTTCGAACTCAGCTACGAAGTTCTCATCAGTCTGTTAGCCGCAAACTTTTGCTGCTTATATCGTGACACTACTTATATTAAAAGAGCACTATCGGAGCAGCCGCCTACTTTGCTATTATGGCTGGATAGTATGGTTGCGAACCTCATTCCAGCAACTGAAACTAAGACGTAGATTGGAATGTATAAAAAACAAAGTTAGGAATCTAAAAAAATCTATTAGAAAAGCAAAAAGAGGCTCCTGGGAGCACTTTAGTTTGGATGGCTTATGGTCAAACTCAAGTGTGGAATCACTTAATCTTCTGTTACAATCCCACTTTCCGAGATTCTCATCCAACATGCAGAGAACATATCCTATGGAGGGGGGGGGGATGGTTGATGAACATCTCATCAATGAATTAGTCAGCTTCGACAAGATTAAATATAAGATAAACTCTTTTTAACGCTACAAATCCAAAGTACGCATAATCACACCCATACGTGGCTATATGTGCTCTTCGAAGCCTGCCTTAAATTAAATCACAAAGCCAACTGATAGAGAACTAGTTTTCATTCCAAAGATACGAAAGGTATAGCACGTATGCCCAAATGATTACAGACCCATCTCTCGTCAATCCTCCCAAAAACTCTAGAACGCTAGGCCTTCTGACAAGACTTCTGTAGAAGCTGTGAGAAAACCGAAACCATCCACCACCTTCTATGTCACTGCTCCGGTCTGTATAAGAGTAGATTCAAGTATCTGGGGGACTACTTCATACATGACATATTTAAAACTTTTAAGCTGGAAAATGAAAATCCAGGCCCGGGACCAAATATATTACGGGGCCCATTTTTATATGGAAATATGAAAAGAATTTCAAGAAATTTAATCAATTTACCACCTTTTAGCGCCCCTTCCGATCGGCGGGCCTGATTATACCATGTATCTCCACCACACATAAACATCAATTTCAATTTCTATACAATTGGTTTCAAACTTTTTCAATCTATACAAAATAGTCGCCAGCAGCACAAATGCACACTATACCGCTGAATTTTCCAAGGATGAACAAATCGCTTGGGTCTGGGCGCTCATTTTTGCCTTTGCCGCACCGGAAATCTTCACATTTCTGCGTGCTTTACGCATATGCACCTTCAAGCATGTCAAATCGCCAACATGGCTGGAAACAGTGCTGGTAAGTTATAAATAAATAAGTGTATAAGCAAATCATTTAAACTACCACTGAAATATAAATCACATAGGTAATGGTATTCGAACTGTTCCATGTGGTTGGCCTAGCACTCTTGACCTTCACCGTGCTGCCGCAATTGGATGCGACACGCGCGGCTATGATCTGCAGTTGCGTTTGCTTTGTGCCGGCTTTGTTGTGTAAGTATTTAGTATATAAATACATAAATAGATACGCAGTATCTAGATACATGCATAAACATACATACGTAGCAATATGTGCCCGCAAGGTGCAATAAAACTTATCGGCCATACTTTAAGAGAGACAGATATGAACACGCATAAGTCACTGCCATTGTCAATTGTTGTTTAGTGGCGCAATGAAATACGGGTATATTTATGTATCTATTTATTATTTCCATTCTAGGTTTATTCAGCGGCACCCAGCTGCATTGGAAATCTTTGCTAATCTATGCCATAAGTGTTTTGGCGCTTTTGATGCAATGTAGCTCGTTTATTGTCTGGCCAGCAGTTTCAACGCAGCTCAATGTACAGATTATGATTGCTCCGCTTATAATGATCTCATTTCGCTGGTGGGAGAACTATTCGAATTCGTATTCGAATATTGGTGAGCAGTTGAAATTTTTAATGAACATAGAGATATAATGTTTAGAAATACTTCGCCTCACATATAGTTCACGGAGATCACAAGTAGGTATCAGAGGCTTTTTGGAAAATATAAATTATTGATGATCAATTGATCACTGATTGAATGAGGTCCTTTGCAGAAGTCCACATTAGTGGGGAAAGTAATTGATTGTCATACACTGGGGAATGATCAAAAAACGGCCCAAGCAGCACACAAACGTCCGTTATTCCTGTAACCCTGGGTAGACACTGAACATCCGTGCCGGTATGAGCAAATTGTGAGATACCAAGGCTAAATTGGTGTGGTGGGTTTCATTTCCGCCACCTCAAGAAAATGTTTACCAGCAAAGACACAGCGAAAGCCTCGGATACGTTCCCATATTGATGACAAGTCCCGTAAACTATTTAAGGATCATGATGGGGGCTACCCTGAAAAGTTGGGATGACATATCGATTTTATAAACTCCATCTGCGTATGCATAAATTGTACTCTAAAAATACAAGTTTGGTGGCTCTAGCTTTAACAGGCTCGAATATTATCTGTTTTTTGATACAACCGGTCGGTCATGGCTATATCCACTCAGCTTATGATTATGATCAAGACTATATATAGAGTTTATTTCGCACGAACTTATTTAACCCTTGTCTCTTGTAAGTCCTCAATATTGGGTTAACGTTTAAGATTATCATGGAAATACTATGCAAGTCGAAGAAAGGCGATCCCAAAAACCACGATGTATAAATTTTTAAAAATTGCATATTTATAAAAATGTTTGAGTTGAATACGTTCCAATACTAAACAAGAGTTGGATTTTGGAAAGCTGCAATTACAACAGACCGCCGAAACCGTTTAAGAGTCTTTCAACGGTTCCGGGAAAGCTCTCCGGCTTCTGAGAATATATCTGAGTAGTGGAGACATGTCTCCCAGTCCATGGATGAGCACGTCGAGATGCGTCCGGTTGTCTGTCCGTCAAGTAGTTTTAACACCTGTTTTAGAGATCAATTATAAGATATCCAGAGTTGACCTTTTTAACCTAGTCAAGTAGAGTACTCATACTGACATGCCACGCCCATTTTTAGGGTAGCTCCATATAAACCACCACCTATATCAACATGACATGGTGTATTCATATAAACAGTTACTTCAAATATATGATACCCCATACGAACCACCCACTTACTTTTAGGATTTAGTATGAAAAACTTTTTTATTACAGGAAAAATCAACCTGAATTTTAATATGGTGGCTTCTTTTTAACGGCCGCTGCATATATATATATATATATATATATATATCCCCACTTTTAGGGGTAGCTCCCATACAAACTTACCACTTCGGTTTAGGCTCTAACATAATTAATGAAACTTTGTGAAAATGGTATTAAAGCTTCGGTTCCACCGAAGTTAACGTTTTGTCTTGTTATACTATCTTAAATGTTAGATGTCTTACACTAATTTTAAGCATTATATATATTTATATTGTATTAATAAAACTAGTTACAATGGTTCAATGCTCAGTTGCACGGACAGACAGACGGATGGTTAGAGTTATATACATTTATTATAGTTATATATTCTCTCCATTCCTTACAGCATTCTACATCAAAGCCATTAAGCGTTCGCGTGCTCGCTATCAAACCTATTTGTATCTGGCACCGCTTAAGATACTGGTCTTTGCCCTCTTGGCATTTATGCTGCACGGTGCATATTTTGTGCAATATTTTAGCTTCTTCGAACGTGCCTGGAAGTCACATGATATTACAATAAGACAGGTATATAGAATGTGCCTATTTCTTTTAGAGTTTAAGATTTATGCGCCCGCAGGGATTAGTGAAATCACCATGAAAAAATTAACGATGCAGCTGTGTATCATCGATTCATTAAACATTAAAACTTATTTATGCACGAAACTAACTATTCTTTCGTATTTGAAACGCCCACAGCATGCGCTACTATTACGCAACATTACGCAAATTCAACCATCAACTACACTCATCTCTACGCGTACGTTCATCATGCAATCCAATCCGGAGGCCATTTTCTATGCATTACTATTGCAAGTGTTCAGCTCGTATTTTTGCTACGTTTTTAGCAAGTTTGCATGCAAAATTAAAATTCAAGAATTCAGCTTCTCGCTTCCGCTTTGTCTATCCGGACCCGTGACAGTGGTCGTGACCACGTTGCTGTCGCAGTTACGTGCATCCGATGTTTGTGCGCTGCATAGTTATATACCGGATTACTTGACGTTGCATTGGATCGGTGGTGCTGCTGGTATTGGCATAACTGGTACTACTACTACTCAATTCGTTGGCATACTGCTTGAATATTGCCTTTGGCTGTGGCCATTCTGGTGGCTGTCGCAACTTTGGACGTGCACACACATCTGGCAACCGCACAATGATAAAAACGCCCCAACCGAAAAGCTGTTCGTTTGTCCATGGTATTGCGGATTACTTGTGGATCAGTGCATCATGATGAATCGACGCATCGTTGATTGGAATGAGCAGTATATGAGCGTAAAGGTAATATCATCTATCTTTCCATCATCTCTTGTACATTAGCATATCAGTTTTAGTATACGAGTACGTGTAGTTAAGTTGTTGCCTTTGCTATTGATGCAATTTTCAGCTACTATTTCAGGAATCCACTGATGTGTTTATGTCATTTTCATTTCATCAACATCATCGCGCTGATGGTAATCTAGTTCTCGCTGTTGAATGCTTTTGTCGTTGGTTGTACGCATTTTGATGACACTATTAACGTGTACTCGTACATGTCTACTTTGTGTTCTTATAATGAGTGGGCGTTTGAATTTGCAAGTGAGTTTCGATGTTTGACTACTTGAATGTTAATTATTCATTAGTTATGCAAGATTTGTTGCACAATCTATGAAGATATATGCGACATCTATTGCCATTAGTTAGAATATAACGTACATACGCATTTAGATACATTTGTGCATGGGCGTGGGTAGAGAAGTGTTTGCACAAGGAACTTATTATTTTATAGCGTGCTTTTCAATTATCGGATTAGTACTTTTCAGTTTTTACTCTCTCGTTTTCGGAAATCGAACCTTCAAAATATAGTTTTAGCATCATTTTTAGATTGGCGGATCATTGGTGAATTGGTTTCGGTCACCGGAGGTGTCTACCAGTTAAAGACTTGCTAAAATGTATTCGATATATTCGGTTTGGCCATTGCAGTTGATGCATGACCGAGCTTACCCCACGATTTTCTGCGCTTTGGACTATCATAGTTGCTCAACTTTTCGTCTCCACCTTTCCCATTTTGAAGCAGTTATCATGTGAAAAATTAATGACGGACCAATTTCCTAGGTTTCGCACCAAAATGAATGATGTTTAAAATGATGTTTTTTTTTTTTGTAGAGAAAGAGTGCGAAAGAGACGGATGCTCCAAGTAATATTGAAGACGAAGTAAAACGATAGACTAATTACACGGTGATGTCATTGAAAGGGACGATGCGACGGTACAGCATGTCTTTCCAGCCACGAAACAGTTCCAAAAGACTGGCCACTGCTAGCGAGTAGCTAGTATCTTTTGGAGCTGATAAGTGGCTGGACTTTTACGAGTGCTACTTGCCTAGTCTAATGGCAGTGGTGTGTGATTGTTCATGAACATTTTCATTTGGTGTAGAAAAATTTTATTCGAACCACGACAAACCGACGCTGAGCACAAAGTATCAGCATCTAAGCTACTTCAGCTGACTGGCATCTAACTCATCGATTTGCTGAATAACAGGCAGTGGTTGTTTTCTCCTTAACTGTCGCTGCAACGACAAAAATTTGTTTTTTTTTCATTTCTGTTCTTTTAAACTGTTTCCATACTTCACTGCCGAAGGCTAGTGAGGTGACTACTCTGTTTCGGCCCGTGCTAGCTGGGAAAAGATGCTGCAACGTCGTCGTGACGCACCGGCCTTTCCCTTCCAATGACATCGCTGTCTTAAGCGTCATACTTTGCGTCATACTTTGCGTCATACAAAACTGTGGCAGAATTTTGGTTGGTATCCCCTAATAAAGCACTACCTACGCTACTGTAAACGTACATGTTTCTATATATATGTACATATATACAGATAATCACATTCAACGTAAATGTTCGCGAAAATCTAATTAAGTATGTGCGCATTTTGTTGAAGTTAATGAATTATTGTCAACAGAGTAGGTGACATCAATCATATTGTGTGGCATTGTCTCTCTTACTTCATATTTAGATTTTAGAAAATTCTCATACCAACTACAAATATTTCCACAGAACGATTTACCACTGCCAAACGATGAGAGCAACAGTGCTGCTTGTGGTAATACCAATGAAGTTCAAGATGCGGATAAAATCCCACAATTGATTGTCTGCGCAACCATGTGGCATGAGACACAAGAGGAAATGATGGAATTTCTCAAATCAATTGTACGCATGGATGAGGATCAATGTGCGCGACGCATGGCAAGGATACATATAAATGGCGGTAGAGCGGATGATGACTACTACGAATTGGAAAGTGAGTATGCGAATGCGTTTAGCTTTTAGTATGCATTTGAAATGCATAGAATTGTATATATGTAGGTAAATATATTTGCATATAAAATATATATACATATTTTAGTGCTTGCGTATTTAAAGTAGAAATTTGCTAAAGCTAGAATTCGAGTACATCGAGCAATTTATACGATATTTAGTATAATAGTATTTTGAACTATAAATCTGAAACAGCTGTCAAATTAAATATTTATGCAGTCAACGATATAGTGAGCCTGAAAGTATGCAGCAGTATTTTCGCACATGTGTTCTTGCGCAGCCATATGTTGTTGTTGTATTTTAAACTCATTTCCGGTGCAATGTCTGCCAAAATGGCTGTGAAGTCAATTCACTAGCGTGTGTGTGTGTGTGTGTGAGTGTTGAAATTGCTTGGCTCGCGGGCATATTTATAGCATTAAGATGGCGGTGCGCCAAAGCTAAGTTTCTGTGTGCAAAAATTATGAAGTGGCCATAAAATTTTAAAGAGCAACAAGAACTTTAATGGAATAGCCTTGGCTTATTTAGACATAAATTCTGTCGCTGAATGAATGACGTTGAAGTTAATTTTTTTATATTGTTTTCTTATGCGCTACATACAAAGGGTGTTAGTTTTGTTGCAAAGTTTGTAACAGCTAGAAAGAGGCGTCAAAAGTTGCATTAAATATATTTATACTACTGTTTCGCCATATTTCTCTGTCATCAATGTCATCACCACTATTTTACTCCTTATTCAGATTTACGTGCAGATCAAGTTTTAGCTCCCATAAATTATGCATCTGCTCTAAGTTCGATGATTAACGGAATATGGTCAGAACTAGGTTCCACGGTTTCACCATTAGCTTAGCTTGAATACAGAATCTCCGCATAAATATCAAAATCAATCGCGCTGGGAGTTTGGTTGCTGTATGCATCTGTGGCCAAAATTGCAATATTAAATTGTACCTAGAACATGCCCGATTTGCTTCTCAGAGACGATGCTTTGCATTCCAATCTCCAGCAATCAGAAACTTTGATGCCAGCTCGTAAAAGTTGTACAGCTTCAAAGTGAACAGTAAACTGATGCCAATATAACTTATCCAAGAACACAGAAAACTTTACTTCCAACACATTGAAGGAGTGTATATCTCATATAGTAAAAAGGGAAGCAGTTTATATTAGAATTAATGAGAACAACAAGTCTACAGGAACTTCTGTGTAATTGGTAAATTTTCTAACTGCATGTGAAGAGTATTAAAGCTTCGTTTTTTCATAATTTTTTCTTTTCCAGCGAATATCTACTTCGATGATGCTTTTGTGCTGGATGAGCATCACTGTGAGAATGCGCGCAATCCGCCGTTGAATGAGTTTGTTAAGATGCTGATAAAAAGTATTGATAAGGCTGCCTTTGAAGTTTATGGGCTGAACATCCGCATTAAACCGCCGATAAAAATAGAAACCCCCTACGGTGGACGTTTGGTTTGGACGCTGCCTGGACGCTCTCAATTGATAGCACATTTAAAGAATAAGGATAAAATACGTCACAAGAAACGCTGGTCACAGGTTATGTACATGTATTATTTGCTTGGCTTTCGCATAATGGAGTTGGATGCTTTATCGCCACGCCGCAAGGCAGTAATTGCAGAGAACACCTATATACTGGCACTCGATGGTGATATCGATTTTCAACCACGTGCCGTACAACTGCTCATAGATCGCATGAAGGCGATTGATGAGCTGGGCGCTGCTTGCGGACGCATACATCCAGTGGGACGTGGTCCAATGGTTTGGTATCAGAAATTCGAATATGCCATTGGACATTGGCTGCAAAAGGCAACGGAGCATGTTATCGGCTGTGTGCTCTGCAGTCCTGGTTGTTTTAGTCTATTCCGTGCTAGCGCACTCATGGAGAATAGTGTTATGAAGAAGTATACCACGGTGGCGCAGGAGCCTATGCACTATGTACAATATGATCAGGGTGAAGATCGTTGGTTGTGTACGTTGTTACTGAAACAGGGCTGGCGTGTTGAGTATTCAGCTGCTTCAGATGCCTATACACATTCACCGGAAATTTTCTACGAATTTTACAATCAACGCCGGCGTTGGGTACCATCAACTATAGCAAATATATTCGATATATTGGAGGATGCTGCAACAGTGGTGAAGCATAATAATTCCATTTCAATGCCTTACATAATGTATCAGGGCATGTTAATGGTGGGCACTGTGCTCGGGCCGGGCACTATATTTCTGATGATGGTTGGTGCGCTTGTGGCAGTATTCAATATCAATATTTGGACTGCTTTTCTTTGGAATTTCTTTCCCATAATATGCTTTATACTAGCCTGCGTGTATCTCAAGCAGAAATATCAATTATTGCTGGCATTTGTCATAAGCACCATATATTGTTTGGTTATGATGGCTGTACTGATTGGTGTTATTGTACAAATGCTGGAGGATGGGCCTCTGGCGCCGGCATCCCTCTTCTTTCTACTTGTTGCAGCACAAATAACCGTCGCAGGCCTAATGCATCCACAGGAGTTGCTCGCCTTGGGTTGTGGCATTATCTACTATATTACTATTCCCTCAATGTATATGCTGCTCATGATCTACTCGGTATTTAATATGAATGATGTTTCCTGGGGTACACGTGAAATAGCAGCGCCACAGCAATCCGAGCAGCAACAGTCTACAACAAAGACGAGTACACAGCATGATTCGGAGGAACATATAGATTATCTGCCTGGCTGGCTAAATGATCCCATACTTGTCGATTCTGAGCTGGGTGAAATTCCGCTGCTTGAGAAACGTTTCTGGCGTGAACTGATCAAACAATATCTTAAGCCCTTGTTTCACACCAAGGAGCAAAAGGCTGCCATTGCACAGGGCTTGTGTGAGCTGCGTAATATAATCGCCTTCGCATTTGTCATGAGTAATTCAATATTTGTGCTTATTGTATTTTTATTGCAATTGAAAAAGGACTATTTGCACTTGAAGTGGCCTATTGATCCGACAGATTTTATATCATTCGATCGTGATAACTCGCAGGTGTTTATATATCGCCAGTATAAGGAATTGGATCCCATTGGATTGTGTTTTGTTATATTTTTTGGATTGATATTGATTATACAATTCATAGCAATGTTTTTTCATCGTTTTGCAACATTCTCACAGTTGTTGGCTGCAACGAGTTTGGATTGGTTTCGCATAAAAAGATCGGTGAGTATTGGCATGATGAGGGAGATACTGTGTAATGCAATAACTGGGTTGTAAATTAGCATTATAGTAGTACTCATTCGTGCTAGCTGTGTGAAGTTAGACCCAGAAAGTTGAAAAAAAAGTTTCTTTGTCTTTTGTGACAGGTTTTACTAAAAAGAATAAACTTAAAATAATTACGTCGAAGCAGTGCCATCTACAGGCTGTTAGAGGGCGCAAACAACCTTATTAAGTTGTATTACCATCATCTACTAATTAATTTGTTATACACTGCGTGGGTTGGCCACGGTTATGCTAATTTTGGGCCAACGAAGGGCAATGAAACATTATGGTGGGCCAACAATCTCAAAAGAATTTTCTAACTTTATGCATCTAGCTTCACACAGCTATACTGTTCTCTATAATAATTCCACTTTCTGCACAGATAACCGATGAGGATGCAGCGCTGGAGATTAATGGAAATGCCTTCAAAATCGCGCGTCAACTGCAGCGTCCCAAACGCTTTGATGATGATGTTGACGATGATGATGATGATGATGGCAATGATGCAACTTTTGATGCTTTTAGCAATGCGGACCAACAGTGTCATGTAAGTGGTGTGCGGCGACAGACTATCTTCAAGTTGCATGAGAATTGTAATAAAAATGAGAGTGACTACAGCGATTTGCCGCGTAATTTTGAGCGTCGTTTCTTTGGCGATGGTGCGTATGCGTAATTATTATGATTTTTTTCAGTAACTATTAAACCTATTCTTTACAGAGGACATTAAGGTAAAAAATCTTGCACTTAGTCGCAAATCTGTTATGCTACTCAATGAACGTCGCTCTGCGGCCAAGCTGAGCCTTAATGACTACAAACAGCAGCCGCTGTCCGTCTATGATAATCCCGCCTACGAACCAAATATCGAATGGTAATAACGCATGAAGGACGTATTTCATAATTATAACTCTTAATAGCTATTGCACAAATATGAAAAAAAGAATTAATTACTGCAAAATGAAGCTTAAAGCAAAAGAAACTCTTTGCATTCTTGAAAAGCTGTCCTTAGGGAAGTCGTTTATGTTCATTAGCATAATTACACTCACTTAGTAATTCATCAATGTCCTTTTGCTGTAAAGAGTTGAGCAAATTCATAGCATTTCTAGCGCTAATTCGCACAGTTTTTCTCTGTCAACTTCTTTGCGCAGAGTCGAAATGCAAATCAAAGTGTGATTAGCTTGGATTTGAAGTTTTTCTCGGTTGGCATTAAGGATATGCAGTTGGTTGGTTAAACTGAATGACTGAGTTGAAAACTTACTAAGTGATTGAGTGCATATAGTCAGTCACACAAAAGAAGTCAATAGGAGTGTGCGAATTAGTGTTTTTGCGTTATAAGTGAGTGTATTGAATCTTTTGGATTTTGCTTTGCAGTTTTCGAGAGAAACAGAAACAGAGATTTTAAATTAATGAAAAGTTTTAGAAAACTTAATCAAAATTGATATTCATTTGTCTTGAAGAACACGCTGGGTGAGCACTCAACTTTTCAATTGGCACTAAGATTGAAGTACAACGACGAAAGCCAACGAATTTTAGTGGAAGTATATGGAGAGCACTCTCTAGCTTAGTCGGAAGTGCTGTTGCTCGGTTTAATAGTGCTGAATTTCAGCTGGAAGACAAGAAACCAATTGAAGCAGCTGAAAAAGTTCGAAGATGAAGAATTGTAGTCATTACTCGATGAAGATCGATCCATGTCAAAAGCTTCAAGAAGAAGCTAAATCATTGGCAGTTGACTTGTGAACATTCAGCAATCACCTCAAAGCATTGGGAATGATCCACAAACAGAGAACTGCTGCTTGAACGACAGAAAAGTAAGATATTCTTGCATTGAATTTTGAGTGGCGTTCAATAATTGATCCACTACGACAATCCCTAACGCAGAAGGTCATGGGTTTGTTTGTATCGGCCAACTATCAACATCAAAGGCGAAGTCAAATATCCATGGGTCCAAGCTTATGCTCTTTATTTGGTGAAATCAGCGGATTGTGAACTACTATGAACTACTCAAAGCGAATGAAATTATTATGGATGTACTATAACGAATTCAACTGATGCATTTGAAGAGCACATTAAAGAAAAAATGGCCGGAAATTCTGTCAAATCCTACATCGATACGACCAAATGAGAGGTTCCACCTCACACGCCGTATTCCACAGACATTGCTACATCTGATTACCACCTGTTTCGGTCGATGAACCATGTCCTTTCTGAGGTGGGCTTCACTTCTTATGAAAAATGAATAAAATGGGCGTTTTCTTGGATTGCTTTTAGAGACGAGTCGTTCTTTACACTCGGAATCTCTACGCTAACACAAAGATGTGAAAAAGTAATGGTTAGCGTTGGACAATACTTTGAATAATATACATTGTAAACATTTTTGTGCAATAGAGCCTCAATTTTTGAAAAACAAAAAAAAAAAAACGCTATGAATTAATTCAAACAACCAATGCATGTGGTATTTAATAGAAAGCTGCTACAGATTTCACGTGCACTAATGCATGCATGTAAAGAAACAATATATAATTGTATTAACATACGCTCAATTCAACCTGTCTGTTGTCAAATTGCACATGGTTCAATACCTAATTAGCATTTGCATTAACGTTAAATGCTTCAGCATACGCATTCTCACTTGCTTTACAGCTACTGTCATCAGATTACGAGTTACATGATTGGCAATGAGAATTTTTTACATGAGCGTTCTATATTTGTATATGTACATACGAGTATATAAGTTATATTTCTATACAAAATTAGAAGCACACATTTTAAACCAAAAAAAAAAATACCAAATACCAAAAATCCCATTATCTCTTATCAACAAAAAATCGCCTGCTGAAATAAAATAATACCAACGAATTGCGGCTAAATATTCTAGCTTAAATCCCTTGCGGTGTTTTGAATCCTGTGGTCATTAATTTTCATTTAAATTGCATTTAAAATTGTATGTGTTTTCACTGGTTTCGCACTGGTTTCTGTTGCATAGTGTGCCACATAGTGTGCCGTGTTGCTTGTTATTGTTGTCATTGCATAATAGAGCGGAATAAAGTTTTTAGGACATTAAGGATATTACAAAATTTAAACAGGTCTGGCAAAATAATATTTTTATTCAAATACGAGTCACATTCGCTCGGTATTGTTTTCCCATGGCGAATTTTATATTTTCACAGCTCTAAAAGTCAAACAATGCATATTTTTCGTATAGAATATTTTGAAAAAGAAATAATTAAATACTGCTGCAGGATATTTGCAGGATATTTGCACTCAATGCAATGAGTTTATTTGTCGCTATTGGCATTTTACTGAATATAATAACTGATAGGAGTATTTAATGTGTTTAATTTTTATGCTCCAGCAATCAAGTTTCACGCATTGTTGCATTTTATCTTCATAAATGAGTTGTGTATTTTTTGTCAGTTAATTAATTTTCGTTTGCAGTTGCATTAAATTGATAGCACACAATAAAAAAGTGCATTAAAACAGTAAATATTTGCAAATTTATATAAAAAAAAAATTAAATTTATTGATTTTTACTGCATTTTTTTTAACATTTTATTTAATGTTTTTTTTAGCAGCAGCAACAGCAGCAGGTAAGTATCTACTTTTGAGTCATTAAGTGCAGATAATGAAGTGGCTTGAAAACAATTAAAAAAAATGAGAATTGGTTAAATATTTCATATTTGTGGTACTTAATTTATTAAATAGCTTTGTATGCTTATTATAGGGCAATAAACACTATAATTTTGTTAAAGTATTAAACGCATTGAAAAAACAAATATTTATAATCGAAGTAAGTTAAATATTTGTACAATTCAATATAATACGCATTGTTGATGCGCTTAATAAGCCTAAAGTTGCATCTGGTAATAATTAGTAAGAAATAGTGTGAACAGGTGACAATACGAGTGTCAATGACTATTGACAGTTCCA
Source organism: Leucophenga montana (assembly GCA_035044765.1). Taxonomy (NCBI): domain Eukaryota; kingdom Metazoa; phylum Arthropoda; class Insecta; order Diptera; family Drosophilidae; genus Leucophenga; species Leucophenga montana. The sequence continues at coordinate 742,246 of JAWNNQ010001689.1, read as the reverse complement.
TTGTTGTATTGCCAGCGCTCTTTGCTGCGAAAAGTGTGAACTTACTGTTATGATACATTGCCAATGATAAATGTCAATGAGAAAAAAAACGTATATAACGGTTATTATTGACGGCTTTGTCACGATGTTTGCTGTGTTCGCACTTCGATTTAAGTACGTTATTTGTGCTATTTTTGGTTGTGGTTTTTTTGAGAATGGAAAACTGCAATGAAATTGGAGATCTCAAAAATTATAATTCAATATGAATCGATGCTTTTCCCACCACTACAAAAACAACACCAAATTACTATTGTTGAAACTAATGAGCCGAATGTTCAAATTGAAAAAAATAAATTGAATTGAACTCACCTGCAAGATTTCATCTTTCAATTGCTCATATAACGCCTTGCATGGCACTTGTATGATTTTCATTATAGACGATTTCGACATTTGAAACAGGCACATTAGCGTGCTATATGAATGCCCATTAGCCAGGAATCACTGGTTCACTGCTAATCTCTCAGCAGCACTTATTGCTTTGCGTTTTTCGGTGGTCGTGGTCGAACCAATTCTCAAGAAGTTATTGTATAGTATAGAGGTCGTGTTGACGCAGCATCACATCTAACTTGTGCAAAAACTATCACTTCTATTCACGTCTATTCACGACCATATCCATATCTATCTCAGCATTAATTCACCAGAACATAAAACAAAAATTGCCGCAAAAACTAAGCCAAAATTATCTTATGACTCCATTTCGACAGCACATAATCTGCTAATACGTCAATAAAATCTACCCATTTGGTTTCAAGGCAGCAACAATAAAAACAGAACTTTTGCAATGATTTTTTCGTCAAATATGTCTGCAGTATTGTAAACAGCAAAAAAACTGATTGACAAAATACTGTCAATGAGAGATGTCAATTCATTGATAGCATGTTTTTTGTTCATTGCCCTTTTTGTCAATAGTCTAAATCCGGCTTGTAAAAGAACACATACGACAGTGTTTGTGCTCGTCATAACAGAATACTTACAAGCTTAACTGGAATTTGATCTTGAAAATCTATTTATTTAGCTTCTTCTATATATTACTTTGATGCTTAAACAAATATCGACAGATATAATATGATTCTTATGTAGAAAGTTTTAAAGAATTATTTAAAATCTCTCTATTTACCCACTTATATTGTATATCTTCGAATGCAGTTATCTAATCGGAACGATATTTTTCTTTTTTCAACATAGTTTGATTAGCAAGTTTGTTTAAAGAATACTTTCTATAATCACTTGCAGCTAAGCGGTGTACCCGAACTTATATAGATGATAAACTTGTTCAAAACCATAAAGTTCTTATAAAAAAATGATATATCTATAATATTTACAGTTTCAGAGATTTCGCCGCTGAGAAAAGACACACAGTGTCATGCGACCCGTGCTCATTATAAATGTAAATATGTATATGACCTGCCATCGCAGAAAACCTAATATTATGACTTACTTTTTCGAAGTTAATAGACTTAGTAGTGAATGTTAATAGACTTAGTAGTAATACAAATTAATGATTTAGGACTTCTTATGAACCCTAAATTGAGCTGTAACAATCATATTGTTTCTATGGTAAATAAGGCTAAAGAAGTTTTTGGTTTTATAAAACATTGGTCCAAAGAATTTGATGACCCTTATAATACTAAACTTCTGTATACTTCACTTGTTCGTACGATCTTAGATTTGCATCTTGTGTTCGGAGTGCACATTATGTAATTCATCAAGATCGCAACGAGTCTGTTCAAAAACGATTTCTGTTGTTTGCTCTCAAAAACCTCGATTGGGCTGCTGACATACATCTCCCGCCATATGTGGGTCGGTTAAAACTAATTGATCTTCCAACTCTGTATGCACGACGTTTAATGTTCTCTGTAGTTTTCCTTCGAAAGGTCCAAATTGGTGAAATGGTGATTCTCCATACTTGCTTCAATCGGTATTTCTAAATGGTCCCTCACGCTTTAATGTTCTTTAATGTTGTCTTTTTGCACAACAAATAATGCCTGCCATGTCTCAGTTCGGAATCTTTGCTATACTTTAAATAAATTCTCTCATCTATTTTCTTTCGATTCTTCTCTAAACTGCATAAAAGTAGCTATGCTTAAGCAAATTAGAAGTAGAGCTCTCGGTCGAAGTACGAATGTAAAAATCTATAAGACGCTGATAATTTCTGTGCTGCTGCCTGGCGCAGAAGCGTGGCATCTGACAACATCGGATACAGCGTTTTTGTGAGTGTTCGAGAGAAAGATTCCTCGTAGAATATGTTGCGGTTGACATAGTTCAGTGCATAAAATTTCAACGGCTGCACTGGGCTGGGAAGAGCTTCAAAAGTTCTTTAAAAAGGTCTTACATGTAAATGCCTAACTTAATTCGTGGCTAACATTAGAGCGAACAGCTGTGGAAGTGAATATTAGTGTATTGAATTTTCCAGATTGAACAAAAATTTGTGATATATACTCATTTACTTAACATAAGTTTAACATGCAATATGTTTGTTGTTAGCAAGCTTTAACACAATTTCAATACATATTTAGCCAAACAAACACATACTCTCAATATCTCGAGTATATACTCATAAATATATCGAAAATAACAATGTGTATGTAAAATATTGTAAACATGTTTATTAACCCAAATTAAAGCCATTTATTAACTGCGACTAATTTAGGCATTATTACCAAGCCTAAATCATTCAATCAAAGTATTTGACATGTGCTATACTATTAATGTATCATAGATAAAAACTTGTTAGATAAACCAAATTAGATTGGCTTGTGTAATATTAATAACTAACATTAATTAGCTATTAGGGCATTAGGAAAGCTAAATAAATGTCTATCAATATGTAGATAGATACTTGTATATACGCAGCTCGTTAAAAATATACTCGAAATTTATATTTAGATATATATACCACTAGTCTACAAAGAAAAAATACGATATAATAGAACAAAACCTATGGTTAAGTTCTAAAGTTATGACTTTTCAAAAATAGTACTAAAAATCGACTTTTTTTTATGTTTTTGAATTTTCACCAAATATAAATTCCTCTATATTGCTTTTCAATACAGTTAATTGAAATTGTGAATCGGTAAGAAAGTTTTTGTCATGGATGCCATGCATATCTCTCCCTCTGAAGAATGGAGAGTTTATACAAAAATGTTGAAGTGTGCTTAGTCTCATTTCTGTAATCAGAAAAAGCTAACTTCAATGTATTCAGGGCTCCAGCGACATCGGGTGACAAAAATGTGTGGACTTTTTTATTCTTGCATGCATTCCTTACGATTATTAAAGACTCCTTTGTTGATTTTGGCATGACTTAAACTTTTTTATCGATTTCAAAATTTCAGATGAAAATTCAAATTTCAGTACTATTTTTTACAAAAAAATTACGGATTTGGAACCTATCCATAAATATTGTTTATTTATATTTCATTATCCACGTAAAAGTTCATTTTGTGCAACATTTAATGAATTCTATTTATGTAAAAGAAACACAAAATCAATAAAATTACTCGAAACATAGTGAAAAACCACTTCTTTGGGCTTCTGCAACAAAGATCTAGGGAGTGGAAGTGTTTTGAGTTTTCCCATCGATTATAGGCGTGTTTAGTACCTATTACTGAGCCGAACAATTTCCACCTTGACAGTTGGGATCAGTATTTCACAATGGATAACTAAGTTTCTAACATAGTATGGTGTACCAACGTGTGTACGCTTTGACTGAAACCTTTGCTAGATATTAACATCGTTAGAGTTGAAAGCCGTCTCCCTTAGCTGTATGCTATACGTCCATATCGGCTTTATTATTGTCTTGTACAACAGGATCTTCTTCCTCAAACTAAGCTGCCAACTTAAGTTAAGAAGGCAGTTCATCTTGAAGAGTTTTAGATTCAACTGCTTTTTTAGGTTTTATGTGGGGTTGCCAAGTAAGCTGTCTGTCGTTGAGAAAAATCAGGTGCGTCGCATTGTAAATGTTATATGTGTGAATTTGTCTGGCTTCACTGCAATATTCCATCTAATGAACCAAATCTCCCGTAGGTGAAGCTGGTCCTGTAGAAGTCTCGATCCAGCAACCGGACCACCGTCTGTTGCTAAGAGAGCAGTGTCGTTGGCATACATGGCTATCATTAGCTTATCATCCCTCACTAACGGAAGAACAGCAGTTAAAAACGTGTATAAAACAGCGCCTAACATGCTGATCTGTGGAACTAAAGCTCGGACAGTATTTTAATTCAGATTCGTTGACTTGTAACTGACTTAAAAAGTCGTGTTGTAAAGGTAGCATCTTAATACCAAATAGAATGGTGTACTGGCAGCAGAAATTTGAGCTTTTTTGCAAAAGTCCAGTATGTCACACTCGGTCAAATGCTTGACGAATATCCAGAAATGCAGTCGAACATAAGTTACTATTTTCTAGGGTATTCAGTATTTTTTGTTTTGTTTTTTGGCTGGTTTACTTTTGGATATATGACATAATTGTGTGCGATTTGGGCGCTACATCCTAAATTTAGACACTTGATCTGCGTACATATCAGAAGAAGCTAAAAGTCCAAGTTTGAAGGATCTACCTTTTATAGCCTCTGTTCAAACATAAAGACGGACGGACGGACGGACATGGCTAGATCGACTCAGCTTTCGATGCTGTGCAAGAATATATATACTTTAAGGCCTGTTATCGCATACAACAGAAACTGAAACTGAATTCAGTACATTAGCAACTGAAACTGAAACTAAAACAGAATTTTAGAATTCTGTAGTTTGCAGCAACAGAAACTGAATTGAGTACATCAGCAACTGAAACTGAAACTGAAAGTACTTTTGACTTCTTTCTGTTACTGAATGACAGCAAATCAGCTGTTTTGCCATTCACTATTTGCACCACTCGCATTAGCAACACGAGTTTTTCGAGTTTTTGTTGTTTTTTTTTTCAGTTTCAGTTCAGTTTATGCGGCAACCCCCCACTGAAACTGCAAACTGAATAAATGTACAACAAAAACTGAAAATCAGTTTCAGTTTCGTTTCAGTTTCCGTTTCTGTTGTATGCGACAACAGGCCTTTACGGTGTTTGCCATAATTTTGATTTTTAAGTGTCAAAAAATACCACTTGCTCTGTTAAGTGTTGCCATATTTTGTGTGACTGGCATGTCTTATCCGACAGTAGAACGATAGTTTTGCTACGAGTATTATTGCGAGACAGATAAGATGAAATATTGCTACGATTTGTATTTTAGTTTTATATTATTTGTGTTTTGTGTTATCTGACTTAAATCTCAAAACAAAGCAGATTCATTATTTTGGTCTCTTCATGCAACTGCTACGCTTTTTAATGAAATCAGTCTGAAAATCAATTGCATGAATACCTTTACCTAATACTTTTACTTTGATAGTCAGATTGGTACTTCTAACTCGATTTAAAGATGGCGCGTAGCTGGCTGAGTGACTATTTAAACTGAAATTTAGTTTTTTATTTTTTATTTTTTTATTTTATAACAATAATAATGAAAACTGCAATGCAACAAACATAGCATTGCAGTAGATAAGCATTTTACAGTGAACCACACTGATATTGAGATACATTTACAAAAGAACATACTTTGAACATAGAAGTAGTGCGAAGGCATTCATGGCCCAATTGATAAGAAGCATCTACGTAAGAAATATTAGTCTTTATGTATGTACATTGTACATTACATATTGCAATAATCGCAATAGTATATATAGTATCTTACTCGTAGTACAATATAAACATTCACTGATTGTGTGACTGATTGATAACGTTTCTAATTGAATTCAACGTACTCGTATATATGTATACATACAAACTATAAGCAAAACAATAACAAATAATGCCATGCACAATAAAAAAATAAACATTTTAATCGCAATCGCCAATGAATACTTACAATTACACATGTTTGTGCTTCATTATCAGGGCGCGAACCAACCTAGACACATACAGAGTATCTCAGTCTGACAGTTTCAGTTTCAGTCTGGTGCTAGAGTCCAGTATGGATTCATTTTTCAAAATACTTCAGTAACATTTGATTTCTTTTGGCGTGTAGTGCAGAGCGATTAACCGAAATAATTTTGTAAAGCCTAAAGGCTGTGATCTGTGACTGTGTAAATGCATATGTATCTAGATACATTTACTATTGTTTAAGGATATTAACTCAGTGTTTGTTTGTGATGCAATATTAAAGCTATAACATACTTAAAAAACATCAAGTGCATTTATTAGTAAATATACTGTATTCTAAGTAGTAAATTTAATTGAAAGAAAAGAAAAAAATGCTGCGCCATAGTTTTAATCTAACAAATTATATAAAAAATGGACTTACAAAGCAAGCATGGCGTGCATTGAGCTCGCATGGACCCAGACAACCTGTAAGTATTGAAATACTAATTAAAAATTATAATAAACCAAAATATGTAAATTAAAATGGTTTTTATTGAAAAAAAAAAATAACAAATTAAATAACCATAATTTCAATAAATAAATAACCAATTAATTTAAATATTTACAAACTAAACAAATACGCAACGATTAAATATTGTCAAGTTTTTATTAAATAGTTTAACAATTTACTGAAAACAAATACTAATTTAAATATGTTTTCAAGTCATTCGAATTTAAACTAAAGTGAACCAAATATTTAATTCAGTAATATTATTTTTGTTTAATGAGCATTACAATTGGAATAGTTTATGAATATAGACTCCTTGAAAAACTATTGAACTTCAGTTATAAAAATATAAACAACCATATAAGGAAATGAGAAACATGCAACAACTTCCGAGGTTAGTTGCAGAAGTATCTGAACTGATGTCGGATGACGCTGTTAATGTTTAAACAAGTTTCTGACAAGTACCAACTCTTAAATCTAGCAGCCTGCGTCATTAACTTTGTGTCTGACAGCTATTGAGCGCGTTCGGTGTAACTATGTCTCAACGGAATTCTGTAGTTTGATTATTTGCTAATTTTTCACTACGGCATATATATTTATAAATTTATGGACACAGTTCAGTTTGCAGAGAGTTTAGCAATAGAACGGAAAACATGACTAACAACACCAACTTCGCACAGTTACCAATTTTACTGGGACCAGGTTTCTGTCACAAAGGACTGGACCAGCGCGCAAGCAAAAATATTTACAGGTGGCTCCAAAATGGAGTTGTAGCAGCGTTATTGTGCGCAGAGCCCTATCTGAGGATTTCGTATAAACTACCCCAAATACTGCAGCATATTAGCATATCAGTATTCGCAATAAAGAAAGCAGCAGAACTAGCGCAATAGATGCACGCTTCGCAAGAACGAATTAACTTATTCGTGGACAGTCAAGCTGCATCTTTTCCAGAAATGTTCTGGCGTACAGATGGATTCTCAGCCATCAGGTCATATACGGTAATAAAACAGCGCATAGTCTAGCCAAAGAAGGCGTCAGGCTATTGCGAGAAGTAACAACAGGCATATGAATCTCTCTAAAGAAGTTATATAGCAAACTGGAAGAGGGCGTCTGGACCAAAGCTAGGGTGACGTAAAAGAACACGTCCAGCTGTACAATATCTAAGATATTGTGCAAAGGACGTAACAAAAAACTCTCGCACTACCTGTTGCAGCTCCAGAGGACATACTGCAATTTTTTGATAGTATCCCTAGAAAGGATAACAGAGCATTGCCTAGCAGCCACTCATGTCACGGAGTCACGGAAACTCTGGTACACCTCACCTACGGAAAAATTCTACAGTTCTTTTAAACCTCTTGAACGACCACCATCGTCGGTCCCACTAAGTATCATATTGTTCCTCAAGTAGGTTATTTGCAAAGATGCAATCCACAAATTTCCAATGAGCTGTAGTAAAACATTAACTTGATTTTGAATATATTCAAGTTAAAAGCTAAAAAAAGTGAACAAAAATTAAGTTCATAGCTCTGTCAATCCGTTTTGACTCAACGTAGACCAAAATTGTCAGTAGGAAATTCAAAGTTAGCTTTGGTCGGCCTTGCTGTTCGCGGGTTGTACTTACCTATACGACTCTCGGACTACACAATTTTGATTTGCTATATTGCGAAAGGGATTTGGATTCAACCACCCTCAATTCACCGGATAAAGTTTGTTTTAGCCAAAGCCAATTTTTGGCGTTCTCTAGTGTTATTAATAGTTATTAAAATAGATTAATAAATTATTTGTCATACTTATTGATATATCCTATAATACGAATATGATCACCATTAGTCCAGTGGTTGGTCAGTGATGATGCTTTTTACTAACGCACAAGAGACTGATCAATATTGACTCAGTTCACATCTAGTTTGGTTCAAAACAGGTTCACAGGCCTGTAAAATCTCTACAAGAACTGATTAAATTGGAGTATAATAAATGATGTATTTTTAGAGAATATGGCAGAAGATCTATTGCAACTTGATGAAGAAATACTTCCGACTTTATAGCAACCAAAAATTAAAGGCGGTACACGCCCACTAGTAGATGTGTATGAAGCGACCATTTATAAGATGCCGCCATATCGAATTTCAAGTTGATATACACGTTTTTCATACAAATGCATAAAAGTTAGCCGTAGGTTTGTATGGGACTACCTCAAAAAGTGGGCGGGACACGCCCATTTGTACATGTACATATATGAAGCAGTTGTCCATTAAAATGCACTAAATCGAATTTCAAATAAATTTTGATTTATATAAAGAATTTCTTTTTATAATAAACACAAAAGTGGTAGGTGGGTTTGTATGGGGGCTACCCCAAAAAGTGGACGGTTCTCACCCATTAATATATATGTGAAGTGTCCGTCTACTAGAAGCTACCATATCAATTATTGAGTTGATATTGACTAGAATAAAAAAGTTTTTCATACAAAAACTCCAAAAGTGGGCGGTGAATTTGTATGGGGGCTAGCCCAAAAAATGAGCGTGGTGCGTCAATCTTGATACTCTATTAAACTGCAATGTGTGTGTGCAAATTTTCAACTGGATAGTATAAAAATTGGTGGCCAAAAAATGCGCAATAACATACAGGCAGACAGACGGACAGACAGACAGACAGACAGACGGACAGACAGACGGACATGACTAGATCAACTCGTCTCGTCGAGCTGATCAAGAATATAGTAGTATATACTTTATGGGGTCTACGATGACTCATTTAATGCATTACAAACTTTCAGACAAACTGTTAATACCATTTCACACTATGTGTGAATGGTATGAAAAAGAAAGCAAACGAAATTATATTCTTCCATTTCTGAGCATTTTCTAAACGTAGTTTTCACTACTACTTCAGCATTTTTTGTCAGATACGTACTATGGTAAATAAGTTTTTCATACAAAAGCTCGAATATGAGTGGAATAGGTACGTATGAGGACAACTTTTTAAAGTGACGTTGTCTCAACCATGTTACATAATTTATATGAGCAGCTCTTAGAAAAGTGTAAATACATACACACATTTTAGAGGATCTTTTGTTTTATAGTCTGGGAGTTTATACAGACGGAAAGACGGTCAGATAGCAACTCAATCTGCGATTGGTATTTTTTGTTGTTATATAGATTTGCATAAACTTATTAAAACACTTTTATGCTATGAGTACATTTGAGTATCTTTTTATACGAACAAGCCTTATATACTAAATATTGTTTGTTACATATTTTTCTACAATGACACAACCGAACAGCATGTTAAATTTTGTATCTTTATATTTATTTTTTTTTTTTTTTATGTATACGATATTAAATATACTTTGTGCTGTTGAACACCTAAAGCCTTGCTGCAATAATTGCATAAAGTTTCAAAGGTGCAAAGTGCATATGAGCTGTGAGAAATATAAAACGTTTTTGTGTGCAAACAATGACAATACATTAAAAAAAAAAAAAAAATGAAAGCACCCTAGGGTCTCGACAACTCCACAATAAGTGAGTGCTTGCACTTGTACTGACACAGGCCACGACCAAATGGCACAAAAAAGAGCACAAACACTCGACTCGATACTAATACGAATACGAATACGAGTATGTGTGTGTCATGTTTTCTTTTTTTTTTTTTACAGAAATACAATATTTACACTTAACAACTTTATGCTTTACTTTACTTTGTGCTGAAACCCCTCGAAATGTGCGACTGACTGCCCATTCGATTCAAAGCAGCGCTACTCACGCACATTGTGTGTGACTTTTCCATTTGACACTGGTCGATGTTATTCTGCATGTTTCTCAGTTTATTTAACTATTTGCCTAACTTTCCATATAAATAGAATGTAAAAGAACCCTTAAGCAGCCTTACGGGTTTAAGTATGTATTTCGATTTGAGTATATTTTAAGCCAAATCAATTTCTTGGAATCATACGATATTAAATATAATGTGCGGCATATTCAATTATCAAATATGTCCCAGAGAAAATCTGCCTTTTGTACATTTTGTGCCCTTTTTTTGTGCACGTTTAACTCGATAGAATGCTAAAATATGTAAATTTTATACAAGTCTGTATAAGAGATAGTCTCCGAACATATGGCTGCGAACAAATACTATAGGCTAGTTGGTTGCCTATAGTTGGTTACTTTTTGTAGCATATTCAGTGGTTGAATTTGGGTTCATTTTAAAGTTGTCACATTAAATATAAAGCTTAGGCTTTCGCTATATAATATGCATTAGTTGAAATTGTTTATAGTTACGATGTGTAGTTAGGCGTATATTGAAAGTATATTGAAGGTTTTTCAAAGTCTTAAAGTTTAAAAATGAAATAATAAGAGACATTTCACTAATAAATCTGTAATTTGCAATAAATAAACTTTAGATTGCGTACATTTGAATTAGTTATTAATCACGAATATCGCAATTTACGATCACCATGCGCCAAACTTGACAATTTAAAAAAAAAAAAAAGAAAGACAGTCAGCAAAATATTAGCTAAGCGCAAATATAGTATAATACCTAAACGTCTATCTCTTTCATGCTCGTCTTATCAACTTGTAACTGACTGCTCGCATGCTTTCGTTAAATATTAGTGTGTGTTCGTTTGTATTTCATGTAAGGTTTATCCGTGTTTGATTCGTTGTGTGAGTGAGAATAGTTTAGTTTACTTTTACGCTAGAAATATTCAAGCGATTTTGATAAAATGTAATTTGTACGCTACTGAAAATGAATATCTTTTAAATTGCATATTATACTTTTTTGCCGTCAAAAACGATTTTATACTGTGAGCCTAGCAGCTGTCACAAAAAATCTGCTAACCTATTACTGTAGGGATTTACTTAAAACATATCATCTAACTCATTTATTCAGTGTTTATAATAAAGTCTATGAAAATATATGCAGGATACCTCTAGGAAAAGTGGGAAAAATTATATGTTGACAAGTTTTATTTCAGAAAAGTATTAATACACACACTGTACTATTTAGACCAAAAAGTCGTACGATTTTAAAAACACTATTACATTGGAATGATATGCTAGAGCGGTAAACGGGAAGTGGTGCTGAGTAGCTGGACTTTTGGAAATTTAGTCGCCTTGAAGCCTTAGATCCTTTGGTGCGCACACCATGCGTTCAAGCCATCAAAAGTTCATCAGCCTGTACAATCTGCAACCGTAAATTTAGAACATGTTTTGAAAATTCTTTTATCCGCACCTGCAAGAATTTCAAGATTATACTGATAAAATTTGTAGGGAACTCATGGCCGCTCAAGAGTGCAGATCTGATACAAACAGACTTTATTTTTGTGTGATTATATTGTACATGAACAGTCAAGTTTACATCCAAATAATCCAAACATGTTTGCCCAGCTGAAGCCCAATATCCGAAAAGCAATCAGTCAGATTGCCGTAACGCCAAGATCTCGGAGAAATATAACTTACAAATATAACTATTTAGACTCTTCCTATCTGTAAACAGTTTGTAAAGCTAGATATGTACTATATCCTTAATTTTAATTTGACAATTTCAAACACAGAGTATAGTTTTTTTTTCGTTTATTCCGAGCGATTTTAGTATATCTGACAGTTTATCTAGTCTAGTGATCAAGTGATTTAATTCACAATATCTGTGCTGCTGTGGGTAATCGCAAAATTTAAATTGGCTTTTGGCCATTTTCTATGAATCGTAAGTACCCTTAATAAAAACTTATAGGTATATACAATATTTTTATAGTATAAATCACACAGCAAGTAAATTATTTCCATGACGTCAAGCTGATTATTGTAAAGAATTAATTTATGAAGGTTTTTATTTTTATTTTCAACCACAAAATATTACTTAATTTTCCATTAATTGGCTTATCGAATACTACTTTAGTTGAAATTCAATTCGACTGGATTAAATTGGTGCTTTGTTAAATTTCCCGGTGTTTTGTGGTCAGTTATTCTATACAGTACAAAGTGCAGCAGAGTAATTTGCTTGCCAAAGCTATACTAGAAGATAAGAATTCAGCAAAGAAACTGTTTGTAGAGAACTTTGATACTTTCTGATAAGCTAAATAAGACAAAAAAATCTACACTTAAAGTTCAAACGCCTTCTTATATGAAATGCTAGACATAGAAATTAATTGAAATTGCTTAGTAAGTTTACAAAATTGCTTAAATCCATTATTGACAACTGCATACTTGTACTATATTCTGATTTTTCCAGAGTATGCGCATGCGCTATGCCCAGACGACAAAGAAACGATCGAAAATTTTTCGAAATGTGTTCCTTTAGCGAACGTTCGTTTCTGTATCAGCTGGGTGAATGCATGAATTAACTTTGCTTGGAATGTGGCGTAATGCAATAGAGCAAATTTATTTTCAAAAATTGTTTTCAATTCAACGAAACTGTAACTTTTGTATTGGACCTTGAATTAGACCTTGAATGAGCGTTTTTTTTTTCGATATATTTACGAATTTATTGTGCAAAAATGGTTACAAATATATTATTCAAAGTATTGTCCAACGCTGGCCACAACTTCTTCCGCATCTTTCTGCCAATTTTCGGATACCAGCTCGGAAGAACGACTCGTCTTTTGAGGCAATCCAATCAGCGACCCATTTTTTGTATTGTTAATATGAAGTGAACTTCTGCTGGGACAGGCCATGTTTCATCGACCGGAACAATTAGTAGTCGGAATTAGCGATGTTTGGAGAATACGCCAGGTGGGATAGGAATTGCCATTTCAGTCAGCGTTTCCAAGTAGGTCACGACCGGTTTTGCAACATGTGGCCGAGCGTTGTCATGCTGCTAAATTTTTGCTTCAGTTCGCGGCTCAAACGCATAAGTAGAGTCCGGTAGCATTCCCCGTCATCGTTTCATTCGGTTTGAGCAGCTCATTATAGATCACGCCGCGCTGGTCCCACTAAATACAGATCATAAGCTTCATGCCATGAATGATGTTGATGACTGTCCGGGCAAATCCCATGACTTTTTGCACTTGGGGTTGTCGTAATGGGTTCAATTTTCATCATCAGTCATAATGCGCTGCAAAAACCCCTTTCTTTTATGGCGTTCGAGAAGCTGTTCACATAGAGCCACATAGAGCAGTCCACATAGAGCAATGATTCCAATTCTTCGTCTTCAAACTTTTTGGGTTGACCCGGCCGTTCCTTATCTTCGAGCTCAAAATCACCACTTTTAAAGCGACCAAACCACCACCGACACGATTGTTCAGATAGAGTGTGCTCGCTGTAAACTTCCACTAAGATTCGATGACCCTTGGCCGCACTTTTCTTCATATTAAAGTAATGAAGAAGATGAACTCCCCGCAAAAACACTTTATCTGCTCCGAAATTCAACATGTTCGAGGCAATATTTAATATTAATAATTAATGTTTCAAACTAATGACACAAGCTGCCAAAGACGCTCATTAACAATAGATTTTAGCGGCAAGATATTTGAAACTCCAATATTGGTTCATATACTAATTGTGAATTATAAGATGGTTTCAAATTTTTTAAATGACATTTGTAATTCACAACTAATGCTGCTCAATAGAAATTTTATGAATGAAATTTTGTACAATCAGCAGCACATGTACGCACATAAATCATACACAAACTACAACACTTTCTTATTAATTCGTTGCATCACTAACCATACAATATATAGATAAGTCATTTCATGCATAGAAACGTCAGTTCAAATTTTGTTCGCGACAGCGCCCACGCTCTCTTTGACTCTCACAATTTGTTAGTGGTTGCATGCAGCCGCCCTACCGACACAGAAACAAACGTTCGCTGAAGCAAAACCATTTCGAATATTTTTCGAATCAATATAATCATTTTCTATGTTTCTTGCTTTTTGTTAAATCTAAAACTAATCTACTGCCAAAATGCTGGAGCTATGTTTTAGATTCTACATATTCGATATTATATCATTATAGATATCTTTATCGAACTATCTGGAATGAAAGTTCAACTGGCACAAACAGAGTGACTAGTCGTGGGAAATGCTATTTGAAAAAGTTTCATTAGACACTGTCGTTATCGATAGTTTTGTCCGAAAAACTCTTGTGAAAATTATCGATAGCAATATTATTTTCGAATTTTGATCGGCTGGGTACATTTCATATAGATTCGAAAATTATTCAAAACGGTACCTTAGCGAACGTTCGTTTCTGTGTCGGCAGTGCATGGCTGTTCTGTCTAGGAGTTTATACCAGCATGTACTAGATCATAGGAACATTTTGAGAATGAAACCCGAAAATTCTTGGCCTCCAGAACTACACAACAAAGGCGATTCGAAAGCGAACGTTTGCGCGATAAAGCAAGTGAACGATTTGCTGCCACAAACAGAGTGACAAAGTGTATGCTTGCGAATTAATTTTATTGAATGCTTTGCGAAAGTGTGATGCGGAACATTCCTGCATACTTATTTTTTCCACTTGCTATGTATGCAGGTAGGAGGTAGATGTCCATTGTCAACATTTCTATTGATTGTTTTACATCTTCAAATTTCCTTAACATGCAACTGCCTTTGATAATTGAAATCACGTAACTAGGTCATGGTCGACATATTTGTGTAGTAGATTATTTTAGGACAGTGTGAGTGTATTTGTTTTGTAATACAAAAGCACAGTTATAATTGGTCTATGAGTGGCACGTACAATTTCATTTTGTTTCATTTCATTCGATTCGTTTTAATTTTTATTTCGACTTCGACATGCAAAAGCAATAAATTATTCCAGCAGACATTGGTGTTGGCAGCCAACAAATTAATTGCTAAATAATTAGATTTTTCACAGTCACATCAAAAAATTGTATATGCCTGCTACTACACTACTCGTACAGTTTGGTTCTGCTTAACGCAAACATTTCATGCTGTATTCGTATGCTACATGAAATGGCGACAACCTTATCTCAAACTCATCAACAATGTTAGAACAACAAAAACAATTTGAACAATCAAACAGCCATCAGGCAATTCAGACTGAGCCACATTGATAACACAGTACAAAGTCATATACTATTGGTGTGTATTAGAAAGTTTTCGCCATTTTATTAATAGCTACAATTATTGAAAATGGAACATGGGGAATTCTAGTTTAGATATCTGGCAACATTGTGCAATAAGCTCATATAATTAATTTAAGACTGGTGATCTTAATGTGAATTTGGACCACCAAAAAAAATTTAAATATATTTAAATTGAAGCGAATGGTGAATTAAGATCCGTTTTAAACACATACCTCGTAGAAAATTTTTATTTGCTACCATTTGTAGGCAGTGAAAAGGTTTATATAGTCGGCTGGACTACCTGTCAAAACTATTCTAAACTGCATCAATTTACTCCACATTGCCACTGAAGATTTCCACTTAATTGTTTTAAAATACTTGGAATACCGGGTGTCAGATCCGTATGTGTATTTATTTCATATGCAGTTTGGCGTACATTGAAAATTTGTAGTGGCTTGAGTTGACGCTGAAAAGAGTCGTAAATAATCATATAACGAATATCTAGCTTTGGTGATGGCAATTCTTCCGACCTTGCAACAGTAATTATACGTTTTATTATCTACATGCCGATCGATCTTCCCGAAGTAAAAAAAATCATTTGCCGTAAAACAAATGTAAAGCATTCACCATTTTTGGCTTTTCTAAAATCAAATGAAATAGCAGCAATTAACAACTCTTTCGTTAGTCCCTCCACACGTATAAAGAACAAAAACTATTGAAAAGGATTTGTGTCGTATGGTTACTGGTGACGATTGGATTTATTTCGACAGTAAAAATGTTTTTGTAACGAAGGCCAAAGACTGCAAAGCTACGAGGAATCAAAATATCGACTGAAAGAAAGTAATGTTGGTAACTGCAGTGTGTAATGCATCACTAGCTTTTAAGAATATATCAAAATATCACAGGAGATATGTCAAATTTAATCTGTGCATTTCATGAAAAGCGGTATAAATATTAAAGGAAGTATATATATTAATAAATGTGTTCATAAAATTATAGAAACATAAAATTATAGAAAAATTATTCCAACATCTACTTTGGTAGATGATGCATGGTCTTGCCCAGTAGTGCAATAAGTAAAGAAATCTTTTTCGTTGCAAAGTATTCTCTATCCGACTACCATCTGTTGATGATCCAAGGAGTTGATCAGAATCGCTTCCAATTCTTTTGTAAAATCAAAGGACCTAAACAGGGGTAGAAAGTTTGTTGGGGCTACCCCAAAAAGTGGCGGGACGTGATAAATATGCGTCATAAAAAGTCACTTCAAAAGTTAACTTGATTTTGCCTCTAACAAGAGTGTTTTTTTCTGACAAAAATGGGGGAAGAAGGAGTTACCCTTTATAACGGGGGATCACACATAATACATAAGAAGTAACCATACAAAATTTAAAGTTGATATTGACTGTATAAAATAATTCTTTCATAGAAAAATCCAAAAATGGGCGTTAAGTTTGTATGGGGCTACCTTTAAAAGTGAATGGAACACGCCTCTGGAATTTATGTAAAGCGTCTGTCCATAAGAAGACGTCATGTCAATTTGCAAGTTGATATTACTTAACTGCAAAAAAATATGTGTATACAAAAAGTCAAAAGTGGGAGGATTGTATGTGTGGCGTGGCATGTCAATATGAAGACTCTAACTGCAATAAAAAAGTCTATGTGCCGAGTTACATTTGGATATCATGCAAATTGGTCCTCCAAAAACTGTACGGTAACATACCGATGGACAGACGGACAGACAGATGGACGTAGAGCTGTTCATAAATATATACAAGTACTCTACAAACTGTATGAATGTTGTAAAAAGTAGCGTAACTTTTAAATACACCTAAAATTAAAATTTCCACTATACACAAGTAGTTATGTATTTTGAAAGACATGAACATGAGACTAGCTGCTGCTTCTACTGGACTACGTAGCGTATACACAATCATCATTATTTTGCTATGCTAGGTTCTAGGTTCTAGTAGCAAATGTATCTACGTTCGATGGCCTTTTGTTAGTCTCAAGTTGTATTGGTTTGCCAACTATTTGTTGTTATTGTTCTTGTTCTTGTTTTTGTTTTTGTTGTTGTTTTTGTTTTTGTCATTGTCATTTGTTTGTGCTTGACTAATCTTTCGATTAATTGCACAAAACACTCATACGCCCTGTGTTGTATTAGTCCTTCGACGTTGTACTCTATTGTAGTGTATCTTTAAATACAATATACAGAGTAAAACAGTCGTTACTTGTTTCAATATCGATTGCCTGCACTTCTATTTTTTTCGGTTGTTATTTTGCTTTCTGTTGTACTAATATAAAAGACTTTGTTTTGACAGCGTTTGTATGGAAAAAAACATAAATAGATGGAAAGAGTCATGATAAACTCTTATCTCGTTCAAAATAGCTTTAAGCAAATAAAGCGCCATAAATATGAAATGTTAGTGAGAGAGGGAAAAGGAGAGCACGGTATAGCTTTGGAGTGTCTATACTAGAAGCATAGAGCGTAAGCGAGCTGGCAATAGTATTAGCATTAGTGATAGAGATATAACGCATCTGAAGTTTCTCCCACTTACTTTTCCAGTGCATCATTATTTTTTGTCATTAGCGGTGTAGTTTAACTTCAAAATTATGGTTAAATCATTGGTTTTGATAAAGCATTAAGGGATATATCTCCTGGCGTTGTGACAACAACAACAACAAATACACAAAAAAACTCCCATTGAGAAGTAATATATACAGTTAAGTATATAACTTTTCAACTTTAAACTGATATTGAGGCATTGTAAGAACATAAGCTTCACATGTGATTCAACTGTACCGACTGACAAGCAACTAATGTTCTATATGGGGAAAAAAATAGTGGATAAGCTATTTGCAATTTGATAAGTGCAGCTTCACATGAGTATTTTTCAAGCGTAAAAATGTTTCTTTAACAAGTTACTTAATTAGTAGCGATGGTAACAGACTACATATATATTGAAGGTACTCATGCAATTGGTTTTCACATAGCTTCTTTTAGAGAATGGAATATGCTGTTCTATTTTTTGCAATCGCTTTTGCATCTGATCTTAAACAAGTGAGCACGAAAATACTACTTGTATACTTCACCACACCATGGTGAAATTATATATACAGGTGAAAATATGCATATATAAGTTCACATTGTTTATAAGGCGAAAATATATTAAAATTGAGTACATTTTTAGTGTTAGTCAGTGACATCAGAATAGTATACACAACACTGTAGTCTGAAATAAAGAATAAAGTAAAACATTTGACATTTACATTGCATGTTTAAAAACACTGATTATTACAATACTTTTGTCAATAATTCATAACACTGTTAGCAAAATGACTCGGAAATTCAGGACGAAATAGAAACGAAACCATTTCGATAATGACGCCACATTGCTGAGGACATACATATTTGCATAGTCACACATGGTGGTGCAAGTATCCTAGCAATCTGTCACGTAAATATAAGATCGTCTGACCAGTCCTTTACGAAAATGAAATTATCCAACAACCCAATCTCATGTAATTAAACTATTTAAAGTACTATTTTTTCTCAAACTGTTAGTTTTTGTTGCAGAGTTGCCTACTCTTTCGGCTTTCAGCTAGTTTTAATATTATAAGAATCTATTAGGTATAAATTGCATGATCCCTTATTATAGAGTATTAAACATTCAGTTTGCCAAACTGCAATTTTTTTGCTTTATTTGTTAAAACTTTTTATTCCTCTTTGTTGTCTTTTTTCATTTGTGCTTAACAGATAAAACATCTGACATACTTAAACTTCACAGTCTACAGAATATAACAAACTGTTTACATTAATTTATTTATTTAAGTACATATTAAGCTGAGTTAAGTTTCTTCTTCAAGATGCTTAGCTGCGTTAAACAATTATCGCGATAGTTGCGACGTTCTGGTAATTTATCAAGCGGTACCATTTCTTCCAACTGTTTAGCGATTTGCACTGCTGTGGGACCAACCATGCGTGGCGTTGGACCCATTGTCATACTGACATCATAAATGCTTTTTGTATAACGTTCAAAATAGTTTTCCATGCCTTCAGCATTAAGATGTGCTGTCTCAAATGGACCCAAGAAAGCATAACGCATACCGAGACCATCCGACATGACACTGTCAATATCTTTGACATTCAGAATGCCATTTTCGACCAGACGCCAGGTTTCATTCAAAATAGCATATTGTATGCGATTTATAGCGAAGCCTTCTATTTCACGACTCAGTGTAACCGGTTTCTGTCCAATTTCCTCCATCAGCGTGCGTGCTGTTTGTACAAAATCGGGATTTGTCCATGGCGCCGGTACAATTTCTACAAGTGGTACATAATACGGTGGATTGATGGGATGCGAAACCAATATATTACGTTTATGTTTCAAATCCGCACTGAAGAGTGATGGTAAAAGTGTAGATGTTGAACTGGAAATTATAGTAGTATTATCGATGATCTCATCCAATTGTTTATACAAGGATTTCTTGATATCCAAACGTTCTGGCACACATTCTTGTATAAAGAAAGCACCTTTGGTCAGCGTTTTTATATCATTAGTACCCGATATACAACTGAATTGTTGCTTGGCATTTAGTTTACCACGCAGTAGACCATTCTTTTCTAGCGAAAATAATTCCTTCTCGGTTTCCTTTAATGCATTCTCAATTTGTGCCGGTAATATATCGTAGATCACCACATTATAGCCAACTGAAGCGAAGAGCATTGACCATGAACGTCCAATGAGACCGCTGCCAATAATGCCAACTTTTTGTTCTTTCTTAAATGTTGCCATTATTACTTTTTTTTTTGAGGGTTTTTTATATCCTTTCAAGGTTTTAAGTTTAATGCGCACGAATTTAAGCAAGACGTCTTACACCGGCTGTTGATCACAATGATTTGACTCTGAGCGAACTGCAGCTACTGGTTTAATATTCACGACACTTGCTTGGAAGCTCCAAATGCGGTAAACACGGTCAATGAAGGTGACTTTGTTTTGACAGTGTTTGCTCGAATAGAAAAAACTCATGATAAGCGCTTATCTCGTTCCAATGGCTTTTGGACGCCTCAAGCAAATAA
The DNA here is from genome assembly GCA_035044765.1 of Leucophenga montana. Taxonomy (NCBI): domain Eukaryota; kingdom Metazoa; phylum Arthropoda; class Insecta; order Diptera; family Drosophilidae; genus Leucophenga; species Leucophenga montana. The sequence goes on along the minus strand of JAWNNQ010001689.1, from coordinate 721,720 downwards.
AGCATAGGGCATAAATTTTAAATGTACGGAAACAAAGTAAGTTGAAAATAACTACTAAACAGTATTTTGGAGTGTAGTCAAGAAATTTACTTACTCTACGACTTTGAGTATTTAAGAACTGGAGACACCATACTTTAGGTGTAGAATTTCTAGCTAGCTATTGGAGCAAGTATATTTCAAAATTTTTTTTAATAGGAACGTTTTTAACACTGCGAAAAATTAACAAAGTCTTCCACAATATTGAGAATATGGTGTACGTGAGGTTATTGCGTTGATAAGACACTTATTTATATAATAATCTTCGGTTATTAAATGCTTAAATTTAAGTCCATTGTTAAGGTAGAGCTTTAAAACCATACCAGATCGGCAAAATAAAGTGTTAGGATTTCTGCATTCTTGTCATTTTTTAGCGTTAAATTTTCAAAACTAATAAAAACTTTCTTTATAGCACTGTGTAGTGTATTACATAGTCTGCTAGTGCGACTATAGCTCCAAGTTATTTATATAAAATTTCGAATTGAACAAATAAACTTGTTTATAGAGCTGTACAGGGTCTTTAAAAAAAGTTGTCTCAAATAAAATTGTTCAATATTTCAATGTGGAACAAAAAATCGTTCCATAACGATGTACATAAACTCCAAATTTTAAGCGTAGATTTAAGTTAGTAATACTTCAACGTTCCAAAAATGCATAATGTATACAAAAAAAAACACACTATAAATTTTAGGTTTGATTCGTTGCACGACCCATTTTTTCCAAATGATATACAGCTATAAACCTTCTCTTGATCGATTGAAACAAACTCTATAAATTTCATAGTTTAAATCGTTCAGATCTCTAAGTGTGATGTCTAACATACGCACCAACGATTATATATAAGTATCTATAACAATGATATACTTTTTTTTGAAATACCCTGTATAAGTGCTTACAGTTTTATGTATGAGCACTTGATAAACAGGTTGATTGTCTCTCTGTCAGTCTGTCTAACAGTCTGTTGCATGTTTATTTGTTCGTTTTGATAATGCATACAGTATACATTTTTGTGCGTAACTATCAATTTTATTGAGTTCGATTGACAACTGTTTGAAATTATTGAAACTTTTTGAAAGCATCTAGGGGTGACCTTAGCTTATATTAGACTAATATAGCAGAGGAATGTTGCACTAAAATTAGAGAGCGTTCTCAGCATGTTTTCGAACTGCAGGCAAGTTTTTGTTTAGATGGAGGGTCAGCGACCTATGGTGGAAAACTGTCGCTATGAGCTGTAATTCGAACTGCATACGAGTATGTAGAGGTGAGGCATTCCATGTATACTCGTAAGTAGTAATTGAAGCTGTATTAATTTATGACTCAGCTACAAATTATTGCTTGCTTGGGTATAATTAAAGGGTTGACGATAACTGCCATTATGAAATTCTACGAATTGTTTTCACTTAATGTTATAGTACTGTGTAGATGCCGGAATTTTCTGGGAAATTTGAACATATGAATTCTATTTATACATGTACTACTGCTGAGTTAGTACATGTACATGTACATTTGAGAGACTTTTTCTTGTTGCAGGATGCATAATATTAAATAAAAATTCTTTTGAAGTGTTAAAAAATTTAAAAAGATGTAAATTTCTGGATTAATATTTTGTGACTTTAATTATCCAAAGAGAGTTTCATTAAGAAGTGTGGCATTTTGTTTTTAAATAAATAGTGAACGCGAATTCGAATCTTTCTAAATATGTTGTTACGTTCGGAAGGTCAATAGGTTTTTTATTTTCCGGTTATGTTCACTACAACTATTCTATAGAAACTTGACTCTTTTGGCTATATACTCGTGTCTGATGACATTTTGGTGAATTGCGCTAGTAATGGCCTGCATGGTTCGAAAAACTCATATTATGTTCCGTTTGAAACCAGAACTCGTTTCTGTATCCCCAAAGAAAGTCAACAGTGTTAAATCTGACGTTATAGGCATGGAACATACTTTATTATACATTTGTATTGTTGAGATTGATTCTAATATGTAACTGAGCTTTTGTTAGGCTGGGTCTCAATTTTCAGCAAATCGCCAAGATGCGTCTTTGGAAATGTATGCTGATTTATAAATTCCTATGTAGTATTATTGCAAGACAATTAAAACACCTTCTCATCGATATATTACATATTAAAAAGTGAAGTCCTGTGAGTAATTTAAAGAAAATTCTTGTAAAGTTCCATAAAATTTCGGAAAAAAAAAACTTGGGCTAACATACGACAAGAGAACAAGAGAAAACGTTAACTTCGGAAGAACCGAAGCTTCAATACTTTTCACAGCAAAGAGTGTACATTAATAAGCCAGCGAGTAACACTCCAACTTAATGAGATCTATTCCAGACGGACAGATAGACAGACAAACAGGATAGTTTAATACGTCTCGTCAGGCTGTACAAGAATATATGTACTCTATGTGATCTTCGATGCAAAACTTATGACAAAATTGTAATATTATACACACTACGTGTGAAGGGTATAAAAATTGACATTTTGGAGAAGATGATCCTATTTGAAACAAGTTCATACTTCTTACCCTAAATAAACGAATTATTTTTTTAATAGAAGTTTCTTTGCTTTCCTTTCATAATTCTTCTCTTTTTTCCTGTTATTATTTAATGAGTACAGCAAAAAGGGTTCTGTAGCACAAATGTTTGGTACTAGTTCAAAAAGTAGCCTCTTCCAGACTCTCAAGTTTATTTAATTAACACTTAAAGGCCGACTTCATAAACCTGACTGACAATTCACTTTGTTTGAATGATAATCATAAGATGCTGCTGAAGACGCTTTTTCAGCGGATTGTGTTTTGTAGCAGTTCTTACAGCGTATTTGAGCTAATTTATGTTAAAACGCAGAAGTTGAAGTATTTGTATGCACGATTTCAGTGGTCGTATTGTTGGTAACACAAAAAGATTTTGACATAATTAAAATCCCTTTTAATTTTACAAAATTTTAGTATCAAGTAATTGTACCTCTCAAAACTAGTTATATTAATATGTATTACTCAAACTGTTGATGCTTAGTGCAGTGTTAATATGCATACTATAATGTGGTGTTAAGAATTTTTGCGCATATTTGCGCCATTTTGAAATATTTGATTTGTTTTGGAATTTGATCAATTTTGTCGTGAAAAAATGGATATATTTTTTTGCACATTTCAAACAGTTTATGCAAAGCATAATTGAATACATTTTGAGAAGATAAATCTTTTCATAAATTATGACGGCCAGATTTAACAAATAATGTAGTTGAAGGAGATAATGTAAAATGTAACTCTAACTAGTTCAATTTAAGAGTTTAATGCATTCAATTGATAAAACTTGCTCTGAATTAATTGTTTATTGTATTTTTTGTACGTTAAATATCTTTTGTTGAAATTTTTCTGGCTTCGGTTGACATATTATTTCCAAATTAACCACAAACTCGTATAAATTAAATTTATTCATTGTGCAATAAGTCAAACCGTTTTATCTGAAGCTATTAAAAATGCATTGCAAATTTATTATAAATTATATGTAATTCATTTTAGTCAATTTGCTCTAATTAAGTCTCAATTTCTAGAAACATTTTACAATGAATAGTTCAATTAAAATTTCATTAAATTTGTAAAATCACTTTATGTGATTATAAATGGCAAACAAAATTAGTAAATCGTACTGCTATAATGCATGTTTCATTAATTATGTAAATATAATTTGCGTAGCTGGCTAAAAAACTAATTAAGTAGATACATATTTACGTATCTATAAATGTAGAAAGCTGCTTTTGACTACGATTATGTCGATTCAGTGTTTATACAGATTATGATTTACAATTGAACGCGTTTTGAATATAATATTTGCTATCGATTAAGTGCATTTTGTTGTATTTCCGCCCAATTGACTACAACGAGAGTAAGGTGAGAAACCAAGAATACTTAATTAATTAGATTTGCGTAATTTATAACCTCTGATATAGAAGATGTTAGACAGCACAGTAGCTCAATATTCAAGTCAATTATTATTATGACTTTAATTAGCAAAAATATCTGCATTTTTTTTCAGTTGGCGCCCGCAGAGAAACGTTTTAGCTTGGAGAAGTCACATCCCACCTTCACGGAACGCAGTCAGTTAAAGTATGCCAGACGTTTAGTTGTAAAACTTGGCAGCGCGGTTATAACGCGTGAGGATAATCATGGTCTGGCGCTCGGACGTCTAGCCTCCATTGTGGAACAGGTGGCTGAGTGTCATCTGGAGGGACGCGAGGTTATAATGGTAACCAGTGGTGCCGTGGCATTTGGTAAACAGAAACTGGCGCAGGAGCTGCTTATGTCGCTTTCGATGCGTGAAACTTTGGCGCCAAAGGATCCATCGCGTGAGGTATGTAGCATTGATGATAGTCCTTAAGCGAAATTCCATGTATATAGTATGTTAACATTTGCTTCTATTATATTTTTTTCTTTAGCTCGATGGTATACAATTGGAGCCACGCGCTGCTGCTGCTGTGGGTCAATCGGGTCTGATGTCTCTGTATGATGCCATGTTTGCACAGTATGGCGTTAAAATTGCGCAGGTTAGTTTTTGTTTCGGAGAAGTTGAAGCGAGAAACTTCAAACATGTGCTGTTCCATAAAAGTTTTTTAGTTTCATGAACTTAAATGTAAAAAGTTGTCGTGAAATGTAAGTTTGACTGAAGAAGACTTACGTTCGATATACTATATGAAACTTGATACTTTAATGTGTGTTTGAGATGCTAAGCATGAAAATAATGGTGAAAATACAAGCCAAAAAAGATTAAAAAAGAAAATTATGAAAACAAAATAATTGCTTAAAATATAATACTACAATAGTTTAATTTAATATTAGTAAATTTGATATAACGGTTTTTGTATTTTTGCTTTTAATTATTTATTTAATTTTTTGCATTGACAACTGCTATTCCAAAACTGGTACAAATTTTGTTTTCTAACATTGACATAAAATACTGGTTTTCTAAAATAACTATTTTGATATTGACAACTATTTTTTCAAGCGTGTGTAGCGTTTAAAGGATTTTTTTTGAATTTTTCAACATAAAATACTGGTTTTCTAAAAATAATGTTTTTTGCAGAACAATACATTATTCTTTTGGTAGTCGAATGTCAGAAAATCTCAAGTTATTTGAATTATTTTTTGTTTGACTATTTTTTTTTTTTTTGGTTATTATACCATTTCTTCTTCATTGCAAAACTGATAATTTTTTAGGAAACCTGTATTTTCGTTGAAATTAAAATGCTTAAAACTACCATAAAATTTACCAACGCTTTTCTAAAATTTGTTGTATTGTTTACCATACCGCTTTTTAGTGAGTTTTTATAAAACCAGTATTTTCTGTGAAACTAAGTTGCATAAAAGTACAATACAATTTAAAATTTTGGTTTTTAAAATCTCAAAAAACCAGTATTTTCTGTGTAAATGAGTTGTTTAAAAACATAATGATTTACCATATCTCTTTTCACTAAGTTTTAAGAAAACCAGTATTTTCTGTGAAACTAAGATGCTTAAAACTACAATACAATTTAATATTTTAGCTTTCGTAGCATATGCATTTTTCCAAAATTTCTCCGAAAACCAGTATTTTCTGTGTAAGTTTAAAACATTAGTTTACAATGAATTGAAATGGAGCATTTTTGTTTTTATATTACTTTCCTTTTTAACAAAAAAAAAAAAAAACATTTTGAACCAGAAAACTTATAAAGCTTTTTTTGTATAAGTTAATTCTCTAAAGGAAGGCATTTGTACCAAATATTTGCACGATCAGTGACCAAAGAAGAGAAGAAATCATTGGTAATTACTACTCGAAATTATGTACAAACAAAATTTGTCTTAAAAATACGAAGTTCACATAATTCCAGTTGTTTCTTCCTTGTTTAAGAAATGCCTTCAAAAATCAAATATCAAATGTCTTCAAAAATAGCCCATATATTTATATACTACGAGTATATCTACAATTTAACAGTATACTGTGATACTTTCTATTATGCCTTTTAGGTACTTGTGACCAAACCAGATTTCTACAACGAGGAAACGCGCAACAATCTCTTCTGTACGCTTTCGGAATTAATTAGTCTGAATATTGTGCCAATTATAAATACAAACGATGCCGTATCGCCGCCAATGTTAATACGGGACGATGAGTTGCCACCCGGTTCGAAGAAGGTGCGTATAACTGGCACGGTAGCTCGGTTTATCTAACTTTACAACATTTTTGTTCAATATTTCAAGCACGTTTTTTTTTTATTGTTATTTCTCATATCTGCATCTCTTTCTTTCATCTGTATTTATCTTAGGGCATTCCGATTAAGGATAACGACAGTTTGTCCGCCATGTTGGCTGCTGAAGTACAAGCCGATTTGCTAATACTCATGTCCGACGTCGATGGCATCTATAATAAACCACCGTGGGAGGATGGCGCCAAACTAATGCATACATATACATCGAGGGATATTCGCAGCATTGAGTTTGGCACCAAGTCAAAGGTGAGTGATGGCGCAACTATAGACCGTGTATACATACATATACACCGAGTAGTTGGTATTGTGCAAAACTGACAATGTCAAACTGGCTATACAAGTGGGCTGATGAAAGAGGCGCACTGTGCTGCTTGGTCGACATAATTAGCTTAGTTACATTAACGTAATGAGACAGTAGGATAAAGCTTTGGATAACTACGGCTACGGCTACGGTTCTGGTTTGGACGCGTGAGCTTTGAACTAAAGTGGCATTTAATTTCTTTATATTGAGTTTTGGTATGCAAAATGATTGTACGTATAATATAGTGGCAAATTAATTGAGCTTAGTTGGACTGATTGAGTGTGAAATCAAAGGTTCTATTGTTATTACAGTAAGGATTTAATGAGAATATTTTCCTTAGCAAATTATTTTAACTTGGATAGAAAAAGATTTAATAATGATTTTTTTTGATGGCGGATAATGGCATGGGCAACTTTTGGTTCCAATTGGATGGCACCACAGCTCACACAGCTCGAGCCACGATCAGTTTATTGCGGTCTAATTACGAAAAGTTGTGATTTGACTGGCCTCAACGGCCATCTATTTGACGACTCAGACCTTTTTCCGTTGGGATTTTTAAAGTCCAAACTTTAGGTCAATAAGCCATGAACACTGGAGGACGTGAAAGCCAATATCAGAATGAAATTATTCGAAAAGTAATGGTAAAATTCGGAAAAACGTGCACACTGGGCTCTTCGCTCTTTACGCGACATCCTATTTATAAGTGACAAAAAAAAAAAAAAAAAATGTTCAAGGTTCAGAATAATTGAAAAATCTCTTCAATCTTTGTGTTTTTTAATAATTGTTTGGTGTTATAAGTGTGACGGTTCTCCTAATTTGTACGCAAAATACACTAAAGGAGATTTTTGTACTCTCGACGGTACACGTGCGAAATACAACTTTGCTGCACGAACAATTCGCACACACGCGTGACTAGTTTTATCACGATAAAATGCACGGCACGCAACCACCTCTAAACTGCATCAATTATTTTATGTTAGACAACCATTGAAAGCAAATATGAAAGACAGACAGACAGACGAACAGAGATTAAAGGGTCGCTGTACCGTTAACTGCTGCTTGGTCTCTAATGTTTTGGATGAATCCATTTGTTCATGCAAATTATCACACGGTTGCCTTTGCTATAAATTTCCGGCACCCAACTGCTTTCAGTTGTCTGTCTTTCTTTGATAACTGATTTTAAAAACTGTCAAACACAAAACTAATGATGCAGATTGCTTAAAATTTAACAGTAATCTAACTATAAAGTGTAATTGTCAGAAACAAACTTGTTTAAAAACTACGAGCTCTTAGATTTTGAAAGGACTTTGAATTTAACATGCGCGCATATTAAAGACTTGAGAAAAGTGATGTCGAGACATGTTTATGAAATTCATGTTTTAAATACCTACATTCTAGTTACAGTATTCTGAAGTTATCGATTTCAAATTGCTGTGGCTCCCAAAATTAATCTATCCAATTTTAATTTGATATGCAATATAAAAACTGTACTGACTTCTAGACAAGAGTATATTTGTTTTTGCTGACTTTTAGCCAGTTTACTTTGTGGACAATTCCAAATACACACAAACTATATTTCGAAACTAGTATTACTCCGTACAACTAAATAGAACAATTTAATTTAGTGTACAATTGGTTAAAATATTTAAAAGCTAAAACATGTTGACACCACAAAACTTTCTTTGTTTATTTGTTCTTTTTTTTTTTTTTTGCTGCTAAAGTGTTATACACTTCTCTGTTACACCTACAATATACCAATTTCTCCCTATATATATTATATACTTAGAACTCCTTCAACTTTTAGCGTGTGGCCCTAGTGCGGTGGATATTGCACTTAACTCTGCTGTTGCCAACATTAACAATAATTTCACACTCTAAGCATTGCAAATGAAACTTATACGGAATGCGAATGAATGAATGAAAGAAACTAGAGTACAGAAAGCAACACGGTGCACTGGTAGTATCCTGTGCTGTATCCTGCTGCGTTGCAATGAGTCTGTAATATGAGTAGGTATGTTGCATGAAGAAGTTTTGCTTCATTTCAACACTATGCATACAAATGGCAATCTCAACAACCAGCAGCATCAAGTGTTGCAATATGATTGCTACTAGCAAGTGCCCAGAATTTCTTACACTCATACTGTGCTGAAGTCTTTAGTGCCATTAAGTTTGAATGTATCTTAATGGTGTCTATTACATAGCGTTTGTTATTTTTATATAAAAGACAAAAAAAAAAAAAACAAAAAAAAAATATTGTGGATAATTGTAAACTTCGCTGTCACTGAAGCTTTTATACACTTCGCAAAAAATTTTGAATTGCATTGTTATGTGGCATAAATTTTTAGTCTCTAAATTGTATAGTAAAGAAGTTGTCCATGCCGAACCGTTGTCTATTCAATATTTCTATGCAATGAATCAGTTAAAACCTGAATCGGTTTAAAACTGGTTTCCTCCACTGCACTATGGTCTCCAAGTTGATTCTTTTGGTATAAAATCGAAAGATATAGATACAGAGTTAAGAGTTGGACAATATTTCGGACCGATACGACTTTATGAAAGAAATCAAAACAAAACTCTACATTTAAAAAATCCAGATGAAATATATACTATATGGCATTTTAGTCAATGAAATTTCTAGGAGAAATGCCAGCTCGTCATCTAATTTCATTATGCTTTTGCAGCGTTACAAGCGTCTTGTTCAGGACATAGTAATACTGTCAAATTTAAAAAAAGCCAGTGCGAGTGTTGAACTTCATGCTAAAACTTATATATGACTGAAATTCGAATACTGGCAAAAATGAGCAAAACATTTTAATGACTCATTAATTTATTTACTTTTGCAAATAAGTTGGCATTTTTAGTTCAAAGATCCAGAATGATCCAAACATGTTATACTTCACGAATCAAAATTATTTTTCACACTATGTATGAATTTCATGTGACACAGTTTTACAGGACAGTAGAAATTTGCGCTGAATCTTCGCTTACTTCATGTAGCATAACATTGTAGTATAAATGCTTTCTAATATATATAAATACATATTTCTGTGTTGTATTCTTCCCCAGGTTGGCACCGGTGGCATGGATGCCAAAGTGAGAGCGGCTACCTGGGCATTGGATCGTGGCGTCAGCGTTGTTATATGTAATGGCATGCAAGAGAAGGCTATTAAAACTATAATTGGCGGTAGAAAAGTGGGAACATTTTTCACCGAATCCACGGAAAATGCCAACACAGTGCCCGTTGAGGTTATGGCGGAGAATGGTAAGTACGTGTAGTAAAAGGGTAGCGTATGTACGTTATGTACACTAAAAGCGAAAATGCAGCTCTGTGTGTTTTTTTTTGTTTTTGTATGTATAGTTGCATAGCACATTTCTTTGGAAAATTAATTTAATTATTATTAGAGACACTTTGCACTCTGACACAGTGTGTTGTTAATTAGCAGTGAGTGTTGCTATGGCAAAGAGTTAAAAGCAACTTAAAGCAGCAAAATATATTTTTGCTCTACTTAAATTTAAAGTGCAAATAGTATTATTGGTGAAGTTTTTGCTTGTTATACTAAAATCTCAGATAGTAGTTTGTAGAGAATTAGTTGTACAAACAGATTTAGAGATATGCAAGCAGTCAGATACGCAAACTTAGATACAAATATAACTGCTGGTTAGTTCAACTCGGCTTATTAAGTCGATTTGTAGCTTTTAAGTGTTATTAAGTATGGGCTACAGTCGATATATATATTACCATTTATGTGCTTCATACTTTATTTCAACCATTTCAAAGCGATTTTTTCTTTATTGAAAATTTTTAATAAATATTCAGGGGTGCCACAGGAATCCATTCCGCTCGAATTTCACTTCAATTTCAATTCACTATGCCACTAGTGAACTCATTTACTAGCGAAATGCAATTCACTCGATTATCCAGATCATCAAGTTCGAGTCCATTCCTGAAAGTAAAACCCATCGTGTGCACGTTAAGCAGTTCCACGATTCGAAGATCAAGTTCCCATTGGTGCAGCGCTTCCATCACAAGTTATTCTCGTACAGAAAGCCAAGAAACTACTTCCAGTAAGCGGTGAACGAGTGTTAGCTATCTCGATCATCTTCAACTGGAGGCGGCGTTATATTTTTGGTTTTATTTGGTTTTTGTAAGTTTTTCAATTTGAAAACTAAATAATTAAAACTGAATAAATCATCGCTTCATTAATTAAGAGTGTGAGTACAATCTTTTGGAACTTAAGCCACCAACCAGAGAAAGAAATATTCGAAAGGAAAGCCAGTGTCGAAGAAGACCCTGAATTGGCTTTGAGGCTTTGTCAATTAGCTTCCACGGTCATGCAACTTGACATCTGTCGATAATTTTATCTGTTGCTAATTCAAGTTCTTGGTTTATGTTAAGATGACCTCGAGGCCGGGAGAAACCATTGCTGGGATAACGGCCCAAACAATGGATCGAGTTATCAAAAATTGAACTCAACGAATGCAGCACTGCAGATGGATCCGTGTTTCCGGCTCTATATCTCGGAAACTATCACTTCTACGACTTAGGATTTTATAACGTTTTAGCTTGCAAATTAAGTTTACTTTAATTTTGTATATAAGTACATTTTACGTATCTCTGCTAGTTTCGGAGATACAGGTTAAAATGTTAAAAATTTACGGTTTTTGGCCAAAAACTTGCAATTTAAAATTTTGAATGAAGACATCCGCTAACCTAGCAAAATGGTTATAACCACTGAATTCAGCGTACCCAAATTAAGTAAAATAGACCTATCTCACGAACTTCTAGCAAGCCGACTACAACAGTGTTATTAATGGGGAGAGTTTTCAATTAAATTAAAGGCAGCCCACATTTAAAAGTAAGCATCGTCAGAATAGTATCTCATTTTAAGGAATTTTATAGTTTGGGCAGCATAATACGGTACATAAAATAACAACTGCTTCTTGGACGCTATAAATCAATATTAATTCATTTTTATGAAGATATTCACAAAAGAAGTTTTCCTGTAGTAACTTAATTTTCTTAGAACTTTTAACCATTTATCTTTAACTACATCAAATGTCTTTCTCTTTTATGTTCCATCTTTAGCACGCACCGGCAGCCGGCAGATGCAAGCATTGAGTCCTGAACAGCGTGCCACTGCCGTAAACACTTTAGCTGATTTATTGCTGAGCAAGGAATCGTTCATATTGGATGCAAATAAGAAGGACCTGGCCGAGGCACAGAAAAACGGATTGGCAAAGCCTTTGTTGTCGCGTCTATCGCTCAACGCATCCAAATTGAAGAATTTGTCAATTGGCCTGAAACAAATTGCCGATTCAAGTCATAAGGTAAGTGAATGACATAAAAGTGACTACAAGTCGGATCGAAGACCTATCAATAAACCAACGGCGTTAATAAATGTCAAAGTTTGGTTTCGTTGGCATGGCATGAAAAGCTTTATTGTTTTCTTTTTTTTTTGTATTGGTTGGTTTCCGTCCAATGGCAACCTTGAAATTGACGCCTGCAGTTTTTTTATGCTTTATAATTTATGTGACTTAAGTGCGTAGTTGGAACTTAATTAGTGATGTTTTTTTTTTATGTTTCTGTTAATGGAGAAGGTTGTTTACATACAATGTAGCGCTGGTTTATTAGCTTTATTAACTTAATTAGTGCACAGATTTGCTTTTACAAAAGATTAATTTCGTATGCCAAATGGATGCATTCAGCTCCATTTATTTCACTCTATTTTTTCACCCATTACAATTTTTTACAATTGCAATTCGAGTATCACTTTGACAGCTAAATTTTTTTAAAAACAACAACGCTACACTTTAACAAGCTGCGCAAAAATAATAAAACTTTCTACAATTGCATTAGGGGCCGAGAAAAATCTGTAAATTTTCTTGTTAAAATGATTTTCTTGCTAGTAACTCAAAACACTTTGCCTGGCCATTGGCCAATTTACAATGTCAGTGCAAGTACGTAAAGTTGTGCATGAACCGATGAACGGACATGGTGAAAACTTTGCTAACTGAATTTTTAACAATATTATGAAATCTCAAAGCAATTTTACACACCACAAATTGACAACTTAGACAAGAAGAAGCAGCAGCAGCAATATGTTTTTGTTCCGTTTTTTGTTGAACGCAATGGAGAACGAAGCGAAGCTTTGGGTTGGGCAAAGGACAACGCGTTGAACTGTTGGCAGTGCATGAAAGATTGTACGAACGAATGAGTTTTGTGTTCTTGGGGAGTACAAACAAGCAAAGTACAGCGACATTGTCCCTGAGGAGCATAAGTAGTGTGCATAGTGTTGAATCGATACTTATAAAGTATCGAATTGAAATGCCAACAAGCAGCAAGTATGAAGAATGTATATGTATATCGTATAGTTTCGAGAATTTAATGAATCTGCAAAAGAACGCGAGAATATCGGATTTCTGACAATTGTGGTTGGCATAGTGCATAATTTTGTTGCGCAGGAAATAATTAGAAATAATTAAATTAAGAGCGTGGGTTGAACCCTGTTCTTCTGGAATGTTGAATGTGAGTTAACGATGCCTCATATATTTACTGATATAAGTGTAAAATTAACATATTTTTGGACTTCATTCAAAATTCATGGAACATATCGAGCAGATCATTCGTAATATAACCATGGCATTTACACCCAGTTCCTCAGCAAATATTTCTTGTGTCAGTCGTGTGTCTTCGTCTACTGTATACTTTATCATTACCAAGTTTCTCTTTTTGAGGCTCGTCTTCTATCCGAAAAATATTCAGTCTGGATTCTTCGAAACCACTTGGAAGTAGTTTCGAGATACGGTGCATTTGCTTCATATGCAGTTTAGCCTTTATTGAAAATTTGCACTGGCATGCGAAAGTCCATACAATAAGATTATTTATGGAAAAGTGTTTACCGCGACTGTCCCGTAGGAACTCGTCTGTTTCGGTCATATTTCCGATAATATTTTGGAGAATTGCGACCGGAATAGCCCGAATGACTGTTGTAGTGCTTCGTTTCAGGGCTGGAATAGTTTTTTGGATCATTCTCGTAAACTTTCGTGTGGCTCTAAAGCCCACTAGAACCAATATAGTAAAATTTTGTCACAATATTTCATACAGTTGTCTCACAGATGTGGTGATTGCGTGAAAATTTCGGTATTAGCGTTTTTATCATCGAATTGAAATTTAAGATTCAGAAATCGTAGATTTTGATTCATTCGATGGAACACACGTTACTTTATGTAGTATGCAATTCACAGGCAGGGTAGCAGGGTATTTTCCGTTTCAATATGCTACCTTTAAATCGCTACCGTTTAAATTTGTACTTTTTATTTCCATACTGTTTCTTTTTTGTTCCGTTTCATGCTCTAAAGTTTTGTTTTACTAGTAGTACATTTGGTTTTATACTAAACTGTTTCGTTCTTAACGTTCCATTTATCAACGTGTTACCCCACACATTCCATTTCATTTCGTACTTGTTTAATACATTTCCCCTTGTTTTAAACAGTATCATTCCGTACTGTTTCACTTAACTTTTAAGATCGAAGTCTGTATTAGAACATCAAAGAATCTCTTTTACATACATATATGTATATCGTTTCTTGTATTCCATCTCTAGAAAAACAACCAATAATGATGAAATATTTCTGCTATCGTTGCAGTGCATCCGATTTCCCTTCGTTCGACATTTATTATTATTATTATTATTTTTTTTTTTGTAGTACCAGTTCAGCTACTATTTTTTTATATTTTTTATTGAGTGTGATTGTGCGGAAAGAACAAACTTTCTGAGTGAGTTCGAGTGTAGAAATATGTTGTCGTGGTTTATAAATAAAAAATAGTCATCCAAGAGCACATTATAAACAACACAATACAAAAAGGATAACTGTGAGCTATAGGGACTAAGAGAGCGTGCGAGCGAGCGAGCGAGCGTCCAAGCATTTCAATAAATGTGCCACGTTCTTACAAGAAAATTACATTGCAAAGTTTTGCTGTAAGGGAGGAAAACCTTCTAAAGTACAAAAACGCATTGAAAAGTTAATGTAATGAAAATGAAAATATATAATTGACACTGAAATTGAAATTCGCCTGAACTTATAAAATAGTAATCTGCAGTTTACGTAGCAGCATTTTTTCATTTTATTATTAAGTTCGTCAATTTGAACAGCTAAAATGTTATTTTTTTTTACGAAGCTGATAAAAAAGTACGCGGAATTTCAAAATAAAATGAAAACTGTTTAATTATTCTTTGGTATTTATTTTCACTCCTTCAAGGTAGTCTCCATAGAATGCAATACACATATTTCAACGCCTTTTTCAATCTTTGAAACGTTATTCATTGACCAGTTTTTGGATAACTTATAGAGCACGCCGCGAATCTTCTTTTTCTCCGCAAACGGCTAAGAAATCTTTCCGCGGTGTGCAAAATGAGTCGTGGTAGCAGAAAAAGGTAACACGAGTCTAACTCAGATCATGGAATGACATTAAAGTTATTTTTGGTAAAATAATCCGGTACAAGATAAGGTCATCTGCATTAGGCAAACTTGGCAGAAGTCCCGTTGTCGTGCATAATGCTCATTTCGTTCCAAATATTTTTATTGCACAATGTCTCAAACGAGGTTCGTTTAAACATGAAATTCCGGATATTTTTTGTTCAGAAGATATACTTATATACGTGTATAGCTCAGAGTTCACTGCGAGTCAAAAGTAATTTTTTATGCTGCATAACATTAAGGCGAAAGGCTTTCTGCTGGCGTATCCTTTATGCTAACTGACAACATGTTCCTTTAACTTTTGTGTAGACTACACCACCTATTTGATACACACCCACCCACCCAGCCGGCCAGCCAATGTTGCTGTGCTGTGCGGCTTTAAATGCTTTTAAACGGTCTGCTTATTTGATGCCTCGTTCATTCATGGCGCTGCATTCCATTAAAAATAAATAAAGATTACCAGCCATGATCGTCTTGATTTATGTAAAATTGGCCAGATTTCGAAGCTGCATTGAAATTGAGTATGACTGGCGTATTAAAAGAGTTTTGGCGCATAAACATAAAATATATATTGAGTTATTTTTATTGGCTTGACTACACTTATTGAGAACATCAAGTTTATTTTAGACTGGCAGAAATGAAAGGAAATGCACTTTTTATATACGTCTATTGTAAGGCTCTTTATCGTTATTGTGTTGCCCAACGCTCTTAACACTGAAATATGTGCGAAAAAAAATAATAATTTCACATTAACTTATTTCAACTCAATTTTCACAGAATGTTGGACGTGTTCTGCGTCGCACACGTCTTGCTCAGAATTTGGATCTGCAGCAGGTCACCGTGCCCATTGGTGTGCTGCTTGTCATTTTTGAATCACGTCCGGATTCATTGCCCCAAGTTGCCGCTTTGGCCATGGCCTCTGCAAATGGTTTGCTGCTGAAGGGTGGCAAAGAGGCGGCATATAGTAATAAGGCACTGATGGAACTGGTTAAGGAGTCGCTGTCATCTGTAGGCGCCGAACATGCCGTGTCATTGGTGCGTATTTTGAAATGAAGAGATAATTATGTTGGTTGACATTTTCGTTTTTCGATTTACACGTATCCTTACACACAGGTATCGACGCGTGAGGAAATCAGCGATTTGTTGTCCATGGAAAATCACATTGATCTGATTATACCGCGTGGTTCTTCGGAATTGGTGCGCAACATACAGCAGCAATCATTGCATATACCGGTGCTAGGACATGCAGAAGGTGTTTGTCATGTGTTCATTGATAAGGATGCTGATTTGCGTAAAGCTTTGAAAATTGCTCGTGATGCCAAGTGTGATTATCCGGCAGGTGAGTGACGTTAGAGGCTCGTATAGTTCGTTCTATATGTAAGTGTGATTTGGAGTGAGTTGAAATGAAAGAAAAATAGTTGGTAACAGTGTTTCGGAAAGTAACCTTTATCGAAAATGAATATTCCTGTTGGTGGTATTTGAAATGAAATGGCATATGTATATTTAATATTGACTATCAAGCAATTGACTATTATTTTCATAATCAGTGATTGCTGGAAACTCCATGGAGTTAATATTAGGCTACCCCTAGAAGTGAGCGGAATGCGCTTATTAATATATTCGTTCAAAACAAGCCATCATTATCAAACTTCAAGTTAATATTGAATACACAATAATGAAAACTTTTTCATAAAAAATCACCCGAAACAATTGTCTCCGTAGTTATGCAGTCTTTATAAACAAAAGTTATGGTTCTTTCTTTTAGTAACTAGTGTGCGCCCTGTGGTTGGAATTAAACCAATATAGCGACAATACAAAACAGTTCTATACCATTTGATAATGCTTAGAGCGTTACGTATGACCAACATGTTGTGCTGAACATCAGGTTGACCCGTATAAGAACCGCGCTTGAGTACAGGCTCAAAGAAATATTGATTTCTCCTCTTTTAAAATTTTACCAACAACACTATGAAGTTACGGTCTTGACTGTTCCTCGCCAACATGCTGGCTAGTCCGTCTGTTGCTAATTTCTATGACGTCACACACTGTCTTTTTTGTTGTCATTTTTTAACACTTAGAGAAAGAATTGAGAGAGGGAGAGAGATCAGGTCTTTGTGATTGGGCATTACCTGGTTTTTACCTACCTCATTCGTACCTATTCCTAATATTTTTTTAACATATTGAGAGAGCTGAGAGAGGGAGAGAGCTCAGGTCTTTGCGATTGACTAAGGGTACCTGGTTTTTTGCCTACCTTAGACGCAATGCTTTACGAAATTACAATCGTGCCTATTCTTCATCACAAGCGAATCAAGCGAATATGTTTAGTTTAAGGGCGTTTAAATTACGAAAATTATTACGCCGAAAATTCAAAAAATCACTGATTATCAAATTGCCCTCGTATTCTCATAGTGAAATCAACAGAATTTGCCAACATATCTTATAGCCACTTGACTAGCCAAAATAAATATAAATAGGTAAAAACAACGAGAATGTTTCTATTCCATTGAAATAAATATTTACCAAATAATTTTTAATTACAAAAATTTCGGCCTGCCTACGTACGCGTATGTAGGTATTCCTATAAATTATTTGATTTTAATTGAACTCACTTAGCTCATAAAAGTGTATTAAATAAAATTTTTTGAAAATTGCAATTGCAAATGAAATATTTATGCTTATAAGTACCTGTATAAATCCATAAATCAAAATTAATTACAAAATTAATTTATATCTCATTATATCTCTATATATATTTTCTTTAGCCTGCAATGCAATGGAAACACTGCTCATACATGAAGATCTTATGAGTGGTGATATTTTTCACGATGTCTGCAACATGTTGAAACATGAAGGTGTAAAAATTTACTCGGGACCGCGTCTCAACCAGCAGCTGACCTTTGGACCGCCAGCCGCAAAAAGTTTGCGGCACGAATATGGTGCACTCGAGTGTTGCATTGAGATTGTCAAGGATCTGGATGATGCCATTAATCACATACATTCATTTGGCAGTGGCCATACCGATGTCATTGTTACGGAGAACGGTGAGTAGAATATATAGCATGTGTGGGAGCAAATCCTAAGCAATATGATGTATGTGTGTATGAGTGTGTGTGAGTGTGTGTGTGTGTGTGAGTGTGTGTGTCGCCTGTGAAGACATTGTCGCGTCTAAGGGTTTTGCGTTTGCTTGGTTGGCTTACAAATTGAAAATTAATTTCAATTCTGTCTGTTCAAGAGGGCGCGTCTAATTCCTGCATACTGTGCAAAATTTAATATCTAAAGCTGTTCAAATGATATAATGTCGTGGGTGGAGAAACAGATATAATTGTGTATATCAGCTAAATAATGGAATTTTCACTGGGACTATAAATACTTTAATAAGTAGTTACATGAGAATTTGCATTGTTTGCAACTAATGTGCATTTTCGGTTTTAGAAATAATTCATTAGCTTTGAGTAAGATACTTATAAATTTTGCATTCGTATGGTAGCTTAATTAGAAGTGAGAGCTACGAGTATATTGCATTTAGCAATATACTCGCATAATCGATGGTTTTGATTAAATGCATAATCGATTATGGAATTTGTATATGTAATTTCAAATCGGGGGTAAGTTTATGTTTCATTTATGTATTTGTCGCTGCTGAAACCGGATTCGAAGTCCATTTTACTCTATCATGTCAGGCCTGATACGCAGGCCTGTATTCGCTATTGTATATTTGTAGATTTTTTGAGGTTATATAAAAATTCTGATGTGTTGGAGTTAAATAGACCTAGGATTTGGTTTCAGCGGCCCAAAAAAACTTATAGCAAGCATATGCAGATTCGCAGATTAGAAAAAATGCCTCTTCTGTGCGTCTGTGTAATCGCTTAATTGCAAATAATCGTTTATTTTGTCATATTATGAATTTGAATGTTTGTGGTTTGTGCTCTAGTATGTATGATATTGTTGCATATGTTTGTACATATAAATTTGTATTTCTGTATTCTGCCAACTGAAAATAAAGAAAACGAAAGAAACATCAAGCAGAGCAGCTAAGTGAGAAAGAGACGGAGGAGACAAGCAATATTGAGCATGTTTTGCTCATTTGCTTTGTCTTTTCATACGGTTTGGTCGTTTCTTGTATCGAAGCACGTTCAACACAACTTTGAAATTGTTTGGTGATTTAGAGTTATGATGGGAAATTTAAAAATGAACGTTAAGAAGGAGACCGGTCCCAAAATTCGTCATATACCTGCGGTACAGCCGCGAAGCATTGCTTCGCACGGATATTAGAGTTATTCAGCCGCTTGCTCTGTTACGCACTCTCTCTATGGCATGGAGTTATGTCATCACTGACATTGCGATGTCGCCAATAGCATTAAACATACACTCACTGGAGAGCATATGGTTTAAAACATTGTCGACTGTAGCCGGTTCTCCAAAGCAGTTTTTTAGTGTACTTCTTTCTGCCGCGAACTTCGGAGAGGTAAACCAGATGTGCTCTACATATTTGACCACATTTCTTCAGCAGCAGGTACATTCTGTAACGCTTTAGTTTTTGAATTTATAGAGATAACTTGTGCGCTAATCAGCTGTGTTAAATGGAAGTTAAAACATTCATATTTTTTCTTATCAGCCTATGAGTCAGACGTCGCTTTATGGAGGAATGCCATCTGGTTAAGCTATGAACTCCGTCTCGTTGCACGATGTCTTTGCGAAGGGTTTCTGGATGCTCACATTGCACCTTCGCATACTCATTCACTGATACATCAATTAATGTCATTACAGAAATGACTAGCGCGGCATAGTCTGAGATGGTTCGAAAGCCACAGCAGACAGCAAAATTGGCAGAGTGGGTGTTCGGGTGGAACTATTTAACGCAAATGATTGAGTTTCAGTTTATAGTCGGTAAAAGGTGATGGAAACAATAAGATCCACTGGCAAAATGGTTGTTGCACACACTTTCAGATATGGGAAGATTTGCTTTGTAAGACCTTGTCATAACAAAATTTAAGAACCACCTTTTATTATACTCTTATTTTAACTACCTCAAAGCAAATAAACAATTTCATAAAATAGCAATTAACAAGTAACTTAAAATTTGATTGCATTTTTCTTAGCACAGCTGTTAGTTGCATGTTTTCCAAACACAAAGCTATGCAAAATAATAAAAAATAAATAAACAACGTGAAACGTGTTAACAACACATGCATCACATCCAGTTATACTTATACAAGGTACTTATATAAAACGAGGCCAAGTCAAGGAAATCCGTCTGCCAGCCAGGCAGCCAACTCAGCCAACTCAGCCAACATAGCTAACTCAGTCAAATGCAAACATGCGCGACAAATTTAAATCATTTGGGAAATTAATTTTATTTTAAAATATCTCTGTGTGTGTGTGTGTGTGAGTGTGTTTGTTTTTTTGCTAAAAAAAATTATTACAAAATTATATACTATTTTTTTTTCTTTGTTGTTGTTGTTGTATTGCGTTGTTCTTAGATGACGCCGCCAAGCATTTCCTTTCGACGGTGGATAGCGCCTGCGTTTTTCATAATGCCAGTTCACGTTTTGCTGATGGTTTTAGATTTGGCCTTGGCGCCGAGGTGGGCATCTCGACGGCACGCATTCATGCCCGGGGCCCAGTGGGTGTCGAAGGATTGCTAACAACTAAATGGATACTACGTGGCGAGAATCACACGGCAGCCGATTTTGCAGAGGGTGGCGATGGTGTTTGGTTGCACGAATCCCTGCCAGTTTGAGGGAGTGGGCGTGACGCAACATTTGCAGCAAAGTTGCATGAAGCATGTGCAAATAGTTTGCATGTAGTTTAAGTTTTTTATTTGTTACGAGTTTTTTATTTTTATTTTTATTTTTATTATTATTTTTTTTTTTTTTTGGTGCTCATGTTGCTCTGATGGCTTGGTTTATTATAACTTTTTGAAAATAAAGTTTTTCATTATTATTACTTTTTTTTTTTTGGTGTATTTTTTTAACGGCGAAAACTTAATACAGTTGATTTTTTTGTGTGACAGAAGCCGAAAAAGTAATTAACGCAAGGTGTGAATATATTTATGTAACTATTATATAAAGCATGGCATGTCAGCACAGTTCTGCACAATAAAAAAACGTAATTGTATTAGAATTATGAAAAAAAAAAATCCGTAGTTACTCTATAAAGAAGTTTTTTACAATAGATTTTAATTACAGTTTTCAAATTATAATACATTTTATAGCAAGCGCAAGCAGTTCCAGAAAAAAATGTGGGAAAACATTAACTTCAGTGGAGTCGAAGCTTAAATACACTTCACACTTGCACACTTGCTCGTTGGAATTTAATTCTGTTTTTAAATTTTAGAAAGGTTAATTAGATTTAACAATTTTCGATATAATATATTTTATATAATTGGCATAAATCACGCATTTCCGGCGATTGTGGATGGAATGGAGAGTTGAGCATAATTTTGTTGGGTATGTAAAAATAAGAAATAATAGGTAATTTATTAAAGACTAGCTGGTGCCCGGCGCGTTGCTGCCCTTCCCCTTGCTTCTCCTTTCCACTGCCATTCCTTCCCTGTCCCACCTTTCTCCTGTCCCAACTTCCCCCAGGCCTACCATCCCACCTTCCCCCAGTCCCACCTTCCTTTACTCTACCTCCACTACCCCACTTCTCTTATCCCTTCCACCCCTTCTCCAACCACCACTTGCACTGGGCCCATTCCTAGGCCCCCTTTACCTAGCTCTGCTTACTTTCCACCCCTTTTCCACACACCCTCCGATTCCATTAATATGTATTCAACATTTCATACCTCTATCTTAATATAAAAAAACTACTTTTTGTGACTTAAACATAAAAGTTAGACATATGCTGTCGCTGGCTTTTTTGTAGACATTATTTATGTATTATATATCTCTAATCGTTAAGGCAGCTTTCGAAAGAAATCTTTTCGTTCGACCGTTTTTTCTCCGACTTACCTTGCAAATCCGACTACCACGAACAAGTCTTTTCATTTTTCGGGTTAATATATAGACATTATGACACTCACAAATAACGTGGTTTTCTATTGGTAAAATAATTTTCAAAATCGGTTCAGTAGATCCAGAGATTACCCCCTACAACTTCACAAACTCACAAACTTTATCTCTTTATAATATTATAATTAGTATAGTTAAATTATGCATGAGTACTGTTTGAACTATAATTATTGACATATCAATTTATGATACCATAATATCGATGGATCAAATACGATCTTTATGAAAAATGGCGTAAAACACTGTTAAAAATAAAGATGTTTGAAAAACAATTCATTATCATTGTTGTATCTTTCATACATAGTTACTATCAGTTTCTCTGAAAGTTTGTAACTCATTAAAGTAGGCATCGTAGGCTCCATAAATTATACGTTGTAAATTCTTGATGATCTCAGCGGATGTTCGGAATATTCCTTTCCTACGTGCGGCCTTGATCGATAGACGGTTGTAGAGCCACCTAAGTAAGTAAGTAAGTAGGGGGTTGAAATGAACTATCCTTTTTTTGCGAAATGCAATATCTTCAAAAAAACATTTGACCTGTAGCTACACTCACCTCCAAAATATTGTAGCAAGAAGAAAGGGCAGGAAAATTTAAGTTCTTTGGAATTTGGACTTGAAAATTAGACACATTCTGACAGCCACATTCATTATCTATTGATGATAAGGCAAAGCAATACAGTAGTTTCCAGGAAAAATTCGAAGTTAAAAGCATCACCGGTATTGCAAAGGGTTAAGAAGTATTGCACCTCGTCTGACTATTTCTCACGAGTTCGTTCGTTTGAGTTTGATGGATTATTTGGGTATGAGACGCATCGCCGCTTGACTCGTTCCGAAGCGAATGTGAACGATTTCAAGGCCAACAATGTGAATACCATTAATCAACCGTCGTACTCACCTAATTTGGGCACCTGTGACTTCTTGTTGTTACTGAAACTAAAATTGCGGCTACGTGGAACCCATTTTGACTCGTACAATGAGTTGAACGCTATACCGGAAAGCGCCTATAAAAAGCTCGCATTACGCTGACAAATATGTTCTATTTTGAAGGTGATAAAATAAATTGTGCTGTTTAAGTTTAAATTGTGTGTTTTATATATACAAATTAATATTTCTCTGCATGTTTCAGATGATATTTTTAAGTGGTATCAGAAGCTGCGTAGAATTAGTCATATTCATGTATTCGTCCGTGCTTTCGTCTGGTTGTATCAAACAAAAGTTGCTTGAGACTTTAAAAACTGGAGACTAGAATTTGTATATCTAGATTTTCCTTGTCCATAAGTAAATCTAAATATACAAGTTCTAGTCTCCAGTTTTTAAAGTCTCAGGCAACTTTTGAGTTTATATAAAGTTTCCTAGGAGGCTTCAAATTTGTTTATTTTTGAGATTTTGTATGAACATGGTTTTGTATGTCATACGTTCAGAACGGACCACTATATAATGAAGTCCCCATACAAATCTTTGGTTCCGAAGTCGAGAACACGTAACTGACACGTGTTCTTACTTGTTATAGTAGAATTTTGTGCAGTAAGATTTGCCATTTGTTTGTATACTATATTTAAGTTTAAATTAGGTCGAGTGCCAGCAGAAATGTTTATAATTAAATTCTAGTTAGCTCATCAGTTTCTGCTACAATACTTGAATTGGTTTTTAACTGCTGGACTACGCAGTTGTAGCGGGACAACCAGTACATTTGCAATACCTCATTAACATTTGCATAAGGTTCGCTGATACCCTTCACGACAATCTGTCTGTTCAATTTTAGTAGCGCTCTAGAGCCATTAGTCAATGTTGCGCTTTTATCGCTTATAGTTCCATTGGAACTATTCCATTGTTTTATGTTTGAAATGTACCTCAATATTTTTTTAACTTTTCATTATATTAGTGCTTCAAGGAAATAGATGTTGTCATTAAAAAATTTTATTGACACCTTTCTTTTACTAACTTTAAAACATAAATAATACTTGGAAAAGAAAAATAATTAATACTCCACTCGTACTATGTGAAAAGAAAAGTTTTTGCTGTGTAACGTTCTTAACGCAAGTAAAATTAATTTAAGTGGAAAATATTACGCAACTCTTGAGTAATTAATAAAATGCTTAGAGTATATGTATATGCGTATAGTATATAATAAACTCGTATATTTCCAGAGCGTAGGAGCGAAGGAGCGAATCACAAAACTGTCAGAGTGTCTTAAGTAAAGTTTTCAGTAACTTTGTTTAATTTATTTTTTTTTTTTTTTTTGAATGTGCCCACACCACAAATGCTGGCATTAAGCATACGCAACGTTGGCCAACACTCTGCAGGATGCAGGACGCAGCATGCACAACATGCCGCAGTTGTTGTTGTTACTCTGTTGTAAACTTTTCCGACGCACTGTTGACACTGAAAATTAAATTAAAATAAGCGTGCGGCGATGCTTAAAGTTGCTGTAAAAACAACAGCATCAGAGGCAACAGCAACTATCATCAGATAAAAGTTGCACTTTTTTGTTTTGTTTTTTTTTTTTTTTGAAAATATATATTTTAATAAGTAAATACGCGTACTATGCTAAGAAAGCAACTATCTTTATAGCAAATCGCTGGCAAGTGAAAAACATAAATTAGGAATACAACGAAGCGTTGAAATTTCGCGAACGCATTTAACAAGATACTCGTTCTAGAATGCAGCAATTGAGTATGCTTGACTATGAGATACGCTGTAGATTGTTATGCTGGTTAAGTTTTATGGTGATGGTTAAAAATTTCAAGTCGATCCCACCACTCCCACCCATTCCGCCCATATAAGACTGAGTATTTTAGCTCATGTTGTTTATTATAGGAATCCAGTTAAAAATTTGGAAAAAAAAGTTTTTGTATTTTTCATTAATGCATTTTCGCTCTTAATTCTTACAGCCCACAGGAAGATGATTTTGGAACCGTGTCCAAATGTTTTTTTTTATGGCCGTGTACTCTGTTTTTTTTCACAATAAATACTAAATGTATTCCTTTCATTATCTGTTCAGTTGTGTGTTTAGAAAGACTTTTTCAATACTTCTGTAGAACCACTCTGAAACTTCAGCTCTTTTATGGCCATTTCAAAAACGCACTTCAAGCAATTCTTCATGTTTGAACTCTAAGTTGATATTTCGAAGTCAGGCGAAAATGAATAAAACTAATTCATGGTAAATGTCACAAGTCCAGATATGTTTTAATATGTCTTTTAGAGAAATATCTTGTTACGGATCTTTGATTCTGATTGACGACACAGAAGCCAGTCTGAAACTACAGTACTTTCTCTGTCTCCACGATGTGCAGATGCTTTGGTAGCTGTATGTCTATTGCCAACATAAGATATTCGACGCAGACGATGGAATTGTCACATTATTTAGCTTGACAGAAGTTCAGTTACTCCTACTCAGTGTAAAAGTTATGTGAGAAGATTTTTCGATTTTCGATTTTCGATTTATACGAGTCTAATGCTTTCAGCTGGTATTGAAGGTATTGAAGTTTGAGACGGTCAAAAATGCCGTGTCATCTGCGAAGCTGACGACACTGTGCGTTTGGTCGGGCATGATTGGTATGTCTGTTGTAAATATGGTGTAGAGTATGGAGCACAACACACTACAATTTGGAACTTCTGTACTGTTGTCTCTTAAATGTAACTCATTCTCACCACATTTCCCACAGAGGTGTCTGTCTGTTAGGTAGTAGCGCATGAGTAGGTACGTAGTATGGTGTGTGCAGCGACAACTTCAACTTCAACTTGTAGCGCAAGCCAGACTCTATCGAATGCCTGTTCTTCGAAAATTTCCAATATGCTCTACAACAATCGTTGACATTGTTTTGGAGTGCTGTGATAAGGTCTGAGTCCATAATGATGAGCGTGTATTAGTTAAGCTTTCTCCAGTATTAGAAGTAACCTAAGCAAAACAGCCAATGAACGATAAGAAACGAAGCTGCTTTCGGGCTTGAGTGGTTTTGGAATTAGGATAACTTCCACTAAGCGAGAAAGTGGTATATTTGAAAGCATCTGTTCATGATAGCCGCAAGTAGCTCACTGCAGTTGGTCGGCATGTCTATATTGGCTGAAAAATCAATGCTGTCGTAGCCTGTAGACTTTCTGAAATGCCATTTGGAAGAGATTATCTTGAAATTTTATGCTTCTTATTAGAGCAGAAACTCTTGAATGGCGAGAAGGCATTGTAATGGTGTCACGCCGAGGCCTCAGTTTTAACCTTAACTGCACCTTAACTTGAATACTTGAAGCATCACAAGGATTTTTTTTTTAATAGCTGTCAGCCTCTTAGTAAGTCTATGGTGAAGTAATTTGGCTCAGCTTCCTCTAAGAACTCGTTGAACGACTATTCACACAGCCTGTTGAGTAAGTTCTTGAGCTTTTGATCAAACTGTTAAAAGCAGCTTTATCTCTTTGATTCGGACTGATATGCCAGACTCTTCTGAGACGCATTTTCTTGTGCAAACTCGCAGAAACACAGATGGAGATACCTATTGGCTGTGCTTGGTTTCAATACAAGAGGTGGTGTAGCAATGCTGCTGGAGCCATGATTGATACTCTCTCTCTCTCTCTCTCTCTCTCTCTCTCTTCTCTCTCTGATGGTATATACAATTTCTAATTTTTGTCTTAAAAATTGCTTCTTTGCGTAGAAAATTCTAAACTGTTCAAACCTAAAAGAATTCATTTTTTTTGCTGTATTAAATTTGTAGTGAAACGTAGAAGAATTTGATTTCTTTAGCAGAAGTTTTGA
The DNA here is from genome assembly GCA_035044765.1 of Leucophenga montana. Taxonomy (NCBI): domain Eukaryota; kingdom Metazoa; phylum Arthropoda; class Insecta; order Diptera; family Drosophilidae; genus Leucophenga; species Leucophenga montana. The sequence goes on along the minus strand of JAWNNQ010001689.1, from coordinate 694,909 downwards.
AGTATTTACACTACAGAAAATCTATCACAAACATTTTCACAAACCTAATAGACCCTTTTTAACGAAGTGCATAGGGTATGCATATTGCACTTAGTGCAGCGTAGATCGTAGAGCAAATGTTAAGTCCCAACGAGTCGCTTTATATGCAGCAGACAAGCGTAGCAACAGGAGTAAAATAGTATCTTGCAGTAACTATTTTAATTTTAATGTGCTTTCTTCGAGTTTCAACAGTCCGTAGTACGTAGAAGACCTCTGTCAACGTCTGCGTTTCTTGCTTTTCGGCACATAAAGTATATAGGTACTTGAAAGAGGTCAACTTTCCTGCTCGACGTTCTTAGTGCATGCGCATGTTGTCCAAGATGTGTTGCACTTGGTTTGAGTCAGCTGAGTTGCGTTGAGTGAGTGAATGGTGTAAAGTTTCATTCTGAACAATGATACCTGAGTCACGTAGTAGTCAAGATACTTACTTGTTACCGAGCTAGTTGAGTTTTCTGCTCATTCCTTGCAACTGAATGCACTTAAAAAACTCTCGCTGGCACATTAAAAGTTTTTCCGCTGCCATTTTGAATAAAATTTCTTGAAGAATTATTTCATAAGGATATATGCTTGTATGTATCTATATACTAAGTATCTGCAAGTTTGTAGCATGCTGTAATCAGCGAGAGTAAGTGAAGTGGTAAGTGTTGCGCTTAGCTGCGTTTTGGTTATGATATTTTCTTAGGAAGTGCTGAAAAATATTGTTTGCAATAAAATATACAAACTTTCGTGGAACTAAAGTTTTCATGCATGCATAAATTGATGTTTCTGAAGTAGTATGATATCTTCAGTAATCAAGTGCGAAGGTATGCGAAGTTTTTCTGAAACAAGTCTAACGTTATATGAGGACCAAGTGTAGCACAAATGAATGTGTTGTATTGTTAAATGAAAAGAAATTGTTGTGCAGATTCTTCACTGCTTTTTAAATTTGGCTGCACTATTCAATTTCTTTAAACTTTTCACAGATATGCTCAAAACCCTCCATTTGTTATAGAAAAATGCATCAATTTTTACCTTCAAATTGTGGTTTAAATAAATTTAACGCTTAATTGACAGATCTGGCAGAAACGTAGAAACCGGAGGAGTCTCTCAAGGCAGCGTCGTTCGACCATTCTAGTTCAATCTCTTCGCAGCTAAACTTCCAACACGTATCGAAGAATTTGCAAGCACCACCTCAAATATAATGATTACCTCATTCTTATCAACACTGCAACGAACAAAGCAATATATTCCGAACTTGGTTTTATGTAGCCTTGGAACATTTCAGAAAGTTTTTGAAAAGTTTAGTAGTGAGTATCTCTGAAAGATCATCGTGGTGTGTGGTTTGTCAATGAAAATGTAAGGAACATGTACCTATATCTAATTTTTGAGTTCTTCACAACGGACTCCTATTCTCACTTTAATATTGCAACTGGTGTGGGAGATGGATACATACTATATGCTTTCTGTAAATTTTGGTTGTGAATGAAGTAATGCAGTCTGTTGGGCCTGTAATACCCAGATGTCTTTTGTCTACTGAGTCACTTAAGTATCTTCAAGCCAAAATACGCCCTGGAGCGCCTGCGAAGGCATGGAGTATAGCAATCGATGCAGAATAGAGTGCAACTAATTTCTACTGAAACGATACCAGCCGTGCAGCAAGCTATATAGTGCCATACTGAGGCATGGTTGAAGTCCTATGATCCGCAGCAAGTTTAGAATGACAGAAGAAGATTATATTTGTTGTATTTAGTACATTCATTAGCTTGATAATAAAGAAAAACAAAATTATAAATAGATTATAGTTGTATACATATACGCGCTGTATAGTATCTGTATCTCTATATAGTATATCTATTATATTTTACATACTATATTGTCTATTTTACAATTAATTTTCTTTGTCTAAGTACCACTTTACATTTTTTTATGTATTATACATCTAATTAAATAACCGCAAAATAAATAAATCAAAACGCGAATGTGCATTTAGACACATATACTACTTGTAGATACAATATCTAGTGCTACGCTGTCAACCGACAAATTGTCTCGCACAGCATGCAAAATAAAACTATCTATCTCTTAGCTTCTTTGGCATATACGAGTAGATACATTAACGAAAAGAATACATTTTTGCAGTACGTTTTTATTATTCTAATATGCAATTCAAAAAAGAAATGTTTATCTCAATTCAATATGAAATGTATCTACATGTTGATGAACTATATGTAAAAAATATCTATGCAAGACTAAGTAGCTTAAGTGTATGTGTATGTGTATGTGTAAGTGTGTGCGTTGCTATTGTTGTCTATCTGCAGTACTTGATATTGTTTTTTGTTTTTTGTTTCTTTTTTTTTTTATTGTAAGAACCCAAAAACTAGCCGCACCATCTATGGCGGCGTGTTGAGGAATTTAAATATTTTGTCACATCATTGGCACAAATTTGTTATGCAATGCAATGTAATGCATTGTGTCGTAAAGTTATTTTTATAAAAATACAAATTTTTACAAAATGAAATGAAATAGAATAAAATAAATTCTGACAATGATGATGTTCACGTTGAAGCAAGATGCAAAGATGCAAAGATACAAAATGCAGAAATGCCTATACAAGTCCTGCGAACGTTGCACTTGCAGTACATTGCATTGATGATGTTGTTGTTCAAAGGGTGTTTTTCAGTGATGGAGACGCATTGAAGTGGCACCGCACATTGCCCCACAATGCTTCCTGTTTAGCTTGTCTTTCGTTGGTTTTTGTCTGCGCACAATTGGCACGGCAAAATATTATTTAACGAAAATGAAATGGATTTTTCGTTTAATTTTTATTTTATTTACTTATGAAGCTGTGCCACTCACTCACTCACTAGACGCCTTGTCATTGTTTTATAAATGTTTTTGTTATACTCTTTACACGTGGTATGAATAGTATTATAATTTTGTTACGGAGTTTGTGACAAGGTAGTGATGTAGATATATATATATATATATATATATATATATATATATATATATATATATATATATATATATATATATATATATATATATATATATATATATATATATATATATATATATATATATATATATATATATATATATATATATATATATATATATATATATATATATATATATATATATATATATATATATATATATATATATATATATATATATATATATATATATATATTGTGGATCAATTCTAAGGGACGTTCCGAACTAGCCATGTCTGTCTGTCTGTCTCTGTATATCTATATCTTTATCTGTACATTTATCTGTCTCCGTCTCTGTCTCTATCTATATATGTATCTGTATCTGTCTCTGTATGACTGTCTGTATGCTTGTCTGTTCGTATGTCTGTCTGTCTATCTGTCTGTATGTCTGCCTGTCGCTGTATATCTATACCTATATGTGCATCGTTATCTGTCTCTGTATCTGTATTTCTGTCTCTGTCTTCTATCTGTCTATCTATCTATCTATATATATATATATATATATATATATATATATATATATATATATATATATATATATATATTTTTTTTTTTTTTTATATATATATATATATATATATATATATATATATATATATATATATATATATATATATCTATATCTATATCTGTATCTCTATCTATATCTATGTCTATCTATCTATATCTATCTGTATCTATGTCTATATCTGTCTGTATGTGTGTCTGTCTGTATGTCTGTCTGTTTGTTTGTTCGTTTGTTTGTTTGTTTGTTTGTTTGTCTATCTCTGTATATCTATATCTGTATACCCATATCTGCATACCTATATCTGTATCTTTATCTGTCTCTGTATTACTATCTGTATCTATGTCTATATCTACATCTGTATATGTAACTGTAACTGTATCTGTATCTGTATCTGTATCTGTATCTGTATCTGTATCTGTATCTGTATCTGTATCTGTATCTGTATCTGTATCTGTATCTGTATCTGTATCTGTATCTGTATCTGTATCTGTTATCTGTATCTGTCTGTCTGTCTGTCTGTCTGTCTGTCTGTCTGTCTGTCTGTCTCTTTATCTGTATGTATGTCTGTCTGTCGGTTCGTTTGTTTGTCTGTTCATAAGTCTGTCTGTCGGTATGTATGTCTATCTATCTATCTATCTATCTATCTATCTATCTATCTATCTATCTATCTATCTATCTATCTATCTATCTATCTATCTATCTATCTATCTATCTATCTATCTATCTATCTATCTATCTATCTATCTATCTATCTATCTATCTATCTATCTATCTATCTATCTATCTATCTATCTATCTATCTATCTATCTATCTATCTATCTATCTATCTATCTATCTATCTATCTATCTATCTATCTATCTATCTATCTATCTATCTATCTATCTATCTATCTATCTATCTATCTATCTATCTATCTATCTATCTATCTATCTATCTATCTATCTATCTATCTATCTATCTATCTATCTATCTATCTATCTATCTATCTATCTATCTATCTATCTATCTATCTATCTATCTATCTATCTATCTATCTATCTATCTATCTATCTATCTATCTATCTATCTATCTATCTATCTATCTATCTATCTATCTATCTATCTATCTATCTATCTATCTATCTATCTATCTATCTATCTATCTATCTATCTATCTATCTATCTATCTATCTATCTATCTATCTATCTATCTATCTATCTATCTATCTATCTATCTATCTATCTATCTATCTATCTATCTATCTATCTATCTATCTATCTATCTATCTATCTATCCTATCTATCTATCTATCTATCTATCTATCTATCTATCTATCTATCTATCTATCTATCTATCTATCTATCTATCTATCTATCTATCTTATCTATGTCTATCTATCTATCTATCTATCTATCTATCTATCTATCTATCTATCTATGTCTATCTATCTATCTATCTATCTATCTATCTATCTATCTATCTATCTATCTATCTATCTATCTATCTATCTATCTATCTATCTATCTATCTATCTATCTATCTATCTATCTATCTATCTATCTATCTATCTATCTATCTATCTATCTATCTATCTATCTATCTATCTATCTATCTATCTATCTATCTATCTATCTATCTATCTATCTATCTATCTATCTATCTATCTATCTATCTATCTATCTATCTATCTATCTATCTATCTATCTATCTATCTATCTATCTATCTATCTATCTATCTATCTATCTATCTATCTATCTATCTATCTATCTATCTATCTATCTATCTATCTATCTATCTATCTATCTATCTATCTGTCTGTTTGTCTGTCTGTCTGTCTGTCTGTCTGTCTGTCTGTCTGTCTGTCTGTCTGTCTCTCTGTCTGTCTGTCTATCTATCTATCTTTCTGTCCATCTGTCCCCTGTCTGTGTGAATCAAACCTAGTTACTCACTTTTTAAGATATTGACCTGAAATCGGGTATGGAGACTATCTACATTCCTAGGCAGAACATGTCACGCTGACCATGCCTCGCCCACTTTGAGAAGATACAAACCCACCGACCTCTTTTCGGCTTTTGTAAGAAAATCTTTTTTATGCAATATCAATATCAACTTGAAATTTGATATAGTGATGTCTTATGAACGGAAGCGTCACATAGTTATTAATGGGCGTGTTCTGCCCACTTTTAGAGTTGATCCCCATAAAGACCAACCGTCGACTTTCTGGTTATTATAGGTATAATTTTTTTTAAATTTTTTCAGCTAAAAACTTTATAAATGAAATGAAGGCATCAAATAATCACTGGTGCAGCAAAAGACTCGAAAGTAATTTGTTAGATGCTTGTGAAGAGTATTAAAACTTCGGTTCACCCGCAGTTAATGTTTTCTCATGTTGTTGTTGTTGTTGTTGCTGCTGGGCGCCTTATGCCGTCTTCACTTTTTTGGGCAAGAACTGCAGCATCTGCAACATGGACAGCATGGCAGAACGCACAGATACACAGACAGACAGACAGACAAAAAAAAAGATAGATATTTAGATGAATAAATGGTGACAGAAATTATTTAAATGCAAGCGTTCTTAGCTTTTGCGAATCACTCTGAACGCTGCTGTCGCGTAGGAATTTACTCGTCTCGTTGTTTGTTGTACCGTGAGTGTTCATTCTAAACATAATTAGTTCTGGTTCAACTTGAAACAGATTGAATTACATTAAAGGATGTATATGTGTGGGCTGTTTTATAATAGTCAGTGAACTATGAAGAAGAAATGAAAATGTTAATCGAAGCTTTTGAATTCAAAACCTGTTGTTCCAAAGAACAGCGATTCCAGTTGGAACTATATTGAAGTTTTCGTTTAGTTAACATAGCATAGAATATTGTAAAACGCAAAACCACTTATTATAATAAAGACAGAAAACATTCATACGCCAACCTGCTTCGGTTTTCGTATACAAAAAAATTGTTCGGATTCGAAGTATTTTGCGATTTTCATATTCTCAAGGTCTAATGAATTCAAATCTTGAAATTCTTCTGACAGTGAAATATGGAACATTTTAACGAAACCGAATTTAAACAATTTCTTCGAATTCGAAAACCGAATCACGGGGATAAGTTTTATATGATTTAGTAATTCGATCTGAAAAATAGTGTATTTGTTACACCAGGTCTTTTTTATCTTATATAATATATATTAGATACAACTAATCGATCGTCTCTATCCAACTCATCTAAATAAGAAATTATTTGCATCAATTGTTTCAAAGAAGCCACTATGCTTACAGCATACCAACAATGTTCATAGAATAGGCTTTGGTAACTTAATCTGACCTAATATTCCAATTTGGGTATTAATCCAATTTGGGCATATTTAGAAGTCGTATGCTTGTTTGAAGGTTTCAGTTTATTGGCACAATTAAAATCAATGTCGCTTTTGAAAATGATTGCTGTAAGAAATAGTTATACCAAAGATGGATTTGATAGTCTAGATAATATGTAAATGTATTTATATTTGATTGAAAGCTAGTAGAAGACATTCTCTTCAGATCAGAGATTTCTACGAATGTATATGACAGACATTCGAAGTAGTTTAGTTCGGAAGTATCGAAAAAGTTTTTGAACAAATGGATTTCAAACAGTTTCCTAGGATTGTGTGAAGTTTTTATAGCATAGCTATTTATGAGTCGTGAGATGCAGATAATCATCATCAAACGACATATCAGTAGTAAAGTAGTGAAAAAATATGTACAAACTATTTGTGAATTATAAGTGGTATTAAGTTTTAAGTGTGGAAGTTTAGCATGCACAGCATTTTAAACAAACAATTATTCGAGCTGATGCTAAATAAAATCATTTAAGTACAAACAAGTATGAGAAGAGAAAGGAAAAGAGAGATCACACCAGACATAGCAGCAAACAACAATAGCAAATACATGCGTTTGACGTTTGCATAATTTTGTCTGCCTATATTCTTGCCTAAAAAACACAGCGCGCAGGGAACAACATTTGCCGTTGTTAGCTTAGTGAGTGCCAACGTCGATGGTGAGGTGGAAAAGGGAATGAGAGAACAACACCATATATTGAGTTTTGAACAGTGAGATTAGTTCATAGTTTGCATATATCAATTGTGTTGTGTTGCATTATTTAGCGAGAATGTACAATTAGAACCATAATAAGGGCTTCTCCCAATCCATTGTTCATTGTATTAATGCAGCCGTTGTGAGATAGAAATAGAGAAAGTGGCTAAAGGAGCTCGGAACTATGTACTAGTGGTGTTTTGCGTACCACTCCAGTCGACTTACATTATAAATAGTTCGCAGTCAATACCTGCACGGACGGTTTAACATGAACTGAACGTTCAGTAGTCATTCAGGCTACGTGACCACTGTAGTGCCTACCAGGCGGAGGTTGTTGCCTTCCAAGATGCCATTTTCCACTCGGCCAGTAAATCAGTTCTCAAAACCATTGGCGCTCCATTTTCACACTGTATTCTAAACAAAACTTATACAAAGGTTATAGCTCAAACAAGGAGAGACAGGTCAGACATATCTAAACTGACCTAGCAGATACTTTAAAAATCTATCTGATTTCCATAAAGATTGGAAAATCATCGAAATAGTTCACTTTACGAGATGGCTAGGAGATTCAGAAATTATATGATACCACAGTGGTACATTAACCTAAACGGAAGTAAGGAATATATACCCAAGATTGATCACAACAGTTTACTTAACTATATAAGGAACTGTAATGAAAATTTGAATACTTGTATCTGATCTACAATAATTTATTTAGGCTATAGGTATTTTTCAGTTGGATAAGCTATATTTGAAGTCCAAAATAAATTTGTATCTCATACTTATTATACAGCTTTCATATGTTACTATTTCTTTCTCTTATATATTCGCAGTATCCTAATTTGGCAAAATGTGTGACGAAGAAGCATCAGCTTTGGTTGTGGACAATGGCTCCGGCATGTGCAAGGCTGGCTTTGCCGGTGATGATGCACCACGTGCTGTCTTTCCATCGATTGTTGGACGTCCACGTCATCAGGGTGTGATGGTCGGTATGGGTCAGAAGGATTGCTATGTCGGTGATGAGGCGCAAAGCAAACGTGGTATCCTCTCATTGAAATATCCAATTGAGCACGGCATCATTACCAATTGGGATGATATGGAGAAGGTTTGGCATCATACCTTCTACAATGAATTGCGTGTTGCACCAGAAGAGCATCCAGTGCTGTTGACTGAGGCGCCATTGAACCCGAAAGCAAATCGTGAGAAAATGACACAAATTATGTTTGAAACCTTCAATTCGCCTGCCATGTATGTTGCCATTCAGGCTGTGCTCTCGCTGTATGCTTCCGGTCGTACCACTGGCATTGTGCTCGATTCCGGTGATGGTGTATCGCATACTGTACCCATCTATGAAGGTTATGCACTGCCACATGCTATTTTGCGTTTGGATTTGGCTGGTCGTGATTTAACCGATTATCTGATGAAGATTTTGACCGAACGTGGTTATTCGTTCACCACCACTGCCGAGCGTGAAATTGTGCGTGATATTAAGGAGAAATTGTGCTATGTTGCATTGGATTTCGAACAGGAAATGGCTACAGCTGCTGCATCGACCTCATTGGAGAAATCCTATGAATTGCCTGATGGTCAAGTTATTACCATTGGTAATGAACGTTTCCGTACACCCGAAGCGCTCTTCCAGCCCTCGTTCTTGGGCATGGAATCATGCGGTATTCATGAAACTGTCTATCAGTCGATTATGAAGTGCGATGTTGATATTCGTAAGGATTTGTATGCCAATAATGTGTTGTCCGGTGGTACTACCATGTATCCAGGTGCGTGTATTTGATTCTGTTATAGGTATATTCTTTATACATATGGGTTTCTTTCAGGTATTGCTGATCGTATGCAAAAGGAAATTACTGCCTTGGCGCCATCGACCATTAAGATCAAGATTATTGCACCACCTGAGCGTAAATACTCTGTCTGGATTGGTGGTTCAATTCTTGCATCGCTGTCCACCTTCCAGCAGATGTGGATCTCCAAACAGGAATATGATGAATCTGGTCCAGGTATTGTGCACCGCAAGTGCTTCTAAGCTATGGAGGAAGAAAGACAACAACAATAACAGTAGTAATAACAACAACAGCATCAAATACGACGTGCATTCAGTTCACTCTTGGTTCTATAAATATTTAATTATTTTACTTTGTGTATATATCAGCTACAGCCAAGCAAAAGAGTGATTTTATCATTTATTTTCATTTAATTTTTTTATTTCAATACTTTCTTTTAAATTATTTTTCATTTATTTTGAAATTAAATTTTTGATTTGATATTTATTTGCGCGAGAAATAAAAATCGAATAAAAAAAACCAAAGAAAAAAAATATATATATATATATATATATATATGTATAATTAAAAAATGCTCTTTATCCTTATCAACTAGTCACGACGTGCGCACAGTGGTTTGATAGTGTGCAAAAAATTTGAATATTGTTCTTATTCTGCTCATATATTTAGAAATGTGTTAGAAACTATAATATCTTCAAGGACAGAGTTGCCACCGTGCTCATTAATTAGACTAGTTTAGTCTAAAAGTTTTTTAAAATCGGTTTAATAGTTTGAAAGTTATGAGCTGAAATATTCAAAAAAAATATCAATTTTTTTAACGAAAATGAGATCAATAAAATGAGTCATCAAAAACCCAAAAATCAATGGATATGAAGAATGAATGAATAATCTTCCGGTGTCCCTTTACATATTCCAACACATCTCATCATTCTACGTTAATTATCACGAAATTGTTGTTGCTCTTAAATAAAGGAGGTGTAGCTCTGCTCACTTTTTCAGGGAACCTTATTTTTCGCGGTGCCCTTCACATGTGCACTGAATCTCATTCATCTTTGTCAAATAAATCTTAAGATAGGTCGAATTTAGTTAATCTATTGCATGAGGGTGGCATAGTACCCTGCATCATATCTCTCGCGAAGTCATTTGCATAAAAATCTCATCCATTTTTGAGGTACCCTTGGCCGTGGCACCGCTCATTATTTCGATGTGATGTACATATATCCATATACCTGCTACTCATCAATATAACACCAACAATTATTTTAGTTTAAACTTTTGTAGAAACCATTTTCGAAAATTTTAACTTAGAACCTAATATTAAACCTAATTTAAAACTTAATGTGGCATTTATAATTCACAAACAGTTTTACACATACTTTGTTTTGGCAAATTCGATCGGCGCAGTTAGTCGAATTTCAACTACACCTAGTCTACATAGTCATTCCCACTGACATATTCTTCTAGATCGACTAATTGTTTTTCCAATTTACTTGGCACATTTCAACCAAACGAAGTAGTGTACTGTGGGTCAAAAATTCGTTCGAATAAATTGGAAAACAAAAACGGAAACACGAAATACTTACCAAGAAACACAACAAAAAAAGAAAAAAAAAACTTTTTTAATTAAGCAACGAAATCTTTCACGTGTCAATCAGCAACGTTTGTTCTAGTAAAACTTTAACAAAAACAAAAAAAAAAAACAAAAAAAATCTTAGTTTGTTCGTCTTCAACACGCATGATTTGCAATCGTTTCCTTAACATCCCCAACAAAATACCAACTTCGCTGCCTGTCTTATCCTGTTTGTATCTTTTTCTGTGAGTTTTATTTGACAACTGACAAGTTTGCAACAATATGATTTATATCAGAGTGGCTGAGCTCGAACTACAGACATTAGTTTGTACTACCTATACATAATATACACACACATAGAACTCAACCAACAGATAGACATTCAGTCATCAGGTGCATAACGCAACTTAATGCTCGTTATGTTTGTAAGATAGTTACTTAACATGAGTGATATCTACAATATTTTTATACGCTACATACGTAGTTTGAAATGGGGCATTAGCAGTTTGTCACAAAGTTTGTAATGTATTGATCAGACGCATCATAAATTAATATATATATATATATATATATATATATATATATATATATATATATATATATATATATATATATATATATATATATATATATATATATATATATATATATATATATATATATATATATATATATATATATATATATATATATATATATATATATATATATATATATATATATATATATATATATATATATATATATATATATATATATATATATATATATATATATATATATATATATATAGAATTGCCGATACAAGTATTTATTTAATGCCAGTCGATACTTTTCTATAATAAGTGAGTATTTTTTGGTTAAATGCTCCTCCACGTTAAGTATACTTGATACTCTATTAAACTACTATAAAAATAAGTATATGTGCAAAATTTCAACTGGATAGCATAAATATTGGTCCCCAAAAAATGCGCAACAACATAAAGACGGACAGACAGACAGACGGACATGGCTAGATCGATTCGTCGAGCTGATCAAGAACATATATATATACTTTATGGGGTCTACGATGACTCCTTTAATGCGTTACAAACTTTCAGACAAACTGATAATACCATTTCACACTATGTGTGAATGGTACAAAAAGCCAAACGACGAGTTCCGTGGAACTACTAGTCAGACAAGATGTACATTTCATATGTTTGATGTATTTTTCAATAATTCCTATTATATATAATCTCAGTCTTTCAATAATAATAATTGCTTTTATTTTTTTATATTATAAAATACTGGAACTTTCAAAAAAAAAAAATTGTTTATGTCCGAACTTGGTTAGCTTATTTCTCTGCAGTGGCAGGTGGCAACGCTGTCATTCTGCAACGATTGTGTTCATTCATAGCCAGCATATTCATATTTTTTCATTCACTTTCACTGATTCTTGAAGATCTCGATGAGATGAGCTGAATAAGACAAGTCCATCTGTCTGCCTGTCCGTCTGTCTGATGTAAATAAAAAACTTGCTATCCATTCGAGATGGTACGCCTCCGTATGGGGACTTCTCTTAACTGCAAGCAGATAGTGTATAACCATTAACGGAACAATATAAATTCGGATGAAGCTACTGTAACAAACATAGATCTTTATCAGATACAAATAATTTACTTTTTCTCAAAGGAATTGTGTACTGCTTCTGGAATTTGCCCTCTTCGTTTAAATTATATGCTTACTATATGCGTTTACAGATTGTGTGAAGTGTATAACAGTTTCGTTTTCATCGAAGTTCAACTTTTTCGTTGTTTTTTTGTTTTTAATTTCTTTTTCATTAGTTTCTACAAGTTTTCTGCTTTTGACCTTTTTCCTTACATTCTGTATTATGCAAACGAATTCATGGAAATTATTTCTTGGTATCACTGATTTTCCATTGACTTTCTGCAATTTGCTTAAAGCTATCATCAGCTACAATATTTTTATGCGAACTCAGTATGTAGTAGTTGTCATTAAATATTTTCCATTTATTCAAGTTGATTTTAAGTAGTTCATGCAGACTGTTCTGTTAAAGTTAACTATTGAAGAATATTTGAGTTTTGAATGAGGTTTGAATATTGAAAATTTATTTTTGGCCACATCATGCTGTGTTAAAATAATATCTATTAATTGATTTTGAGTATGGTAGAGAGATTTGCTCAATACAGCTTGTCCGCAACAGATACACGTGTTTAATTGTTAGACACTGGAAAAAATTGATTTTTGGACTGGGAAAAGAAACAAACTTTTGTGCTCTGCAGCTCAATTGAAATTGAATTGTATACTTTGGTATTTGTTGCAACACATATTGGTAGTGTTCTTTTTAAAAAAGCTAAAAGTGTACTACAGAATGTACAAAACGATATAGAGCTAGGACCATATGCAGTATATGGTATAAAACAGAATGATTTGCAGGGCACTAGTGAGTGTTCTACTACAGGAGCAAGCTGAGCATCACAAATGATGACACCAAATGCAGCAAGTATAGGATGAGGTGTCCAAGAAGCGCTTGAACATATATTGTGTGTATGTTGTACTCTCAGCTGAACAAGACTCGTTATTGTTCGGAACAGCAGCCGCTTAATACCATCTGATTGAAACCGAACCGGTAAACCGAATCGGTAATTTTTCTTCGTCTTCAATATATTTTGGTTGATGTTTTGGGTATGCAACGCGTTGCCTCCAGCCTCGTACCAAAAGACCTGTATATATGGTCTCCGGTGGAACGCGTCATGAGTCGATTGAAGACATACATTAATATAATACAGATATTCAGCAAAGCAACTGACTTTAATTTACTTTCTTTCAGTGTAAAATAAAGTTCAAAATAAATTTCTACTGCAATATTTTAAAGTAAAATCAATTAAAACTAACTGAATTATGCGCAACTAGATTGTATGCTCTCGCACTTTCCAACTATTGCTGCAGGTAACCAATCTGAAACCTGCTGTGCAAAAGTATCTATTGGCTGAAAAGAATTTGTAACTATGTCAAAAACACAAATGCGCTACTTTATACTCTATATACTAAGAGAAACTGCTGTCAATCAAGAATTAGTAATACAAAATTTAGCAAAGTAAAAGTATTTTTATTTTTAATTATTTCTAAAATAGACGACAGCATGTTGATTGCAAATATTAATGACTTTAGATACGCTGTAGTTGACGTTTAAAAATGCAGTTTTTATTTTTCACCCAAATTAAGCAGCTAATCAGCATATCTCGGTAAGCAAAATGAGCTAAGCTACATTGATATGCAGAAATTAGCATAATCAAATTTGAAACTATGTAATTAATTGTATACAATGTATTCAGATGTGTATCTAATTTGCTTTAGTAGTTATTTACTATCGATAGCTATACTCTAGCTGTGTTTGTTTATTGGTATTATAACACATGAGAATTAGCATAACATTTGCAAATATTTGCACTAGTTTGCAAAACAAATTCGTAAATGTGAATGGCAATTTTCTAATATTGCACTAGAACTATTGTTAATTTTGTAAATAACTAAACAATTTTATCAAACAAGCGAAAACAAAACAACGGGTTAAGTATCGACGTACATGGCTGAAGTATGCAATTAAATTGAATTTAATGCTGTAGTACAACTTCCACCGCAGTGATGTGCAGCGAAGCTTGGATTCCATGAAATCTTGATGATTAAATGCAGTTGATGCTGTAAATACACGTGGTACGTGCACAGTTTAGAAGTGCTGCGAAGTAGACAGGGACCTACTGTATCTGCATCTGTAAATGTAAATGTATCTGTGTCTGTCTGTTTGTCCATCTGAATGTTGGCGCCAAATAAACTAATTGAACGACAGCTGAAAAACTGCCAACTATGACAAAACAATGCATAAAATGTTATGCGAAAATTATATTATATTATAGGAGAGTGGATTGATATGTAAACATTATTGGCAATAAATAGCTCTATCAATATCGAACTAATAGATACTTTTATTCAATGATATTTGTTAATATTTTAAATCGCTCCCAGCGCAAATAAGTTTTGACACATAGTGTGAAATGGTATTATCAGTTTCTCTGAAAGTTTGCAACCCATTAAAGGAGCCATCGTAGACCCCATAAAGTATATATATTCTTGATCAGCTCGACGAGACGAATCGATCTAGCTATGTCCGTCTGTATGTCCGTCTGTAGGTTGTTGCGCATTTTTTCGGGTCCAATTTTTATATGCTTTCCAGTTGAAATTTTGCACGTACACTTCTCTTCATTGCAGTTTAATAGAGTGTCAAGATTGAACCGCCACGCCCACTTAATGGGCTAGCCCCCATACAAATTCACCGCCCACTTTTGACTTTTTGTATGAAAAATATTTTTATTGTAGTCAATATCAACTTAATAATTGATATAGGAACTTAAAGTAGATAGATGCTTAACATATACATTAATGGGTGGGACCCGCCCACTATTTTGGGTAGCTCCCATACAAACCTACTGCCCACTTTTGACTATTTGTAAGAAAACTTCTTTATTAAAGTCAATATTAGGTTGAAATGCAATGTGGTGCCATTTTATGGTCAGCCGCTTAACATACATAGACAATTTGGCGTGGCCCGCCCACTTTTTGAGGTAGCCCCCATAAAAACTCGCTGTGCAATTTTGTGTTTTTTTTTTTAGTAATGTTGCTTCTTTTTAGGATTTTGATCTCAGTAGGTCTCAAAGACAATGCATTCAAATAATTTACATTAATATAGTCAGTATTGCCACAAGTTGTTTTCAGAAACATCATGGAGATAATTTGCACGAAGAAGCAATGATGCTCTCAGTTCTTCATCATTATTGCTCTTGTATCAAATAATTCGTAGCGCGCATGTGAGTAACTTTCCCAAGGCACCTTCACGATCGTTGTGCGGACTCATATTCGAATTCGTGTTGGTGTCAGACGCGTCTTAAATATTGTACCTCAATTTCAAATTGAAGATGGCCTCTACATAACTGATGTTGCATATGGAAGCACTTGAAAAGTTAAGAATTGTCTCAAGGACTTTGTTGCATTCGCTGCAGTAGGACAGACGTAGTGTAATATGTTCAGGAACAGAGAGTGAAGCCGTATTTACCACAACTGTTGTAACTACAACCCCCCCCCCCTGTTTAACTGAATGAATAAATATTGTTTTCTTACTAGAGCCATATATGAGTGGAGTCAAAAAGCGATTGAATGGAATCTATTTCTTAGGACTCTCAATAAGTCGCGTGATCCGTGCTTTAAAATCGTTCTGATTGGATTTAGAATACATGTACATTTCACAGTACTGATACAAAAATATATTTAGTGGTATTCAATCATTGTATGAATGAATTGCATGATGTAGTCACAATAATTTACATGAGTCTTTCAGCTACATGTATCAAACAAGTCTTATGAGACACTTTAGAATGAAAACACACGAGTCACATGAATCATTGGTACATTCAGAATGATTCATTTGAGTCATATTCTAAAACACAGATATAATCAGTGTACGATTGAATGAGCACTTCATTGTTTGCCGCATTTTAGTTTCACTCGTGCAGAACTCTATTTCGTACCCACGCTAATTATTTATCAATGTAGCCTCGTATTACATAGAATTTGTATGCACAAATTAGTGAAGCTTTTTGCGAATCATTGCAATGTTAGCGAACTACAATATCGAAATGTGCACATTTTGATTGATTGTGCAACTGCCCGTTCGAAAAAATAGCTAATTAACAACATCATTCAAAATTGGTCGCCAAAATATAAACTATGCAATGTGAGTTTAGTGTGACGTATGAAAAATATCCTCATTGTGCTTTGTTTAAAATCACTAATAAGTTCTATCTCCAGCGACAACTATGGCGTATGATGAATGTGCGCTAATTGTTGCATGCAAAATTTGAACATATTGGAGCAGGATAATCAAAATGGATTCACATTGCAAATAATACTAATGGAAAAATTTATTATTGTGTATACGCAATGTTTGCCGACATGAAAGAAAACCCAATGAAGCCGCAATTATTGCATTCGCTTTTCCATTTGATTTGGAAACGCTTTTCAAATGTGCTGCTTTCAAATAAGCTGGGGAAAAATAAATGAAATAAAAAATGAGAAAAACTTTTGCTTGCTTTGTACAATTGCAAGAATTTTCATTGTTATTACAGCTCAAACCAATGTTTTCACTTTTGTATTTTGCTGGCGTTTGCCAACTGCCAACTGCCAACTGCCTCCTGCTCCAGCTGAAGACTTTTATTGTGATTTTAATTTTTCTTTTTTGTAATACCCTGCTAGACGAGGGTAACAGTTTTAAACTCAACTTGTAACATTTATTATGAAGTTGTTTGTAATTCTTTGCTGAGGAAACCAAATACCCAAAAATACTTCAGTAAATTCCCGTCATGCACGGCAAATTGGAGTACTTTTATACTATGTACGTTTTTATGTATATATGTTCAAATAATGGCAGAGCAGACAAGAAAGAGCCCATCCATTTTCGTATAAAAATGAAAAAAAAGAAAAATGCAGGATTTAAATTTGCAGTAATAAAGGTTACGGAGCTTCTTCGCCTTCTAAACCGAACCTGTAGGAGTTACCAGTTTCTATACCAACGTGAATTTTCGACAATATCCAGTCAGAAAACCTCATGCCATTCTCTGAGTGTTCTTTTTGATTTTGAGTTCAATGAAGATTTCAGATCTTTTGAGACTATTGAGAGCAATTGTTTTGCTGTCTTATATCCTCACAGTTCTCCTAAATCTTTTCTCTGTTCTCCACATAATTTCTCCACTATGGAGTTCTTCTTTAACAACATATTTTAGTGCTATAGTTCAAGACTATGTTCTTCCATTTCCTATAAAAATTATGATGAAGTTACTGAGGTAAAGCAGTAGCTTGGAGCATCTGACAGAAGACTTTTTGCTATACTAACGTAGTCATATTTGCTGCTGTTATGGACGACCATAGTTATAATACTTTGAACATTTAGTGGTATAGACTTGACAAGACGTGTCTATGTAGCCATATCCTTATGTCCGTATAACTGTCTGGTAGTGTATTTGCACCGGGTTTCATCGAATCTTTCTAAAACCTAATATGCAGAATTGCTGAAGCCGGAATTCGTTAAGGATCTTGTCCACAAGGCCGTATGATGCGCCCTTTTTTTTGGGTGGGCCTACCTACAAACCTATAAACCAAATTTTTGTATAAGCAACCCAAGGAGAACGCTAAATAAGAGGCCTACCATCAAATACATATTTTTCGACTTCTGGGAGGAACATTTTTCAGCGCAAATGTTCACACAGAGGGCGGTTTAGCTGCACCAACCAAGCAGTCAATTTATTGCATTTTTTGATCGAATTCGTAAAACTTCATGTGGGCTATAGTGCACGCTAATAGCTAATAATGAAGCAGGTTTCATTTTAAAACACACATTGTTTTCCTTGTTCTACTATTTGCACAAAAACCGCAAACAAAACAAAACTAAAACAGCTGTTTCAATTCAAGCAAACGTCATTTTGCCACTCACATGTTAACGAAAACGCACATTTGCCAGTCGAAAGGCCTTATCACACTTTGTAATAAACTTTTTATGCTGTTGTTTTAGTATCTATAAATATAAAATTAAACTCAAGCAGTAATAATCTCTGTATGAACTTTCCTCTATTGTTCTTCTTAGTTGCACCATTATAAGCTGTTTATTTTGAAAATAGTAGATGCAGAGTATTTACGCTACGGTTAAACCGAAGCACACATATACTCCATTGTTCCATTTTATTTCCGTTTTAATAATATTGCAAAATACAAAGACGACGTGCAGTTATCCAACGTACTAAGTCCAAGAATTTTAATAGTATATATATGCACAAACAAACATAAAGTATCTAAAGATATTGGATATTAAATTTTAGCTTAACCTACGTTGACGTTTTCATCTCCGTCGTAGACGTCGACATCTTTTTAGCACCAGAGTGAAGAAAGGAAGGATTAAAACGACAAAGAATTGAAATTTATTAAAAAAGATGTCGACCATTTGTCCCAGTCCCAGTTCCAGCAAGAAAATAAAGCATATACAGAAGGGATTTTACGTTTGATGTCGGTAAGTAAATGTGTATCTTAATAAAATTAATATTATTGAATACCCAAAACACTTGCACTGGAAATCATCTGAAAATAATACTATTGGTTTAGTACTTGAGCAATTAAATGGAAATAGTTGCGGTTAACTTCAAAGAGGTTTCAAGTAAATGCAAACAAATGAGGACAAAAAAGGGAAACTTATAGAATTCCAATTCATTTCATTTGCAAGCAAAACGTATAATTTATTACAATTTTGCTTAGTTTAGTGCAAAAAGTGGCTCAAATATGCCATTTAAGCTTGGCTAAAAACTTAATTAATCTAAGTGCAACCAGCAAGAACTGGAGAAAGTTAAACCAAACGTTTAGCATTGAATGGCTGCTGGCCATTGTTTAACTTAATGCAGCCCATTGCAGCTTTTGGTCAATATAAAGTTTAGAATTTTACATTACAAAAACTAAATAAGTCGTTAGCTTAAGATTGCATTGGGGTAAAGTGGTTTTCGTTGAAATTGTAAGCGCGAATTATGTGACTTCAGGTTTTGTGGTAGAAGTTTATCGTAATGGCTTAATTTAGTAATGAAATTGACAGATACATTTTAAATAAGACAATTATATATGCAAATACTTAGTATATAAAAATTAATATATGTCATTGGAGCTTATGTAAGGCATTTCGGAATCAACAAAATATGCCAAGGTAGAAAGTTTACTTTAACTTCTTGTTGCTAATTACACATTTATCAGTTTGAGAAGGTACTTAAACTGTCATATATATTGGGTAATTCATTTTGTGATTTTAAAAGTAAACTGAGAAGTAACAAAAGTTGCAATGTGCAGCCAGTAGACTAATGAGAACTCGTAGCTAAGTTCAAAACAACTGTCTCTGTAGATTAACAATCTTTGTAAATAGAAATTTGTTGTTAGTATTTTTTGAACACAATGAAAAATATGCACATAATTCTCAATGTAAAAATGCAGCTTGAGCAAGCTAAAAATTCATATAATTTTATCCAATTATATCGATTATATCGATTATCGCCGATTATATCATGGCCATAACACAATGAAATTTTTTTTAAAGTTAAAGGATTATACACATAAACACAGTCTTTGACATAGCTCTAGAAGAAAGTTGCCCAATAGTGTCAAATCGCATGAACTGCGCAGCTAACTGACGTCATCCAAAACGATGACGCCTCCAGTTCATAATGCGAGTTTTTTTAGGTGTAACGGGCTCTCTTATATAATTTGAGAACTTTCTAAGCCCCAAAAGCGACAATTTTTTGCTCGACGGACGATCACGAATTTAATCTACACACATCGATAAGCACCATTTTCCGCAATTTCTGCAAGCTACTCTCCAAAACTCTACAATAATTTGAGATGTATTTACAAATCATGTTTTGAAAAGAACACAACACATTAATTTTGAGGTGTCACAAAAATGAGACCTTTTGGACGCATGTGTAAAGTGCTTGTATGCAACATAATGTTCTAATATTTGAGATACCAGTTTTCAGTCATTAAAATAATAGCGTAGCGCATACCAAGTAAGACACAGAATTTCGCTTGCTCTTTCGCGCTGACTAAACCAAATCAAAAACAAAGTGAAACGAATAATCTGCCCATCTGTTTTGAGCACACAGTTTCTAGTTAACTGCTAACTGGCAATTCGCATGATAACACATTCTATTATCACAACAGGCTTTTACAGTATATAAGTAAATATCGTGCAAGAAAATGGAGATGATTAAAGCATAAACATTATAAACCTGATGACGATTTGAAAAAAGGACATAAGCTGGCATTCGTATTGATTGGAGCATATCGGACCTTTCGTAGAATCACACTTAAGTCCACTGGTATTGGACAAACTCTCTATTTTGGACGTTGCTCAACAGAAAAACCATTGAAATGAGTTCCATTTAGACTTAATTTAAAAAAAAAAAATTTAGCTTTTCATAGACACGTAACTATACATTACTCTGAATGTATTTTAGTTATAATAAAACGAATGTAGAAAAATAATGTATAGCTTCTTATGATAAAAAACATTATTCTCCGTTTATCAGCTATATTGAAACACATTTGTACCTTTTAGTTGAATAGTAAAACATGCGGAGGAAAATTTAAGTATTCTGCACTGTTTGAACACATCGTGCAGCCAATGCAATTGGGAAGAGCTCAACTTCAACTTAGAAACTCTCTAAAATTAACATTGAAGCAACTTCACAGCACAGTGGTAAAGTGCAAAATACAAATTGAGTAAATGTCGACTGGTTGACGCCCAAAATAAAGTTGAAGACAATATCGACAAAAAGCTGACTTTGAAGAAACTCAATTTTGAAAAGTAGCTTTCAAATTACTTTGTTTATTTGAGTTTGCTATAAGTTGCATATGAGTGTATCTATGCAGTTGTACAGTGGTAGATACTGTGCGAGAAGATATTGTCAATTAAATAACAACTGAGTGTGTGAATAGCAGCTGATAGAATGAATTTGGTTTATTAGACCAAAAAGATGCAAACAAAGGAGGCAACCAGTCAGCCAAAGTGTTAGATACGTAATGTAGCTAAAGCAATTATGCTGAGTAAAGGAGTAAATGTCAAAGGAGCTATAGTTGAAACCGCGACTATAAAATGCTTAAATACTACGCGCTTATAATATGGCATACATTTTCAATCATTTTGTAAATCTGAAAGTGCTCAAAGCACAAATCAAAATTCAATTATGTATCTACAACTATGTACAAGTGTTTAACTCAAATGCAATTAAAATCGCACAAGCAGCAAGTGTAGAGTAAAATCCACATAAGCATATTAAATGCACAGCACTATATAAAATTGCAGCAGCAGTGACTTACTTTGGCATGAAGATGCTCAAGCTAAACAATCAGATACTATATATACGCGTAGAATGCTTACCGGCGTTAAGAATGTCATCGTCGACATTGGTAATGCGACGATAATGATAATGACAAGCCAACGACACAAAGAAAGAGCGAGAGAAAGACGCTTTAAGGCTTTAAAATGAATGAAGCGATTATCGCAACTTAACCGCAGACATAAAAGTATAGAAGCAATGTAGCAGATACTTGCATATATGCGCACATTGATACATTTGCATATACTTGCTTCGCTGTGTGCGTAAATGTATCTGTGTGTGTGTGTGTGTGTGTGTACACAGTTCATAAACTTTTGCTGCAGCAGCTGTAAAAGAAGCAGCATTAAATATGCATTGAGAGCGCATGAGTTACTAGCATGCTTATGGCTTTAGATACTTTATCTTATAGAGACATATACGCTGTTTGGGTCTGTGTATCTGTATGTGTGTGCTGTACCTTATATCTTGTCAACATGCTTGCAGTGCAATTAATGCAAAAGCATAATTAAACACTCAGATTATGCAAAATTAAGTTTATAAGTTTTAAACAAAGAAAAGAATGTTGCAAATAAATTATTGATTTTTTTGTACCTCACGCACATAAAGCGTATTCAATTTACATTATTACAAAAAGATAAGACATTTTTTTATGCAGCATAATTTTTTAATGAATTTAAAAGATATTAAATTTCTTTATGCAATCCTTTTCATAATTTAACACCTTAAAAGTGAGTGTAAATGTGGCAAACAAATGCGGTGAGTATTTTTTCATGCAGCAATTTTGAGATAGCTTTAAGCATTGCCTGCGGCTAAATTGTTTAATGCGCTGTAATTCCTTGATTATTTTACTTGAATTGTATTACAGCGTTGTCCTTGTTGTCATTTATTAAGTCAGGTTAAATGTCTGTTTGCTAAAGGGAGCGCTTCTGGGTCAGTATTTAATAAAAAAAAAAAAAAAAAACGACGAACATAAAGACAAGGGTTGTATTTGTTGTAATGTGTAATGATTTATAAATAAATTTTAAATTAACTGTATGCAATGCCGAATTCTGATTTTTGTTCTTTCGGAGGAGAACTTCTATGAATAAATGTCTGTTGAATTCGGATAACTTTGCAAAAATTCTTCTTGCTTTATAGTGAACGACCTACAACAAAACTGATAGTGAGCAGTTCTTGAAGTAAGCTACAAGAAAGTCTCATTTCATTCACATAACACCTCAAAATTCTCAAACTTACGCCTTTCTTGCTCGCTTTTTGCTTCTGAAAAGGCGTTTCTCCATTCTTCGTTTCGCTCGATATTGCTCTCTAACAGAATGCGCTGCTCCCGACTTCAAAATTCTTCTGCGTTTTCAACTGCAGTAGCTTAGCGTCCAAGGTCTGATGTAACTAATGACCTTCTTGACAGCCATATACATAGAATGTGAGATGTGTCTCCACTGCTCACATACATCTTCAAATAACGGAGAAAATTCGTGAAACACTAAGAAGAATATGGCTGAAAAAGCTACGATGGACTGTTGTGATTGTAGCTTTTTGAAGCCTAGCTTTTTTTTTAGCATTGGAACACATGAGATGCACCATGCTGCATATAGTGCGTACATTGGCTGCGACAAGGTGGTGATCCGAATCGTGGTTGGAGCCGAATAAATCCAATCATGCACAATTTTATTACGTGTGTTTTGATCGTTGCTGTGCCAAGTAGCCATGCGAATGCTAGGCTGTGGAAATCTATTGCTACTGATTACCATGTTCCATCGCTTAGCTTCCCTCCTTTACTGTAGGTAACATTGTGAAGGCAAAATTTTTGAACAGTCGGGCCGAAGATTACTTCCTTGCAAAATTTGGCGTTGATATCACCAAGCACGATTTTTGCAACGCTCATGAAGACGTTCCAGAAGTTCGTAAAACTCATCTTTGGTCACATTTTGCTTCTCTTCCATCAGAGCAAGTGCAAAAATAAATCTATTGTTTCATTATTTAAGCTTGATACATATTGCAGGTAGGCGCTCATCAACTGATATGCAAATGAAGTCGAGACCACGAAGTTTGATACTAACCATGAAACCGCATCCAAATTTATGTTTCCTCGCTTGGGAACCATTGTAATACCATTACTCTTCTTTTTCTCCAACAAATTTGTCTCAGAAAGTTTGTGAGTAAGCATTATCCACAACGTTCATATACAGGGTGTCTCAAAAGAAAGTTCACAGGTATTCTCCGTGATGGCTGCCATTTCGTGACGGATATTTCCTGTTAATTGTGCCAGGGAAGTCGGTTTGTTGCCGTAAACTTTACATTTGACGTAACCCCACAGGAAAAGTCCATAGGGGTTGAATCGTGACTTCGTGGAGGCAAATTTATGTTACCTCTCTTGGAGATCAATTTTCCAGAAAAAATATCTGCTGGAACCATGTTCTATGCACGTTTAAAGCAACAGCACGCTTCCGAATCGAAAGGTCCGGGTTGTCACGAACGGACTGAGTAACACTGACTACGTTTTCGAACGTTCTCGAAGACCTTGGACGCCCGGATTTGGATTTTTCCAGCGTTGAAGCGGTCTCTTCAAACTTCTCGACCCATTTTCCAATGAGTCGAGGGCTTGGCGAATCATTTAATAGGGAATAGTTGCGTTCACGCAATCAGCAAATCAAATGTGAACTTTCTTTTGAGTCACCCTGTATTATGGTTATATCAGCATTGTAATTCTTAAGAAAATGAACCAGCTGAACAGTTGTATATTCTCTATAGATGGTCCGTATATTGCAGTTGTATATCCGTAAATAAGGACGGATGTCGTCATCAAAGGGGGATCGTCTGATTAAAGGTTTTGCAATGGCAAAAAAAAACTTAAGTTTAATCAACCAATGGATGTTCATAGGCTACCCATGGGATACGTTTGTAAGCATTTTTTTTTTCATTTTTTATAGAATTTACAATATATGTCAGCTGTTTCACACAAAAAATTTCAATAATAGTAAATAGTAAATGAATAAATGAAAAAAAGGACTGTTAGATACATATTTTGCTAAAAAAGTAGCGAAAAAACGCTGAAACCTATTTCAAAATGAATTTATTTCTGGTTGTGGTTTTGCACTGTTATATGCATTCATTCATTGAAATACAATACACAAAAATAGTTGTTCAACGTAAATTATTATTAAAAGCGTGCATAAAAAAATGTGTCTATAAAATAGCATATCAATTTATTAACATTCATAGTATGCCATATTTACGCCATTCTGTGTTATCAACAAGCAGATACAACATTTTTGCTGATGTTGTTTTTGCCAATTTGTGTATAAAATGTTAAATTTTGACAAAACCGCAATCAAATTAAAAAATAAAAACACGCATTCGAGGATAACAACAACAAGGATGGCGTGTAGGAATATTTTTATGTTTATATATATATATATGTATATATATATATATGGTCAATTGAAAACGACCACAGAGCAGACAGCAAATGGGCAGAATAGAACGAATGCTCTAACAACAGCAACAACAACAATAAAGCAAGCGGAATTGACTCACAGTGAAAACGGAAACGGAAGCGGCAAGTGTCGATGTCAGTTGGCGGTTGGCGTATGTCACCGCAAAACACGGATTATGCTGTTAAAAGAGCTATATATATATATATATATATATATATATATATATATATATATATATATATATATATATATATATATATATATATATATATATATATATATATATATATATATATATATATATATATATATATATATATATATATATATATATATAAATATATATATATATATATATATATATATATATATATATATATATATATATATATATATATATATATATATATATATATACATATATGTCTATATATGCCACTGTCTGCATGTGTATCTATGTCACTGTGCCTTTGTGTGTATGAGATACTTTTTGTATAATTGTATCTTTTTTTTGCATTTGCGGTCTTAGCCTAGATTTTTTGTGTGCAAAACCAATTTTCAATTATTTGCCTTTTCCGAGCGCTTTCAAAAATTAATTGTATTTTGACGCTAAAATAGACAAGAATAAATCAAAAATTTATTGAAGGTATTAATTTAATGACAGATACATTTAATTTTGGCTTAGAATGTATATCAATTGTCATTGAATATTTGTGGGCATTTTGAGTAATATCAATTTTATGTTGAAATATTAGATTTATATGTAATATTTATTAGGCGTTTTTCTAAATGCGATTTATGAACAGATAATATTGTTTATTGCCACGACAGTATTTATTCAATACAGCCTTACATCTTGAATTTGAACTCTTTAAAAGCTTCGTGAAGGCCTTTGCAAAAGTTGGCAATTCATTTCGTTACTTAAGAAAAGGTGATACCGAATGTATCTGAACTTAAGTTCAAACCAAGTCTTTCTAGCAATCCGCCAAGAGTACAAGTACTTCGGGACTCTAAAATCAGTTCAACTTTGATAGCGTTTGAGTTGTTTCTAGAGTTTGGGAAACTTCAGAAGCTCAGATTATAAAGAAATTTGATACCACATTCCAAATTAAGCTTTAGAGACTTGTAATTAGTTTAGAACATTTTAAATTAACATTATATTTCGAATGTTTAACCACATATTTACATTTCGGCAGATATTTTTCAGTTCTCTTATTCATTCGATCGTATTGGAAGGAGAGCATCCCTGGTAGTGGACCATCAACGAATTAATTTCTTACTGGTAGTTCAATTACTGACACGGGTATACAGTTGCAGGTGTCTTCATGCCCAATGCTATGTTCTCTATTGACATGGGTGGCTCGCCCGCTGTATTTCAGTTTGAGGTCCACGCCAATGAGGTCTGCTCGCGTTAACTTTTGAATCAGAGTCATAAGAGTGTACAGCCTACTTTTCAAATAGCCCAGCGACTATTAAAGCACTAGCTTCTTGAAATTTTTGCTTAAAGCTGTTACGATACTTTTCAACAACTTTCATTCAGCGCGAGATGTGTTAGATTCCTGATCACAAGAGTATCGAAGGAAATATATTTGCTGGTGAACCGGCCAAACTGGACTTAATTTGTATGTCCGGAATCCTTCTGTGAACTAAGTTTGGCCAAGTCCAAATGTTTCATTGCAGGCTTCTTTAGAAATTCTGCCACTCAGCACTGCATACAATATCCTGCAACAACTACAACATCCCATATACCCTAAAACAAATGCATATTTCAGCAAGCCAGACTTGAAGCTGCTTTTGAGTTACCAGATTGATCATCACCGACTGAGATATCATCAAAGTCTCAGCTAGGTATCTTCTCAGAGCTTAGACTCTGTTTTGAGTGTGACGAAACTAGCCTATATTTCTTTTGCAACTGTCTGGCTTTAGCTAGACTCAAAACAGAATAGATGAACAGCGCTGGTATTACGTCTGATATAGTCAGCAACGTTTCAACAAAGCATATTCACAGTTTCATTAAAGTAACGGTGAAGATCGTGAGTAAATTGAACTAACTAGATGATGTGCAAATGGTTACAAAGGATATGCCTTTGTGCCAGAGTATCCGATTTTATTAGGATGGTCTTATCTCCGACACTGAGTCTTAAGTATACGTAATTGGCAGCTCGAGCCTGTTTCGCAGTGACCAGTGGATATGGCTAACTGCTGAGGTTGTTTGCAGAAATTCATATTACTGGGGAAAGTTATAATTTGCCATTCACTTGGCAATGGCCAAAAACGATTCATTTGCAAACGGCTCAAGCAGCGCACAAACGTCCGTTTGACACGTAACCCCTGGTGGATAGTCTCCGAGGTGAGTAAATTGTGAGAAGGTAAAGCTGCTTAATTAATCGAATACGATGCTCTTTGATGAGGACCACCGCAAACGATTTGTATTTATGTAAATAAAATCAATCTAATTATAATTTAAATACGAGTTCGCATTCACAATTAAATTAATACCAATAAATATAACATAATTACTGCCCTAACAAAAATGTGCACTATGTATTAAATTACCGCGAATAAAAGCGAACTTCATGAGGAAAAGAGTAATTTTTCAAAAAAATTTATACACACAGCTCTATCCACAAAATCTGTCAAGAACTTTGCACTATTACAGCGCAGACAAAACTACTTGCATCGTACAAAAAAAAATGCAAAAATACTCTTAGTTGAGAGGGGCAAAAGTGGTTCAACAAAAAAAAAAAAAAAAAAAAAGGAAACACCATAATACTTGTAGGCGACCGCAACTTTGCAGACAGCAATTAAAGTTTTAATGGCAACCATGTCACATGCTGAATTAATACAAAACAAAACTTTGCTGCGCGCGATACTTGATGCTGCTTCCCAAAAGTGGCAGCAGAAGCAGAAGCGGCAGCAGCTGACATCCTCAACCATGAGTAAGCGATGCTTGACCTAGTACCGCAGTCAGCTATATATTATCGTATTTTATATATAAATGCTAGTATATATATTTTGTTGTTTTGGCTTACGCTGCTATTGGTAAGTATACAAAACAAAAAAAAAAAGATAGAAAGGGAATGTTGAGACAATATGCTGCATGCAACATTTTGAGGCAGTTAGAATGCAACGCATAACGCATTGCAGCGTCAGCAATAAACACATTGAAATTATTATTTTGAATTAAGTCGAAAAGTTTTTTTTTCTATACCCTTTACACATAGAGTATACTAAGTTAGTGCAAATGTATGTAACATGTATAGGTGTGAGTCGATGTAGCTATGTCCGTCTGTTTGAGCAGCGAGATCTTGAAGACTCAAATAGTTAGAAACTTCAAATATAAATACATACACTCTCCCAATCGTTCTTCACATAAAGTATATTAAATGAATAATGCTAACCCTACTAAAACGGGCAGCCCCAATACAAAACTTCCCGTACTTATGCGTTTTTTAAAGAAATGTTGCTTGTTTTTATTGTTAATTAAGCCAAATTTGGTATATCACATAGTATATTCAGATCATACCACTATAGCATATAGTCTATGTTTCGTATAAGCAGCCTTAAGCAAAGTACAGTGTATCTCGAAGTCGTCGTCACTCGTCTACAGCATACTTTCCTGTTTTATTATTATGGCAGCCGAGTGGCTAGTGGCACACTGAAATAGTAGAAACCAAAAGTACTAACAATTTGTAGGCAATCTGCTGCAAAAAGTAGCACATTGCCATTGCTGCTGCCTCTGGTGTTCGTGTTGTTGTTATTATTGTACGGCATAGTATACCCGTATACTCGTATAATAAATGTCAGCGTAGTGTAAACTTTCATGCCGCTAGGCGATTGCAAATTTCTCTCTTGTAACCCGTATGCCCGATTCATTCGAATTGCGTGTGTGGCCATAGTACATTGCACTATACGGCGGCATATATTTATAGACAAAAGTCAACAAGTAATAAGAAAAAAAAATAGCAAGAAAACAAGAAAACAAGGTAAAACGTTAACTTCGGTTAAACCGAAGCTCTAATACCATTCACACGAAATTTTAAACCGCTTTGTAAACATTAACGTGGAGGGTTTAAAAAGGGGCTACCCCAAAAAGTGGGCGGTTCACGCCCATTTGTATATGTATATGAAGATTTTGTCCATTAAAATCCACTAAATCGAATTTCATTTGAATAAAGAATTTTTTTATAAACACACACAAACAAATGAAGTAGGCGGGACACGCCCATTAGTCTATGTATATTAAGCGGCTAACCATAAAAAGGCACCACATTGACTTTAATAAAGAAGTTTTCATACAAAAACACAAAAGTGGGCTGTAGGTTTGTATGGGGGCTACACCAAAAAGTGGGCAGGTCCCACCCATTAATGTATATGTGAAGTATCCGTCCACTAGAAGCTACCATATCAATTATTAAGTTCATATTGACTACAATAAAAACGTTTTTCATACAAAAAGTCAAAAGTGGGCAGTAGGTTTGTATGGGGTCTACCCCAAACAGTGTGCGGGACCCACTGATTAATGTATATGTATGTCAATCATCCTTGCACTAGAAATTACCATATCAATTATTAAGTTGATATTGACTACCAAAAAGTAGGCGTGGCGGCACATTCTTGATATTTTATTAAAGTGCAATAAAAATAAATGTATCTGCAAAATTTCAACAGGATAGCATATAAAAATTGGACCCGAAAATGCGAAACAACATACAGGCAGACAGACAGGCAGACAGACAGACAGACGGACATGGCTAGATGGACTCGTTTCGTCGAGCTGATCAAGAATGTTATAAAAAGTTAAGTTATTTTAGGTAAAACAGAAGCTTTTATGCGCTCCATGCTGAATAGAGAAAGGAGTAGAGAGGGAACAATAGAGTTATCAGCAAACTACAACAAAAAACGTAGGAAAATGGCGTAAGCATAAGTGCTTTAAATGTTATTGAAAGGGACCGATCACTGCGATATTGCAGCCCCTTTTCCATGTCACACACAAGTCACAAAAGACTAGCCAGTTCACCAGCCTTTGGATTTTTTACGCTAGTCAGTTAACGCAAGTGAACTAGCCACACACCAGTCCCAACTCGTCACTTCGGTAGTCCTTTTCCTTAGTAAAGTGGCCAGTCTTTTTGAACTGGTGCGTTGCTGAGAATATGGGCTGGAAAGTCGCACTGCTTGGAGCCTTCTAATGATATTGGGACTGCTGACCACCTCCGGGGACTGGTGAATTCACTAGTTCCACACTAGTGCAGAATAATAATCACTTACAATATACAACCATTTATGAATCGAGAAATAATGTTATTGTTCTTCTATATATAATATTTCCTTAAATCGACTTTTCATGCTATTGGACATGCGCTCAATTGAAGCACCCAAAACATTCATTCGAAATATGTACATATGCTTCCAACAATTCTTTCAGTTCAATCATTATTTTAAGCTTGCTTTTTCTTTCTAAAGCTGTCGAATTGAACATTTGGCAGTTGAAGCATTTGAAGAAATAATGTTCAGATCTTGCTTAAAATTTCCAAAGTATCATTTAATAGTGTACCATTAAACTCAAGAAGTGTTTGAAGTTGTAGCAATTTATGGTGTAACTTATAGACTGTTCATTATAGTACGAGTAAGGTACGGATTTGTACTCTTACAGTTACCAAACCGGGTACAACTCTATTCACTCCGGCTGGAATTTCAAAAGCGACTTGTCTGCTTTATAGACAATCATTTCTCCGATACTGCCTTAAATATGTTACAAGCTCTCTGATAAATTAAAAATGTTAAAGTTTTTAGTGTAGTGTATTCAAAATTATGCGCACGCTAGCAATTTTGTTTAGGTATATGCAACACTATATTTTCACTCTCGCTGTTTTTTATCAGCGCACTATACTTTCCACACACTATGCTACCCTCCTTCTTCTGCCTACTCATATTTCCACTAACATGCACATTCCACTTCATACATATTGTAGATACCAGTTACTAATGGCCTCTGGGCGTATGAGTGTTTAGCACAAATATTACACATACGCAACGTTGCACATTTATTGCAAGCAAATACAAAAAAAAAATAAAAAAAATAAACGCATCCAGCAGATACTTTTCTGACAGGCTGGCTGGCTGTCGGCTGCTGATAAAACTATTTCCTTGAAATCATTTTTATGCAGGCAATATTTTCAAATAAAAATGTTTCAATTTTGTGTTAATTGTTTTGAAGCGAATTTTTTGTATTTATTTCGACCAAAAACAAACAAAAAAAAAAAAAAAAACCATAAATGATCTACTACAGCCGCTAGTGTTGGCTTTGTCTGCTATTGCAAATATAAAAAATAACGAATTTCAATTTTATAAAACAATTAAAAGCCATTAGAGACATGTGCCACAAGGCAAACAACAAAAAACAAACCACTTCACTCCTGCCGTCAACTATTGAAGTTGCTGCAGTTTATATTCACAGATACTTTGACCAACTCACATCTCACAGCTGCTGCTGCTTATTCATAAGTATCTTTCTATGCCATATTTTATGCGCATATGTCCATGTCATATCCAGTTTATTGTTATTTGTTTAGCATGCCAGGCCTTGCCAGCACTGGCTGCGCACATCGACGCCACAAAATTCGCGTAAAATAATCGACATAGAAAATTGTGTGCAGGTGGATGTTGGAGGTGGATGCAAGTTTTTCAAGTGAAATTTTGTCACGTTTTTTGTACAAACTAGTAATACAGTACGTTTATATACAATATTTTGCATATGCTGCACTTCAAGTACTACCATTTCTGTTCTTTTGTGCAGTTTCCATTGAAATGTTTGCTTCTGATTTGTAAGATTGTTTGGAGCAAAGCAATCGAGCATCTTTTGTTGCATTTTCTATACTAAGTACTAGATATAATCTAATTGTTTTTCATTGGAGTATCTTGTGTTGTGTGGCTGTAAAAGGACATCAACTTGTGGTCGATTGTTTGTTGGTCAATTGCAGCTTAATCAATTGCAAACAATTTGTTTTTTAGCATTGGTACGGACGTTGCAGGCGGTATTGAGAAAAATGCAATTACTCTCCTATCTATATTTCTATCTCTGTCTCGCTCTAACGCTCTCATAATTGTAGGAGTAAATCGAATATGGCGCTTTATATTAATCCACTATTGTCTGTTTCTTTAACGATGACAGCGTTAGAGCGCGAGAAACTGAGAAACTGCCATTTGAAAACATAAAAGAAACATAAAAGAGAGCAGCTAGGCGATTTGCGGCACGTATTGGTACATGTTTGTGTATAAGCCAATCGGCTACCATGGTCTTATCAGAGAATATCAAATACCAAGGTGGGTTTATCTATAAGACGACGTATTCCGCTGTGCTGACTTATTTAAATGCTCTAAGCGCAAGAGCGCTGGTTAGAGGGAGATAGCGAATAGTAATGATAACAAAACATTTTGTATTTCGGTTATGTATTTCGGTTATTGTTGAAATATTGTAACTTACTTTTGCTAGTAGGAATTGTTCCCGATATGGTCTGGTTTTAATAAAACGATGCAGCTTGCCACACATATCCTAACCCCATCACAAAAAGCTATCTACGCCACTGCATGTACTTATAGATTAATGGAGATGTGTTTTTTAAGAGGTATAAAACTTTAAATTGAAATAATATACATGCAAACATACATATAATTTGTACGGTTGATACATTTATGATATTAATGGGGGAAAATGATTTCGGGCATATGGCCGCCACAGGAACGTCTAACGAACTGCATGCTGGCGGTCCATGGTTTCATCATTTTTTTAAACATTTGAAGCCGTATCTCACGAATTGTGCGTTCGGTATTGGCTTCTAGGCTGAAATCGGTGCTGGCATAGACCATAGACTTAGCATAGATCAAGGATTTCTAGTAACTCTACGGAAAATAGTTCAGCTATGTCACATCAGGCGAGCCTGCGAGCCAGGCAATTAATCCATTTCTTTAGATTATATTATCGATAATCTCCTCCC
This sequence comes from Leucophenga montana, assembly GCA_035044765.1. Classification (NCBI taxonomy): domain Eukaryota; kingdom Metazoa; phylum Arthropoda; class Insecta; order Diptera; family Drosophilidae; genus Leucophenga; species Leucophenga montana. Next base: position 661,567 of record JAWNNQ010001689.1, on the reverse strand, counting down.
TAAATAAGTCGCTGGTTGCTTTAGTAGTATGGCAGTTGAATCCAAAGCTCTTCCAGATCCTGTTCGGGAACTTTTGGAAACAGAAAAAATCGTTCAACATTGTTGAATTTTTTTCGATTTTTAAGCTTTGTGGACCGATGAAGTCATCCCGAAAGCAGGTATCAGAGATCCAATAAAGTACATTTATAAGTATACTAGCTGTAACCTGGCAGACGTCGTTCTACCCTTCCCCTTGCCTCTCCTTTCCCTTCCACTCCTTCCCACCGTCCCACCTTTCCACTGCCCCACGTTCCCCATGCCACTATACTCTAGCTCCAATTCTCCTATCGCTCTTCTCCTGTCCCTTCCACCGCCTTCAACAACCTGCCCTTATTCTGCCCCCATTCCTATGCCCCCTTACGCTATCTCTCCTTACTTTACCACCCTTTTCCCTGCCCCTATTCACTTTTTGATCCTATTCACATGTGCACCACATTTCATCCCTCTATCTTAAATGGTACCCAGCGCGTTGCTGCCATTCCCCCTGCCATTACCCTCCTTCCTTATGATCCCATACCCTATATTCCATTGTTTGTTGCATGGGAGCCCCACTTAAATATTTGTTTTGTTTTATTTTATTTTAATTTAATTATTTATTTTTAAAGTGAATATATAACTAAATATTCTGTGAATATTTCAAGAGTCTACCTGTTGCCGTTATCAATATCGAGCAAAAACGAGCAAAAAAATCACGTTTGTTGTATGGCAGCCCCCTTAAATATTTATTTTATTCTGTTTTTTAGTATTTGTTGTTTTGTTGTTGTTTTCAACTGTCTAACTATCACGGTTCATGAGATACAGCCTGGTGACAGGCGGACAGACAGCGGAGTCTTACCAATAGGGTCCCGTTTTAACATTTGGAACGGAACCCTATAAATCAATTTGACCATGAACCAAACCAAATCACATAATAAACAATGATGTTTTATTATTTCTAAAAGATCTAGAAACATTACAACTAGAGAAAATATGCAAGCTGTGTGAAGTAAACGTTTATTTTATGTTACAAATTATTAAAATATTAAAAAATCTTTCAAAACAAAACAAAATTGTTCTCCACAGCACTGTATTATCGACTCACAATAAATAAAGCAGTGCACAGTTGCGCTCATATTTTCAAAATTTAAGAGAACCATGTAAAGCAAGCGTAAAAGTTCTCTTAAATAAATCCGAGAAGAACAAAAAAAAAAAACAACAAAAATAGCAACAAAAACATTTGCCTTTCGAGTTATTGTTTTACACTTTTAACGTTCGACAAATGTCCCACATCTATTGAAAAAGTTCTCCTATTTCAAACCTTCAATTTCTGTACCGCATTGCATCCCAATACAACCCATGGACGACTGTTGATGACTATAGAAACTAGCAGTACCTACTAACTCAATTATAAAGCATAGCATATGCAAAAAGAATTTATCGGTTTGTGCGTTTCGCTTCAAATCGGTTTTGCCACTCTGTCTGCTGTTGAATTGTTTCCCATGGTTGACTTCGACTGTTGCCCCGATTCCACATTTCAGAGGCGCGTTCAGTTCATACTGCAAGGCCAATCTGATTGAAGGCTAAAAATCCCATGGGAGTATTTGATGTTTCCCCATTACCATGCAATGTTCTCCACATATATATTTGTTTTTTATTCTGTGCTGCTAACTCGCGCCAAAATGTCCGTCTATCGTGTATATACGATGGATACTATGTGTGTATGGGACAGATAGACGTTTAGAAATGTCATTGAGCGGTTTTTGTGCGGAAATCAAATTACAGTTGCGTTTGCTTTTAATCGATTCGAACTAGGACCTGCGGTGAATAGTTTGGTTTCGGTTGGCTTAGCCTGGCAGCGATTTTCTTTCAATCCGTATTGGTTTCTTTTTTCAGATAATGGACGAAATATTTAATCGTTCGTAAAAACTATGCGGCAGAATTTTTATTGAAGCATTTTGAAGCGTATAATTACAGTGGAAATGTGTACTAATTTGCTGTTAAATTTTGTGGAATAGAAATTGTTTTGGGTTTTACTTTTTATAAGATGGCGTTTTGAGTGTTATATTCGTAGTTATGTAGATGATATGTTGCGCTTCAGAACTGTACCTGTTCTGAAGCACTAGTTGCTGTGTAACTTATTTAACAGATAAATTTAATGATTGTTTTACAGAAGAACATCGTTGAACCCAAGTTCTGAATCGAAGTTCTGATCAAAGTTCAGATACTTCTTAACAATTTCGCCGGAAATCCTCAATAAATAAATGAATTTTCCACTAGGAGTTATTCTTAACAGGGTTCTTAAAATTTCATAAAGATTAGTGATTTTATATCGAAGCTATTTATGACTGACTTGCTGCGTGTACGTTGAAAACCGTTATCAAAACGTCAGATCAATAAGAACGACGATGAACAGAGAAAGAGCAGGAGAGCGAGCATTAGACCAATCAGCTAACAACAATATCAAACATATGGTAGTAAAATATATGCTCATGTGATTTCTTCTTCTCTTACCCTTCCACTCTTTGAGTCATTTCATATACCTATACAGTGAACTCCACAGAAAGGGAAAGACGGGAGTATCAGACGACACTTTTCTTTCTTTCTTCTGCAGGGTTTTCATTATATTAAAAATGGTAAATAATAATTACAATACAACATTTTTTTCCGCGCCATTCTCAAACCGTGAATCTTCACCAATTTATATTTTCGTTACTCAAGTCATTATTTCGACATATCTTACAAATCAAATGCGGAATAAAGTGCCTCTTGAGGCTAACACATGCAGCAATACGCAAGTTTTGTCAAAATAATACTTCATTTCAGCAGCAAAATCGGAGATGCACAAAAACATCATGAAAAGATTTTTTTAATAAATCTCCATAGAACAATAGTTCAATGCAGTTGTCGGATATTTCATTCAAGTATTGTGCAGCAGGCGACTGTCATACTTAACAGCATAAAAAGGAGACAGGTTGAAGATATACAAAAAAAGAAAAGGATAAAATAAAATAGTAGATGGACGTAAAGGCTGCGGTGCACCATCAGTTAACAACAAGAACAACAAACAAAGCATGTGTTTACCATATACCAAAAAAACAAAAAAAAAGAAGAAGAAGAAAAAACAAATGAAGCGGCATAACTGAAGTTTTTAGACACTTCTTAATAATTTCATAAGAATAGTAATTTTATAAGGATATAATTTATAACTGTATAGGGCCTATTCATGAATTTTACTTAGGAGAGCAACCTTAAGTGGTTATGCACGTGGAAATGTGAGTGAGTGGTTTTTTAGAACTTCCCCAAATAGTATATATGAATTTTAGCTGGCTCGATAGTCTATGTTTTAAGTCCATTTGATTAATTTTCAGCAATTTATTCTTTGTGCAGAATGAAGTTTGGAATCTGTTTTAATTTCATATAGTTCTTTTATAGTTGTTTAGCTATGCTAGTTTTGGAATCGTAATGTAGTTGTAGTTCGCTTGGTTGCTTGGCGATTAGCATAATGTTAGCCTTATTCACCGTCAGTTCTCCATCCACCATGATTGTGTAATAGAGAATGCATCAACATTGGAGTACAATTTTCTTGAAGTCTAGCAAAATGTAGATGGCTCACTTGGAAGCTTAATCAGTTTTATTTCATCCCTAACTCTTCATGTTTTTGTTCGAATTCTGATTGAATGGGTATTGAACATTTGGAAACTCTCCTTGATGCATATTCTGTTCTTCGTTAAATCTTTTTTGTGCAAACATCGATTTCGTTTAAGAATACTATGATGAAGTTTTACAATATGAATAAAAACGTAATACGAACTCTGATAGAATAGAGATTGCATTTTTGGAGACAATTCGCTCTATACTAGATTTCGATCCGATTAATTTGATTGGAATCAGTTTCGTTAAAAATGTTAATTTTTTACGTTCAGAAGAATTTGGCGATTTGATTCTACTTCATGTGGTGTATGTATTTCATAGTACATTGCTTTTTTCAGTAAAATCGCAAAAACCTTTTTATAGCGACAAAGCAAAATATATTAATGAAATCGATGCGGATCAATAGGTTCAGCTCGAAATTCAGAGCATGGAAGTATCTTCTTGTTATTCAGTTCTTCCTTACATCTTCTTTCTTTGAGCTGGTATTGGCGGATAATATGGCTTAAAATATTTCAGAATAGAGATTGATGACTTGACAGTTGATTGTATTTTATACAATGCATCTTTAGTAATGCATAACATTGAAGAATTAAAAATCTGGTATAATGGAATGCATCATATAAAGGTAACTCAGCTTGAAATTTATCAGAATAGAGATTTCTTACATGACAACTGCTTGTTTTATTTACTTGTTTTTTTTTCTGTAGAGAACGCCATAAGTTCTCCATGTTTTCGCTCGCTATGTTGGTATTGAAAGTAATGCAATACATTGGAGGATTCTTTGATTAAAAATCGGGCAGAATGAAGACTTCTCTTTTGTATTCAGTTGCTTGTGCGATCTTCTTTCTTTCACATCGATATAAGCTGGTGCTGGAGATAACGCTGGTATGATGCTAATGAAGGTAATGCATTACATTTTACAATTAATTAGTTAAAAGTATGGAGAAAGAATGGAGACTTGCTCTTTTATATTCAGTTCCATAACAGTTTTTCTTTCTTTTATATTCAGCTGAGCTGATATAGTATAGTATAAGATTGCTCATTTTTAGACTACCTCAGCTTTTTTCAATTGTCAGAGGTTGTGAAGCATATTGGAGACTAGTTTCGTTTGAATATAAAATAAAGATTCTGATCTCGTAAAGTGTTTTTTTTTTTAAATCAGATGGTCCTGAGTTCTTCTTGGTTTGACATATGAAGATTCTTCATTTTGTAAAGGCCTCAATTTTATGTAATTTCTTTGGACTTTATGCATTGCATTGTGTCAATGGTTGAACGGAATACAAAGTCTTTTATAGATAAAATAAATGGTTTTTCAATCTGTTACAATCATTGCTTCAAACGATTAACACCTCTTTATACGCTACATATGTAGAGCATCAAAAAAAAAAAAAAAAGAAGAAGAAGAAAAAACAAAACTTAGGGAAGACTTTAAAAAAATCATGACAATTTATACAAATGAAGCTATCTCGTTTCCGACATGCATACAACAGTGGAAACGAGCGAAAATAAATGAATGCATAAGTGATGGAATTTCGAAACAACAGACAGCTTTCATTGTAATACTTGCAGATAAATAGATACACAGATACAAAACCATATACGAGTATAGATACCAGTACCAGTAGATACTATATTTATGCACTCATCTTTACTTCGGTTTGATCATTGCATTGTGCAAAATGTTGCTTGAATTTTTTATTAAACACGCATTTACCTGATGTTACTTTACATAGATTGAAGAACTAGCCAGAAGATATACACATAAGACATAGTTTGCAACTATAGAAAACTAGAGGTGCTAGATGAACTACTCTACTACTTTATACGTATGCATATAGTGTTACCTGTCAAGAATTTGGTTGCTTTTGTAGCAAGATATTAAAAAATGGAAAAAAGCTTTTATATATGATGAGAGTCGAAATTGCAAGGTTATTGTATGCGCTTTAAACGCAATTGCAAACGTAAATATCGTACTTTTATAAATGTTTCTTTTTTTATTTTCAAGCAATTTTTGCAGATTTTACGTACGCGGAAAGTATGCAGAAAGTGTTCAATAAATCAATCGTATATAAGTAAGCGTGTGCTTACACTAAGAAAAATTATTATTGGATAAAATAAATGGTCTCTTCTTGAAAAGTTCAGATCAAGAATAATGTAGCTAAGTATGGCTAGCTTGTATAGATTGGAGAGATGAAAAGATAGATAGATAGATAGATAGATAGATAGAGAGAGAGAGAGAGAGAGATATTTTGGGATATTTTCCAACACTATTTGATGTCAGAATGCAGAGAATTACATTTTTCTTTTGCCAATGCCGGACTCAAAAGAATTTTGCTCTGCTCCAGAATAAAGTCTTTTTCCAAAAAAAAATTATTTTTATTTGGTTCGAGTATCTGATATTAACCTCGATGAAATTTTTGCAGATCGGGCGCCTAATGGAACTTGCACCGAAACAAAACTACAAATCTTCAGGCTAATCTTCATACCATTTTGTATAGTAAAAGCGGTGTTATTGCATCTGAAGTGACAGTAAGTTCTGGATGTCACTAACAACATTTTGCATGGGTGCTGCATGCACAAAATGGTTTCTCTTCATCGACAAATGCATTTTTCAGTAAAGTTAAAAGTCGCGCGTTACCAAATCAATTGAATACTTGGAGAAGTTGATGGTAAAATTGTGATTTTTAATCAAACGCGAACGCTGCCAAGGGATAAATTGTTATCACCATGAACTTGGTTTATCTATTCCGGTTTAAGTAGCACAAAGCTTAAAACGGAACTTAATATTTGTGGAAGTTTTTAGTGGAAGTTTTTTTTTTCGACCGATGTCACTCTGTCTCTTTGCAAGCGATATCTCCGCTTCCAATAAACCAAATGTCATGAACTTTAGCCTGAAAGTAAGGAAAAGCATACAAATTTTGAACGCTCTATGGACACATATAAATGAGATTTTTCTTTTAAATTCTGGTTTTCTTGTGTATTCCTAATCTTGATCCATAACACTGCAATACACTACTACCTGTTTTCAAGATTTTATATGCGAAACAACCACTGGAAACTCGATATGGTGATTTCTTATGAATGAACGCATCCAAAAAAAAAAAAAAAATTGGTGTGTTCTGCCCATTTTCGGTATAGCTCGTATGGAAGATTTGATGAGCTCGCCACATAGAATCAAATAAACATAATCATCAACCAAAGTTAACATTTACAAACAGATCTCTTTAAAAGTGAGCACATATATATGTTTCTTGCGGTTCTCGTTCGGTGTTCGTTATAAGCTTCCATATTCAATAATACTTGTAATAAAATGATTTAGCATATAAAAATCTTAAAATCGGTGCTGGCCCACAGTTGTTATACTGGGTGCAACAATCACATTTAGCAAACTGTGAAACTCTAGTTCAATACAAAAATTCTTTAAAGTAATCAGTGTGTTTGCATAGAAGTAACTCCCTCTTAAATGAAGCATGGCATACCGTGCTGGTGGTATTGAATGAATTCCAGCTTTAATGAAAACTGATGAACGAGTTCTTTTATTAAAATTCACACGAGCAGACAGACAGGCAGACAGACAGACGGACGGACGGATAGACGATAACTTGGACGGACGGACATGTCTAGATCCTCTCGCGCTTATCAAGTATCTATTTGTCGGTATGTATATTATATATATTAAGGCAGCTGTAATAACTTTCTCTGTATGAAGTTTATAAAATTTTAAGCAATATTTCCGGCAAGTATTTATTTTAAAAGAGTTTTGCAATGCAGTTTTTACTGTGTATAACTAGGTGTATTCATATACACAGACGAAAACGACCAATAACGTAAGATATTAAGATATTAAGTAGAAATGTACACAAACAATTGCGTGTGTGTGTGTGTGTATTAATTTGTATGTGTGCGTTAATTTTGCACATTTGTATTTTATGCGTATGAACAATTTTAATTAAAAGCAAACGTTGCGTATACGCCATGTGTACGCGTTGGCCTTGTGCTCAAAATTTATAATTATCCTTTTTCGTCGTTATAATTTTCATAATTCATTGAAATAGTAGTTAAGATACCATCTAATGAGTTGTATTAATATTGATTGCGGTTTAGGAGTGAAAGGAGAAACTGCTTGGCACTACTTAGAACCATGCAGATTATGTTTAGAGTTCTATGAGTTTCCAGTACCAGCTCACTGTACAAGCACTAAATCTAGAAGCAACTTGTGGCCTTTTTGTGATAGACGGAACTGGGATGAAGTGTTGTAGGTAGTATGCTGCGGTAGGGCACAATAGAGCTATATATGTTGCAGTATAAGCATTTATAAGCAATTTACTTACTTCTCATCTATGTATGCTTTCTATAGTCCAATAATAGAAACCCGAAAAGATTTAGATTAATTCAATTTGCTCAATTAAACTTTTCTATTTACAATGCAAATACCCACATTTAAATTGCGATTTGTTGTAAGTTTTCCAGCCCAAACAATAAGCAGCAAATTGTGCCAAAGAATGAAAAACAAAATTCAATTCAAAAATATAAAACCATATTAGCAATTCCAATTAATTGGCAGCATACGTACACAAATTGGCTCTGAATGCTTTCCCAGTAATATTCTTAAATATAAAAAAAAAAAAAAAAATTACTCCAAGTTGCCGAGTTGCTTCTACTTGTTTCGTTCTGCTTTATGCACAGATTTCTGGAACGATTATGAATGATTTTTATTTTGAAATGGTCGAATGACTTACTTAATAAACAAGCAACAAAATAAAATAGAAAAAAAAATAAAAATAAATTTCAATCAATGAAGTAATAGAAATCATTTGATTCTACTAAACACTCGAACAGTAATAGCCTAGAAACCTACAGAAAAAATGACTGTAAAATATTAAACATAATGGAAATGTGCTGTGTGAAAAAGTTACAATGAAAATATGTTTCTCAAAACATTGCCGCACCGCGCTCCGTTTACTCACCAATAATATATGTAAGTCGTAGAGTAAGAAGAAGCGCTATTTGTGGCAAAAACAAAGTCCATATTGCCACCAATCGTCCATTGAGTTAAGTTTCTTTACTATGAAGACTGTCATTTTCAATGCTTTTTGGGCTTCCTTTATTATATCTCCTGCACATAGAGTGTATAAATGGTATTAGCAGTTGGTTAGTAAGTTTGTAATGCATTGAAGAAGGCGTTGGTGTAACGTTGAGCCCCTTGCTGGTCTAAATCAATTTAGTTATATGCATTATGTCCCTTGGTCTGCATTAGAGCACTACATGAATACAACCAAAACGGCAAACAATACATTCGCATTAAAAAGAATGTGAAGGAAAACGCGCATTCATGCAATGAAAGTGAATTGAATGAATCCTTTCGAGTAAATTTCAGTGAATTTTCATTGTTCGAAGTTGAAGTTGAATGACATGAATAAATGAATGAATGAGTGAATGAATGCGAAACATTCGAATGCGCTGAATGCGCTTCATTTCAGTCTGCCGCACTGTTACAGCTCAGCTCTGTTTTCAAAGAGTTGTTTTAGCAAATAACTAGCTGCCACCTCATTTGCGCGTCTTTTCACTCTGCCTATAGGGGTTTCGCTAGAAACTAGCTATCGATCGCTAGCTAGCACCCGAATATCAGAAAGTCGCTGTGTTGATGTCGAAGGCGAACAACTGAATTAATTTTTAACTTGAAAACATTCGAGTGAATGAATGTATGATTCTTCCGTATATCCTTGTATTCATAGTGAAATGAATAAACATTTCATTCATAATGAATGCTAGTGAAGTGGAATTCATTCAGCTTTGAATGAAATGAATGTTAACATTTTAGAATGTGTTGCATTCATGAGTTGAATATGAATGAAAAAATATTCATAAAGCAGTTTGAATGAATTAATTCATACAGTACTCTAGTCTATATGGATGTTCACTCGTCAATTAGTGTGTTGCTATACACTTTATATGCTCAGTTTTAACTGTTTCGAACTGAAACTCGGTATGTATGTTGTTTGTTGTTGTAGTAAGAAGTTATAGACATTACGCCAGCAACAGATAGCATTCTATTGTAGCGTAAGAATTTTTCGTTTTTGGACCATCAATACATCTAATTCAACTCCCAAAGGGCCTGCTCTAAGTCCAAGAAAGTTGTGAATCTAAAAAGAAAAATTTATTGCAAGGTTGTAGTCGGCAGATTGATACTCTGCTCCACAGAGTACAGAAGAACTTGTAGGCATCTACATTATATCATAATCCACAGTTCTTCTGGAACCTGCTTAAAAATAATAGCTAAGGGAAACCACAAAGCATTCCTAGTGAAACACTGAAATAGATAAGCTGCGGGAAAACTACAGAAGGCTTTTTAACACAACCAAGCAAGGTAACTTGGAAAAAAATATGTCTAAAAAATTTATTAGAAGAGCATGAAACTACTGAGAAAACTACTACACTAACATTGCGGCAACCTCAGAAACCTCGAGGCTTACAAAGATTCTTGAAAAAGCTGATAACCCTATTGGTAATCTATAAAGACCATACGGTACTTGGCCCACTTTAAGTGAAAAATCATTGAACCTGATCGTGGGGACTCATTCTCCAGGATCTTCAACCATAAAGCAATGCTTAAATTCTGCAGAAGTTATGCCAAATCACTTCATTTGAGGCGTAGTAAGTGAGTATAAAATAGAAGGCGCGGCGAATTCTTTTTAGCACTATAAATTGTTAGAACCGGAAGATATTTTTCCGACTAAACTGCGATACACAGTCATAAATACACATGCTTTTTAAGCTGTCTTAGACTAAACCACTGTTGCAGGGAAGTAATGTGGTTTTTATTATGAATGTAAGAGTTCTCATTCATACCAAAGGACTACAGATCGATAAGCCTAAAATCTTTCCTACTAAAAATATGGAAGTGACCTGGTAACTAAAATAGATGGTTGATTTAATAGAAAAGAGTATACGCAAGTGGTTTTTCTAACCATAGAAGAGGCCTTCAACAAAGTCAACCCGGAAGCATCCTAGAAAGAGAGCTGAGAACGTACAGAGCCATAGTGGGCCATATCAGTAAATTGCTTAAATAGAGGACAGTGAACGATGAGCTGGGACAATTTTCGTTTTACATATACACTAAAAGAAGCATTTCACAAGGTGATCTATTTCCTCTCCAGTGATAAGTTCCATAGTATAATATTAAATAGGAAGCTATTGTGCAATGATAACTCTGCAGAAAAAATGAGCTAAGGTCCTCTCAACTGGGGTAAATGTTGCGTGCTTTCAATTGTAAATCATTTCTTTTTCTTTGTTCTATAAAAGAGCGGCTTTACAACTTATAATTTCGTGTGAAGCGTATTAATGTTTCGTTAATGTTTTGCTTAATTTTCTTCTTCAGCTGCTGCTGATGTTGCCGTCATTAAAAAGCTTTTCACATAATTTTTGAAATAGGCCAAAAAATAAATATAAAATGTTTCTAAACGCCCTCAGCCACTGCTGCATACTTCAAACCCAAATTTAAGGATATGCTGCAAGGAAATGTGTTTCTCTTTTCAACACACTTCCTGCCTGTGTTGTCTCCTTTCACTAGTCTTGCTTCAAGTTACCATATTAATTTTATCATCTCTATTTCAGTGCTACCAAAAATGCCTACGCACATCAAGGAGCAGCAGCAAAAGCAACTGAAGGACATTTGTCGTTTGTCTTTGTAGTCGACCGATACAAATTATATAAATTTAAGAGGACTTATGTACTTTATTTGTTTGAAAATGACTTTGTTGGATCATCAATTATATGACGACTGCCTTGAGAGTTTATGCTGAGTCCCGCGAGTCCTGTGTCATGTTGTGTTTTGGTTGTGTGAGTGCGTAGGAATATTTATTTGCACAATTTATTACGAATTCAGTGTCTTCATCTTCATCATCGTCATCGTTCTTTGTGCACAATATACACACCTGATGTTGTAGGAGCCAGAGCGTTGTTTTTTTGTTTTCTCAGCAAAAGGATCTAAAATCATATTTAAAGAAGCAGTCAATGGCATTCAACTATTAATGATTTAGCTTGAATTTTGGCTTTGCCTTCAAGATAATATTTCATTTGTAGACGCGTTAAATCTGCATGTTGGCTGCTTTTGAGCTGTTTTCACATTTTTTTTTTTTTTTTTTTTGGGATTTAATTATGCGAAAAGTTAATTCTGAAAGTGCAAACGCGCCTACTTCATTTGTTTAATACACGTATGTTTGCATCTGTAATTTGCTCTTTAATTGGTGTCAGATATATTGATGTAGGTACATGTGGGTGCCATTAAATCACAGCTGTGCGCTATAAATTCCTATTTATTATGCATGTATGCGCAGACTGTATGTATTATAAACAGCTTAAAGTACATATGTACTCGAATGTTCGCTTAAGTGGATTTGTCAACATAAGTGTATAAATACATATGTAAGAACTTGGCACGAGCGCATTGCAAATGCTCGCTTGGCTGGTACTGTGTTTGCTACTTCAAACCTTTGGCGGTGATTTTGAAATGGAATAAAGGAACACAATTAAAAGGCATATAGTTCTTTTGAATTGTTAAATATATAGGTATAAAAGAATATATACGTTTATTCTAAAATATAGTACACTGTTCCGGTTCATAGATATTTTTTCGTTTTCGTTTTCAAAACGAAACAAAACCAAACGATTTCATTTTAGTTGTTCCGGTTGGCAAACTATTCACTTTCGTTTTTCATTCCGAAAGTTTCATTTAAAAAATGGAACAAAATGAAAAGAAAGTTAACAGCTGGTTGTGTTAAATAATGAAAGTGCACTATAGTATGCAGCTCACAGCGCAGCAGGTCGACCACTGTATACATGCTAGAGATGAGTTAGTCAGTGATTTTTGAGTAGCAGTGATTAGCGTGACTGCTACTTTGAAATCACCGTGATTTTCAACTGCTATTGCAATCACTGTTAAAATGAAAAGAAAAAACCTTATTTTATCTATTTATTATATTAATGCTAAATTATGTGAATTGAGACGGGTAGGTTTTTAGTGTCATTTATTGCTGAGCTCATTTGCAATTTGAAAAATTGCCTGGATCATCTTTTTTCACATAGTCCTTCCCAGGATTGATCAATTGCCATAACTCCATAACTTTGTATTTTCGACTTACTCGTTAGTTTCATTTGTTCAACATACTCGTTGGCTTGAACTTGCCATTTCGTCTCACTCGTTGGCTTCGTGTGATCAGCTGTGAGTTCTGACACAAAATGTATTGAAACTGAATCAGTTTCAAATATTTTAATAAATTTATTTGTGTTAATAAAATTCATAAATTAAATTATCGTAATCAGGGGTGGATTTAGAACGCTATCTTGAGGGGGAGAAACCTATTATTTTTTGAGAATGAAGCGAAATAAAAATCCGTTACGTTCCGTTATGATCGCCGTTTCACAGTCTCCCATCGTCCTCCTCCCTATTCGTCAATATTTTAATTTATATGTATATATCTATATTTTATTTGTATATTCAGATTTGTGCATTTGTATTCGTGAATAAATGTTTTAAGCTGCTGGATCCACGAATATGGGCTTCACGTACGATTTGTCCAGGCAAAGTTTTACAGAATTCCAATAGATGAAGATTACATTTTTATCCAAGTGAAACTCGGTTTCTGCATTCCACACCACTAATAAATAAACAAGTGTTTTGCCAATTTTCGAAAATTCTACCCAGGCCAATTCAAGCATAGAAACGTATTAAGAAACATGCCCATGTATACAGAAACCTGCCATCGAAAGTGTTTACATATAGTGCAAAATGATTAGCTATCAAACTCTACAAACTTAGTAGAGCTCACATTTCAATGCCTCATTAACATTTGCAAAAGCGACTTCTTACTGATTGAATTCAAAGAAATTAAAAAAGTATTTAAGATTAAGATAGTTCACGTCAAAATAAGGAGCCTGTTTATATAAAAATATATACAAATAAATCGTCTTGACATGAACTTCTACCTTTTTGCTGAAATAAACATTATTTGTTATAAATTAGCTGTTTGCTGTCATACAATTTTCCAAAAGTAAATACTTCTTCGTTATTATTTAATTATTATTAGTCAGTGCATCAGTCAGCTGTTTGCTTTTTGAAACACAGCACACACATATATCTGTCTTCCTTTCTCACGTGTGAAACAAAGCTGTACAGATTTAAGTAATATTTATTAGCATAGGTAACACTTTATATATATTTAAAGCTGTTTATATGGTATATAAGCATGCCTGCGCTCTTAACACTTTATTGTTACATTTTGCTTATAAACAGATATACAAATAACTGGTAAACAGTCGGATTAAGTTGACGTGAACTACCTTATTAAGTTAAATACAATTTTCAACTAGACTTGGTTTCAGATACATTTGTTCTTTTCAATATTCGGCACCTTTGTTAAATTACTCTTTAATAACTAGTATATAACTAGTATATAGGTTATGTCCTATTAACGACTACTATCTCTCTCTCTCTCTCTCTCTCTCTCTCTCTCTCTCTCTCTCTCTCTCTCTCTCTCTCTCTCTCTCTCTCTCTCTCTCTCTCTCTCTCTCTCTCTCTCTCTCTCTCTCTCTCTCTCTCTCTCTCTCTCTCTCTCTCTCTCTCTCTCTCTCTCTCTCTCTCTCTCTCTCTCTCTATATATATATATATATATATATATATATATATATATATATATATATATATATATCTATATATATATCCCAACTTGTATATACCTATAGCCATGTCGAGAGCAGCACGGAGCTCAGACTACTAATATATATAATTTGTTGTTGTTGTTGCTGTTGTCGTTGCTGCTCTCGTTAAATGTTTGCAGTTGTTGATTGATTAAGTGTCTGCAACTGACTACACTAACAGCAGTCAGAAGGAAGGACTAACACAAAAAAAAAAAACCAAATCAAATGCTTTGACAAGGACAACGACAAACAACAACACAAATAAGAATCTATCGTGTACATGTACAAGTTCAAACAGGCACTTAAAAGGCCAAATACTACGACGTCGTCGAATGTACTTCATAATATTTATGATTAGACGCAGTAATTGATGATTGAACTGTACTGCATGACTTCTTAAAGCAGCAGAAATCTATTTTCTTTAAGAAAATATACCAAAAATATACCAATAAATTACCAGCATATACGAATATATGATGAAAATTAAAACATAAACATTTCGTTTGCAATATTTATTAAAAGTAAACGCCTACGTGTTGTTGTGGTTTTGCTATTTATGGAGAACTTCTGTCTCAATGTTGTAGTAGCGTTGTTAGAGTGTCACTTATGGCGAAATTTATATTACTTTTATGTCTAATACACCACGTAAACACTTAAAGTGGCCAAAGATAAATACGACAAATGTATAGATCAGCAAATACTTGGAAAAGAAATAAAAAAGAAAACCAAAAGCTTACTATAACTAGAAACAAGAGCTCTTGGGAGCCGTCGAAGGTAGTCTAAGAAGACTTGAGTGAATGCCAGGAACAAAACTGTGGCGTGCTTCTCTCAGCGGCTCTGCTCTGGGCGACTATGTTGTTGGTTCAAATTATCAGGTGCTTACTACTGGCTGCTTCATACGCTACACTCCATACACTAGCAAATACGCCGAAATATGCGTTACGAACAGCATTAGTATGTCTTAAAGTTGTGAACTGAATGCTGATAACTTACCGATTACTAATCATTTAGACAGACCCTCTACACTATAGTGCAAAGGTTCACCTTCTGCAGAAAATAGCAGCTGATTAACGTTAATATTGCGCTAAGAACACATGCAGATATTGATGAAGTAGTGGAGTTATTGCTGCGTAATATTTATAATACTGCAGAGTACTTAATATTTTGCCTTCTCTCAAGATCGATTTCTTTGAACATGTGCTCTGCAATAATGATTCAAATAAGAACCATGGGTTTAACAGTTGGAAGTTCATTATCATATTAAATGCCATTTCAATGCCATGGTAGTCTCTCCGACGCTTTCCAACTCAGCGTGCAGAAAACACATGGAGTCGTTCTGATATAGAAATTTGTAAAGTGTTTGCTGACGAATCGAACAACGTGGTCATGCCTTTTGAGCCAGTAAGCCCAAGTGATGTGTGGGCAATGGAGTCTTTCCTGTAAGCTAACCTTCCTGAGTTGCAACCTCAGTCCCACTTCCGGAAGAGCTTTAACAACTCTAAATGTCAGTTGCTTTGGTGGAATTTAGCTTTCTGATTTGAACTAGTTACTTATCTGGCGTTATAGGGGAGATGTGCCAGATAAGCAGTGGAGCCATTCGTTTAGATTGCTACAGAGTATTCAATGTTGCTAAAGCTCTTTCGAAAATATGAGAGATGTTCTTAGTGCTGCTTTTCAATGACACATGCTCACATTCATCACTTTCCCACTCAATGGAATAAGCTGTGAATCTGATGATCCCGAAACCGGAGAATATTTTTGGGTCTTACAGAATAATAAGTGTCAGGTGTGCTGTTTTCCATACCTTACCATCAGTTCGGCTTCAGATAATATCATGATACTCTAGAACACAAATAAGAATTACAGTTCTGCTGACTTGTTAGATGCTCAGCAGGCATCTAAAACTTGATTCTCTACTATCAGCAGCTCATTTCCACCTGCTTAGGTCGTATTTACTTTGACACCATATAGTCGAAGTTTGAGATGATCGATTGGAAATTCGCTTCAGGGAAGTTTCTTTGCAACTGTCCTGTACACATATGACGCAGATGATGCTTTTTTCGTGCCCAGCTCAGCCTGACAAAGTGAGTCGGTAGAGCTCTCTCGGGTGTTGCTGGATGGCTTCAGCAGATGTTGCACACGCAATTGGCACACTTAACAACTTGGTATCTCAGGTAAACTGTTGTCGTTATCTGAGAATGCAACTGTATGGGCGGTTCTACCTATCAAGTGGCTGTCTGCGTAACTAATCTTCGATAGTTGAATTGGCTGCTGAAACAATCGAGCAAGCTTAGTTTAAGCAATAAGTTGACTGCTTACCGGTCAATAGTTACTTCTTGCTAGACTTACACACTATCTCCGTGGGCCACTGCGATATACTCTAGCACCCACAAGATAGAAATTGTTAAAAAAAAGAGTCCTGGCTATAACTATTTAAGTTATTAAGATTTTAAGATATTCAGCTGCAACACACACTTTTGTTACAATGGCTATATAGCATGCTTGAATTTGCGGAATATGTTTTTAACAGAGCTCTCCGGTAGTCCAAAAAAGTGTCTCTCAGAATAAAATCGGCATGTACATTCGGATCATGAAGTTCTGCTGTCGCAGTGTTCTCTATTGTCTGCTGATCAATTCTGTGTGGGGTTTAAAATATTTAAAATAATGCAGCTCTTTTTGAGTAAATGCTGTTATGCCGATACAGTCATATTACATTTTGATTTGAGCATTTTGAGTGAGCACGCTGAACGCAAATGTTAATGCGGCAAGTGTGAAATGTGCAGCAGTGTAATGCTGCGGCTCGCATATCACTCTTTCTATCTTTCTATAGTACTATAAAGTTAATTGAATACTGATATCAACACCAAAAAACAATTTAAATGTGGATAGCTACTTGGGCGCTGTTAAATTTATCAGTTTACATAAGGTTAAGCATATTTCTATAGTAGTAAATATCCATACAGAAAAAATATTTTTGAGACCACCCATCTAGAAACACACTTAAATATATACATAGTTACGTGTATTGCGTGCATTTTATTTTCTTTAGACAAAGCCTACTATTTATTTGTATTGTTGCAAATGTAGTACTCGTAATTTTCTGTCATTCATATACAAGTGGCTTGCTTCTATGTATATATGACACTGCAATGTGTATATACTATATAGATACAAATGTATCTCAAACTGGCAGCTGCTTTATTTTATTTATGTAAATAGCGCAACGTGACATTGTCAAATAGCCGAAAAATGCCACTTTGAGTGCGCGCTGAGGTTGTGCCACCAATCTACCCAAGCCCGCCCCCCTTCCCCGCTCTGAATGCATGATGGCTGAAAATGGCTGCCAGCTTGACTTGTCTGCCATGCGAATAGACAAAAGCCAGATCAGCAACAAAAGCTTCAAACCTGTATAAAAAAAAACAAAAAAAAAAAGATACACCAAAAAATAGATACAAAAATTGCTAAAAAAAAAAGTACAAAATGGTTATACATAGCAACGTTTGGACTGTATTCAAGCTGTCGCGGCTGTTTTGCACCTGTGTCCGACTTTCTGTCAGTTAGTTTTACCGGCGTGAGTAGTAGATACTTTGCTTAGATACTTACTCACTTAGGTGGGACATCAACCCATCATAGCATTGCATACATCACTCAGTCGCGCCGCGTTAGACTGACAGTCATCATTCTGTTAGCTAACAATCACAGATTTCAGCACGTTGTCATTGTTGTTGTTGTAAGGACTACTTCCTTTGCTATTTGTTGTTGTTGTTGCGCTCATGTTAACGTTAGAAAATCGCTATGGCTTTCAGCGCCATTTTTTCGTTTTTTTCTTTTTTCGCTGTTTTTGGTACTCTTGTATAGCCTTAAAACTGTTGCTGTCAGTTTATGTGCCTCATGTGCAAATGCTTCTTGATTTCGACGTTTTCAATACTCTACGCACAGTGTTGTATAGTAACTATAAAATTTTGTTACTGCATTTGTAACATCTTCATGAATGCAATGGAGAAACCTTAGCATGTATCTATATGCTTAATCAGCTCGTCAAGTTGACGTTTCTGCAAACTAGAACAGTATCATGCATAGCTACAACTTGCATGGCTCGCTATGCAGCAATACCTTATTAACATTTGCATTGCATGGGAGATAATTTGATAAGTATATCTATAGGTATATATATTATTTATCAGCTCGGCAAGTTGACTTTTTTACTGTCTTCTGCTCTCTACTATATGCATGCTTCAAAATGCAGCCATACCTTATTAACATTTGTACTACAACTGAGCTTAATGCAAATGTTAATGAGGCAAACGTGAAATGAGTAATGTTTTGACTTGCCTAACACTCTTTTTATAGTAATTTACAGTTAATTGCATACCTTAGAGAAGTGTCCTTACGCTTCTGTACTACCGAAATAAAAATTTAAGTATTCAAGTTTTGGTCTTCTTGCAAAATGTATGTGCAGGTTAAATTTCGTAATTTGAATAAAGTGCCATGAAAGAAGCAACAACAACAACAAAACAACAACAACAACAACAACAACAACAGCAGCTGAGGCAACTACATCAGGTACAGTGGTACGAGTAACAACACCAACATCACCAACAACAACATCAACAATAAGTGAAACAACTGGACCGTTGATGTTTTCATTTCTGCTAATTGCTCATTTACAGAAATTACATTCAAGAGCCTGGCCTAGCTTAGTCTATGTTGGGAACATTAACCAAAAAAACCTTGAATACAGCTGTCAGTTTGTTGCTTACATACATATTCATCTGACTATCTTGCTGCTGTATCTTTTGTATGTGTACAAAAAAAAAATAATAGAAAAGAAGTGAACTTATTGCGTGTGCAGCATGCAATGAGATAGTTTGCTAATTTGCATGAATTTATCTTTCTTTCATAGCTGCACAAAATGAAAATTAGTAGCAGGAAATTGAGATAGACAAGCACTGAACAGATATGCATCATGTATGTCGAACAGCTTGATTAAAAATACAAAAATCTGAAATCTGCAAATCAGCAATTCTGATTTTCAGTTTGTCTTTTAATGTTAATTTATACCAAGTTTGATTGTTTGTGTCGTTAAGAATATAAATACTTAAATTATTCTCATGAAGCAGGCATACAGTGCTTAGAAACATATTTGGCTTTGCTGATTGAGGAACACTACAGGATCCATTTCAAATTATGAATGTTTCTATGTACGTTAACATGGTTCAAACGACTTCGAATTGGAGATCATTTTATCTAAGACATCCAACAAGGAATACGTATTCTGCACAAATAAGATTGTTTCAAGATCATTTCCTTGTTTTAGAATACAGTGTATGTTTGGAAGATAAAATGAGTTTTTCATCCCTGTTTTCAACTAATGCTTCTGCTTAAAGGCTTTACTGCCACTTAGAACCGTCGTTGTGAATTCGGTAGTTTAACAATAAATAATTCTTTCTAATATTCTGGTCTTAATGGATATTAGAATTATCCACAGAACTATGGGTCATCTGAATATAGATCTTTTATATTTCTACCGGGAGAAGTGTTTTTTCTGCATTGTTCAGTTTGAAAGCATGAAGATCGATGAACGGTAGCTTAGAATAAAGCATCTAAAGCATCCGTTTGAAAAGTTGCCATAATCATCTCTGTTGGAACTGGCACTCATATACTTACAACAATAACAATAACATAGTATACGGCTCTAGGTTAGTCTCTTGGCCTTTTACAACACTGTAAATTAGTAACCGTTTTGCTACAGAAGCTTGGTGTACAATATATTTCGCCAATTCTTCAACAAACAACAGCTTAATTTTTACTAAGTTCACCATTAATTCAAGATATTAAAGGTCTCTTCAAAAAGTTACTTAGTCCCAGTCTGTGCTCTTTACTGATACTAATCAGCTGGAAGCAACTTCACCGTCTACAACCTGCATGTTAACGCGTATATATACACACATAAATAGGACATTGAAAAGCCTTTTCTTTGTCACACATCATGCATTAATAAATTTAAATCCATTAAAGTTGCAAACACTTAATGTAAATTACATGTAAGTATTTTATACACCACTCACCTACACTCGTACATGCATAAACACTTGCGTTAAAACGCATGTTGGCAACAATTGTTATTGTTGGCAACACGTTTTCATTTTAATTGCACACATGGTTATCATTTTAACAAGCAGCCACAACTGCGACAACAACAGTGCCAACCAACAACAATAACAACAACAAGCTTAGCTTTGGTGAAAAAAAAATCGAAGCTTTAATACACTTCACATTAATAATAATACCTACTTAATATTATCTAAAGTTTTTTTCTTCAATAAGTTTGTCCGAACTTTGATAGCTTATTGTCTCTGTCGTTTCAGTTGGCAACGCTGCGATTCCTTCACGTTTGTGCTCTCTAATAGTCACCATTTTACAATTTTATATATTTACTTTTATTGATTGAGCTCTGGAATAGTTGGAAACGAGTTGAACGGCTTCGTAAACAAGCAAAAAAGAGGGAACGAGTAATTCATATCGTTATCATTACAATTGGAGAAACTTAGTGTTTGGTGTGGATATTGCTCAGGCGGCGTCTTTGAGCCATACATCTTCCGAAACGAGAATGACCTGACGGTGACGGTGACGGTGTCAGTAGCGTATCTTGATATTATAACTGACTTTTTTTGGTCTCAATTTGAGAACATGGACCTGGGCGTCATGTGGTTCCAAGAAGTCGGCGCAACGTCTCACAATGCGGTTGTTATATTGGAGTTGTTGCAAGAAAAGTATCCAGAAGAAGTGCTGGGCAACGACGACTAATATCGTAGTATTTAACACCAAAAATATGCTGCGCCGATACTCACACAAAAAAAGCACCACTGCTTGATCTCTGATACGTTGGATAGATACATGTTTTGTGCACGGTTGTGAAATGACACAAAAACTTGACCTTCGAACATTCTTACGAAGTTTGTGGGTAATTTCAGCACATATCACCTTTTTGTCCTTTTGTGTGGGCTTCATGTTTCCGTTCAAAATTTCGGTGTTCTAGCTTGAATAATTGAGACTATAGGTTTGTATAGCACAGGGTGTGTCCAGAGTTTGTCGCGACAGAAATTTGTTTGATATCGAGACCAAGACCGAATCTCAAAGCTTCTTTCTCCGGAGGAATAATAAAGATATACGTTTCAGACTATATTGAAATGATTTCATTGGTTATACTCGTAAAAGAATGACATACTCTACATAGAGACATATTCTATAGAATTATATAAAATATAATGCTTACTTCTACCTTAGTCGTCAAGCGAATCCCTGTAGGTGGCATGTTATGATGAGGCTATTCATCTGCTTAATTCTGAGCTTGGCCAAGGACAAACAATCGTATAGCAGATGTAAACTAGTTTCGTCATTCTGAAGACAGAGTCTGCACAC
The DNA here is from genome assembly GCA_035044765.1 of Leucophenga montana. Classification (NCBI taxonomy): domain Eukaryota; kingdom Metazoa; phylum Arthropoda; class Insecta; order Diptera; family Drosophilidae; genus Leucophenga; species Leucophenga montana. Next base: position 639,781 of record JAWNNQ010001689.1, on the reverse strand, counting down.
TGTTTCTGATGAGAGACCTAGTTTATTTATTGAGATGTGTGTTGGTTTTACGGTATACGAGTATAGCACGAGTTTGTTGCTTAGCCTGCCGTTGTTCAGGATATTGTAGTGGGAAGCAGTGTATTTAAAGCAATTTACAATGAAGGAGTTAGACTTAGCACAGGAAAGTTCACAAAAAAGGTCCCGGACCTATAAGGGAGTTGCGGAACCAGTCTTGGCCAGTACATCTGCATATATACGCATATAGCAGTAGTGTGCGTGTGATATGCAGTAGTAGTAGTTTTGTTTCTTGTTTGCTTTTTCAACGTACTCGTGCAGACAATTGTGCAGTAGTTCGGGTCGTTTGATACTATGCCTGCTGAGCCCTCTTTTCTCAGTCTCTCCTCGCCAAAGTGTCATATGATAACTATTTTCCTCGTGTACAGCTCAAGGCTCACATAAATAGCTAATGCTATAAAAACAATACGACACACCATAGTATACGGCTCTAGGTGAAACATATATTCTATATTTGTTAGATACTGCTGAAGTTCCTTTCCGAAATATAAGAAAAAGTATATTTCCATATAGAATTTCACAAAAAGAAGTGGCGAAGTTCTGAAGAGAATATATTTCACACACTGGGCAGGGCATGTTCACATAAATACTTCAACTTCTTGCAAAATTAATACGTTTAGGTACAGGATTAGAGCTGGCTGTCTTAAACGAAAGCGAATACTCTAACAGACTGATCAAGCTTCAATGCGTTACAAACTTAACGAAAAATTAAAAATATACTTTTCACATGCCATGTGTGGAGCTTATAAAAAAACATTAATAGCAACAAAATGAGCAACAGGAGCTAAACACACAACCAAATTGCACAACAAGGATAACAGCACGTTAGCTGTAGCTATGCTGCGTTGGATTTTGGTAAACATTTTTTTCTTTTTTATATCTTTTTTTTTGGTGCCAAAGCAGACTGTTGAATGTCGGTTTTTGTGTTTTTGCCTGCAGCACAAATCGCACTAAACAGCACAAACACGAGAAACCTACAGCGCTAAAACAATAAAAGTCAGCTACTTAAACACAATTTAACTTTAATGTACCAGAGGCCACGGAATGAAAAAAAACCTACTGCAAAAAAAAAAAAAAAACCAACTCAATATTTAACGCGCGTTGCAGATTTAGGCTATAAAAAAGATTTACTGCGCCAAAATTTATTGTACTGCTGCAAAAGGCCAACAAGTAAAACGCGCAGCAAAAACTGCTGAACAGACAGACAGGCAGACAGGCAGCCAGACGGACAAACAAACAGACAGACAGAAGGACAGGACGTGTTATACTTAAGCGCCAAAAGCAACAAATTTTGTGTTGTGTAAATCTCAATTAAAGTTTTATTTCTTTTTGAAGTGTTGCAAAAAGTTTGAAAAATAAACCTTTAAAGGCTAAAAATAAACTCACGAAAAAGGTTCGCATGTTACTTTATCTAATTGAAATCTAAAACAGCTGCATGTATCTACAAGTACCTGTCGCTGGCGCTTATTGTTAAATCTTCTTCTTCTTTTTTTTTTTGGAAAAATTAATTGCAAAATACTTTTACTGCTGACCTGTCCACGGATGAATGCATGAGGAATGCATGTCGTGGTACAGCCATATATTGTCAGTTTCAAATTAAACTTTCAAGCGGCATTTAAACTTCAAGATGCATGCATTCTAGTGTTTATCCTCTTGAAATGCTTTGCTTTTAGCTGCTTAAGATTGTTTAACTTCATTTCGTTTTTTTCGCTGCCAAGTTCTTGTATTGTTGTAACTTGAAATCCTTTTAATTTTATACGCTATATACGGTTTTAATTTACAACGACACTCAGCAGACATATAGTCAGACAGAGAGACAGAGACACAGACAGACAGCCAGACAGACAGACAGACAGACACACACACACACAAAAACAGATAGATACTTTACAGTTTACTTTTTTTTAGCATGAAAACAAGCTTTATGCTGCTTTATTCTTTATATCCTTGCATGTATCCGATACTATGCAGGTGCAGGGTGGAACCGTGCTTGTTGTCAACTTGGTTATTCGGTTTGTTTCGCACGATACCTTTGATTGTACTTTAAAACTTTACGATTTTTTTTTTTTATATTTTTCTGTGAAATTCTTTTTAATTGGAGTAGCAATTTCGATACACTACAGCCATGAAGTTAAGTATTTGTTGGAAAATTTAGACGCTTTGAAGTTTAGTCAGGGCTATATTTTGAAAAAAAAAAAACCAGTATAAATAAATATTGCAAAAATTTATTAAAGAAACAAAAATAAAAAAAAAATGTGAAGATTTTGTGTAAAAAATCTTCCAATAATAAGATTCCTACCATAATGGGTTGGATCCTCATTGAGGTAAAGTATTAAGAAATAAATTTGGCAGTGTTTGTAGATGATAATCTGTGGAGCAGCCAAAACATTTTGCGAGGTTGATCTGATCTTAAGCCCTAGAGCACGCAGAAGTCATTAGCGTTTTGCAAGACGCTTAGCTTCCGGGTTTTTTTTTTGCTCTACAGTACTCTTAGTCCTTCTCTCGACTCTGCGATTATGCGCTTTGAGACCATACCGAGAACCATTATGTAAATAGCTGTAGCTTCGTTGAACACCTTTATTTATAGTAAAATTGGTACTGTTCTTGCCTTTAGAACGCATGATGAACGCCGCGTTTTCTCAGTGACTCCACAACTCCTTAATGATCTCCATATCGCATATCTGTTGATGGTGTCAAATGCTCGTTCGAAGTCCACAAAATGCAGACAGCGAGAACCTGCACTCGTCAAACTGTTCCACAACAATACAACGAGTGTTGATATGCTCTACACAAGACCTATTAGCTCTAAAAATCAATTCTGTTTTAAGGTTGGCGAGCTTCTGAACAAGATAGATGAAAGCCTGGACTGTGTGAATGGAGTTGAGAAGCGTTATGCCATACCTGCGATCGCCTTTTTACGGATAGTTACGATCACGCCCTTCTTGCATTCATTTGGAATGGTCGTGAATGTCCAAACTACGTGAATTATGGAAAATATGCGTGTGAGCTGGTAAACCGTCTGGCCTGAAAATTAATGCTCTCTCTTAAAGAGTTCTTCAGTTTTATGCCAAAAACGAAACAAAAACAGCAACACAAAATTTAATATCCCAGGCTAAGACAAGAGAAACACATTTTTATCAAAAGAAACTCATAAATGAAAACTTTTAACGAACATTTGCACATTAAAATTTTTCAAAAGCAACAAAATTTTCATGTAGACTCTTGACACATACCTTTGTATGTATTTATAAAACCCTGTGTCGAGTCCACTGGTAATACATTTAAGTGTGTTTAGGCAAAGGTGAGAAGGGGTTTGTGCATCTACAAACATATGAATATAACTATTTATATGAAAGTGTATGTACGAGTGAGTATGCATATATATACATATATTTTCAGGTATTTGTTATTCTGTTTATTGTTGTTTTAGTAGTTTAGTTTGATATGCAGATATTCGTACTCGTGCCATGTTTTCCAAATTTATATTGTTGTTATTTATGTGAAGTGTATGCGGGTTTATGTCTGTTTATTTTTATACTTTATGCCCTATAGACAGGAAATGTACATTGAACTTAGACAGTAGCATGTGACACAAAAACCGGAAATACAGCAAGTGCTGCTGTACGAGTCCTTCACTGTTTTATTGTGGGCCTCGCAGCAGGAAATTGAACTGCAAACAGCAGCAGTTACCACAAAAATTAGAAAAATAAAAAAGCACTTACAAAAATTATTGAAAAAACATAGGCTGCAGGACTTTTATTATGCAGCGGGCAAAGTTTTATAAAACAGCAACCTTTGGAAAAAGTACTTTGTAAGTGCTGCAGCAGAATGGGTTAAATTTCAGTCTTTCTTCTGTATGAATTAGCACTGACATGGAAAAAGTTGAGTTTTAGTTAAATCTGAAGTTTTATAGCAAAGTTATTAATGGCTGTCTTGAGAAGTGAACGTAGAAAAACATTACTAAATCGTTAGATCAGCAAAAACATTGGTGAAGTGAGAAAGCGAAAGAGCGGTAGCATCAGCTGAACCAGCCAACTACGAGAATTTATGCTAGTGAAACATGCATTTTACATTGTTTCTCTTTGTCTATATACACATTTTCCACTTTCCTTCTGTGTGACTTTCATTTCGTTGATGTCGAGCGGTAAAGCCAAGTTGTGTTAGCTAGTTCCTCATTCAGAAAATAAACAGCAATGAACTAATTTTTAATCTAATCTATTTCAATAGTAAAAGCTTCTCTTGAATATATTTACACCATGGGTATTGGTCTGCTCTAAGTCGTACTCCGGCATGAAATTAGCCCCACCACGCCGCTGACTTGGTCTATTTGGTTTTGGAGAATGGTATGCTCGTGCTAATTCCCATCTGGTTGCCTAACTTGGTTGGATTAGTGAAATTAACTAACACATGTTGCTTGATCCTGCTGACATTACTACTCTGTAGCCTAAACGGCTTGATGGCTTTTAATAAATAAGGTAACGATTGATTCAGCTTAATACTTGTGCTGTAGGGTATTACATTTTTGTATAAAGTCGGTCAATAAAGAAAAAAAATGGGAGTTTTTTTTTAATATTAATTTTGTTTGATATTACTGTAGTTCTAAACGGCTGATGTTGTATAACAACAATATGACACATCCGCAATAAAGACGAATCTAACGAAACCTCACATACCCAGAATAAGTTAGCCGTTTAGGCTGCAGTAATATACGTATTAGAAAAATAAAAAACCATGCTTTTTCTCTAACAGCAGTTCTTATATAAAGATGTTGTATCCTATAGGAATCACGAAATGAAGACGAATAGAATGATACATTATATCTTAAAAAATATGAAGCCGTTTAGGCTACAGAGCGCGCCACACACACACACATATACACATGCAGACGTACACTCAAAAACTTAACCCTTCTTAGAGTAGTCGGATAGAATTACAAATAAAAATCTATATATATTGTGCGGCTAATGTATCTTGATGGATTTTGTGAACTAAGGATGCAGCATATGTCCTAAAAAATAAAAACTATTTTTTGTCTAGAACCAAATTTCATTGCATTTTTAGAACATTTAGTTTGAATTAATAAGTGTACTATGTACTGTTCTCAAATTTGACCAACTATGAAGCTACCTAACTAAGAATTACCCATTCTGCTATTATAAATTATATTATAAATTATATTATATTAAATTATATTAAGCCTTTATTAACTTTAGATCAGCGTATTGTTCGAAATTTGAACATCTTTGTTAAACGAATTACTCACAGCGTTACTAACCAGCAACGCGCAGTTAGCATAGAATATGTTAAAAGTATTTGTGAATTATAAGTGCTGTTAAGTTTTAAATGAAGTTAATTGTTAAGTTTTGAGCCAAAATATCTGAAAATTCTCAATTATCCTCACAGTATTCAGTATTTTTTTTATTAAATATCTTAAAAATGTACAACAAAATATATTTATGTAAGATGTACATAACTCTTCTTGTGTAGTGCTTACACTAGTCGACTTAAGCTGTTTATACGCATATATATCAATAGTTTGTTCTACGACTTAGTAGTGATTGTCTATAAACGACTGTGCAACCTATACAGTTAGTTGTAACTATAGTAGCTACATGGAAAGAATGTATCTTTTAACGTAAACCGAAAACAAACGATGCTTTTCTGCTTGGCAAATAGATTCCAATTAACGTTTTTTCTTTTTTTTTTTGGACGTTTAAACTGCAACAATTTACTTTATGGTCTTTTCTTTTGTACAGATACTTCGTACTAATATTAATTGGATTTCTACAATAGCTAAAGTTCATGAGAGCTAAAATCGAGCGCTATTTATTGCAGTAATTGAGATATAAGATATAGTATCTCGAGCGAAATTATCCAAAAGAGTAGTATTTAAAGCAAATAATGCATTTCAAATGAATTCAAACTAATAAAAAAAAAAAATTTAAAATACAAAAAGTTTCTATGCACTGCTGCGTAAAACCACACGCAATCACGTTCCATGGTGTAGAACCCAAAAAAAATATATTCCCTCTAGCTTTCATTGGAAGCACAAATCAATTGGCCAAATTATTATTATTATTATTATAATTTTGTTTGATTCGTATGACAAACTTTTCTTTGCCACAATGCGATGAATGACTTGATAACACAATTTTCTAACTCTTAACAAAGTTTCTTAATCTTTTGAGCTGACAACCCGTGCAGGATGTCCTGCCTTATCAGGCTGTCAGCGACGGATGAGCTTCAGCGTTGTTCGTCATTTGCACCCGCAAAAAAGGACGCCTCACTCAATGAGTAAACGATCTTACTTAGCGCAGAGTGCTGCAGCAAATGGCTGGATTTTGTATTAAATTTGAGAAGTCCTTGCAATGCTTTATTAAAAGTTGTCAAAGCAAAACTTCGATACTAACATTGCCAGCGCTTTGACTGCTTAATGCAAAAATATGCTCCAAGGCAGCCAAGTTTAGGTAAAGTTGCTCTTAACACTCTTCCTTTTCTTGGATATAGCATAAGCAAAGAAGCATATATTTGCTTAAAGCATTATATTCCTTTGCTACTTAAAATTGTGTTAACAAATATAAATTTATATTCATTTGCGCCGCATTTATACAATTGAATCCTATTAACTAAAACTTTCTTTGAGTAAAAATGAGATGAAAAAAGGATGAAATGGTTAAGCATTAATTTTAAATCTGTCTAATGAGTTGAGAAAAATGAAAATGAAATAGAATTACATGGATATTTCAGTAAAAGTGATACATTTGTACCCTTTGTATGCGTTAATCCATGTCTAGACTGGTTGTGGACTTGAAGGCTTTGAAAATAATAACCTATTTGCTACTATAATAACCAATAGTTACGAAGCACATCTACAGAATTGAAATCTGATTATGTAAATTATTATTCTACTTCAAACAAGTTTCAATCATGTTTTTATTAAAGAGCTCAATTAAATTAAATTAAAGTAAACTGTTGTTAATAACAACTATAACCTTGGCATACAATTATCAGTCGGAGTTACGGATTGTTCATAATTTTCAGATAAAATCTATTCCCTGCTCGGGCGCCACTGTTTCATAGTTTTCTTTAGTACTAAGTTCGCTCGTTAGATCTTCAAGCCTCTTTTCACAACGTTAATTTTCGGCAGCCTTGGGTTATTTCAATAAAATATTTAAGCTGAAACATGGACTCTGACATCAACGGATACAGCGTCTTTGGAAGTGTTCGAGAGAAAGATTCTTCGTAGGATTTTTGGTACTCTTAGAGTTGGCGTTCAGTTTAGAATCCGTATGGACGTAGAGTTAATCTTAAGAGCATTCAAGGTCATCGTGGATATTGCTATTGTAGATGCAGATGTATGCGTTCATCTTCAGTACTTTTATTTAGAACCATTGCAGAATTTTAATGTTAGAGAATAATTTTTTTATGTTTCTTAAGTTTTGTTCGACGATCCAGAAGCCAGTGCATTTTCTGCAATATGAAATTTAAGTGGTATCACATTATGTTTGTGAAATACTCTTTCCTCTCTATTGGCCAATTCTAGCCAATTCCCGAGCTCGCCTTCTTTAGCTGGCAGCTCTTGTTGGCAGTTGATAGTTCGAAGACTAAAATATGGTCTAGTATATCTTCAGTGGTTTTCGTGAAATTCAATGATGTAGCAGCTTCCATAGATTGAAAAACTTATTTTCCCGTATAAAAGCTTTCGCGACACAAGAAAATTTTCATTCATTAATTTTTAAATACGTAATTAATTTTTACAGATTTTTCTTTGCTCTTAAATACCCTTTTCAACTATTTACCTTACACTTTAAGGCTCCATGAGCATGAACGATTTCGGAATATGATTATTTGTGCGCTGAATATTGTATAGAACTCTCCCATGAACCATTTGCATAATGAGGCAATGCGCGTGTAGGAATAGCAGCTGCATGACTGTTTGTTAATGAATCAAATCAAATGGGTGCTGACTTTATTTAACTTTGCTGCACAGTTTATACTACCAAACGCCTGTCAAGAGTGAATGCTGTTTGTGCAAGCAAACTAAACACACAAGAATACACATACTTAGTACTAGAACCGTCAACTTTTACTGGTAGTAGTTACTCACAGTTAGTATTAGTTGACTTTAACTTTTGTCAGCAATAAGAATAATTCAAACAACTTCAAGTACACTGGAACGCATAAATACAAAATGGTTTGAATTGTAGCAGCCTGAGTAGCCAGTAAGCACAGCGCACTATGACGTCGTGGAGGGCTGGATTGATAATTATTTTGAAGAACTTTTTTTTGTAAAGAACTTTTGTACAGTATCTTTACAGAAACGCATAAAATCATATAAACTTTATTGATACAAACCTTACAGGACAAAACATGAATTTTGGTGATATTTCGTAAACTTTGTTAAATCAGAAATTATGAAACTTCCAACAAACACATCACAGCCGAGACTAAGGAACATTAGAAACATTGGAGAACTACAACAGAAGAAGCTATGGAATCATTTATATTGATTATCTTGAAAGGTATAAAACTGAATAATAGCAGATCTTTTGAACCTATTCGTTGGATATTTAAAGTAAAAAGTACTCAAATTGCCAAAGAAACCATGGTTTTTCTCCAGACTAAAAAACCATGGGAAAATTGTTGGAGTTATTCTATGAAAGAATTACTCAACCATCACATTCTCCAGATATGGTGCCCTTTAACTATTGCGCAACACTGCGCAACGAAATTTAAAATTTAATTTGCGGCTTTTTCGTCTATTAAATTTTGACCGAAAAAAATTAACTTTTCACAAAATGGAAAATTACTTTTTCGCCATATTTCTTCCCACTGTTCCATAACTAGCAGGCCGTTTGACCAAGTTATGGAACGAACTTTGTAGGTAATTTATCTTTGATTAAGTATTTGGTACTTAAGTCAGTTAATCTTAAAACGAGATATGTTAAAATATAGATGAATAGCTATGTAAAATCGGAAAAATAGTTCAACAGTTAATAACTCAAAATCCTATTCATAGAAAATAATTTGTTTTGATTTGATGGATGGATTTAAGACGAAAGAAGAGGCTATAGCTGAGTCGGATGATTATTTGGGTAGCTTACTTATATATCATAGTTAGGCTTGGTTAAGAATATCGGTCTTCCTTCCCATGCACTGCCAGAATATCTTCGATTAAATCGATATAATCGACTTAATCGAAAAGATCCAAACATGTAACATTCGAGCTAATTCTAGAAAACTGTGAGCAGAAAAAATAAATTTTTCTACAAAACAAATTATCTTTTCTTACCTATCGATTATTCAACACTCCACCCTCTTACAGAAGATATTATTGTTATTATGCAAAATGTCGCACTATAGAAAATAGTGACCTACAAATTTGCGCTTGCAGTGAAATTCTTCAAAAAAGCAAAATAAATATGTTTGAAGATTTAAAAATGAGCATAGCAAAATTTTTAAAGGAAGTCTGTAGTCTGACTAATACCAGAAGTAAAACGCACACGCAGCGCTTCCGTCGCCAGCGGAAAACTACGACAAAAAACTTTTCCAGAGTTGAGTTCAGGTCAAGCGCCTTTTGGCTGCTACTGCTGCTGCTACTGGTGCTGGTGCTTCTATTTATTTGTATAAACTATAATTTATGAGGCACACCCGAGCATTAAGCTCAATGTGCAGTAGAGTCTGACTTTGACTCTGGTTTTTTGTTTTGTGTATTTTTGTGCGTGTTCAGTTTATTTAACTGTAATCTGTAAAGTAGAAATAATACATGACCATGAAATACAATACTTAAGTTGAATTTTATGCCAGGCTGCAAATACCAAAGCGGTTAAACGCTGCAATAGTTCTACTATAATACAGGGTGTCTCAAAAGAAAGTTCACATTTGTTTTGCTGATTGCGTGAAAGCAACTATTCCGATGGGCGCGGGGGGATATGTCAATCGGTAGCCTAGCTTTTAGGAATTTAGTCGCTATGGAGCGTTTCTCGGGAGCGGACCGTGCGTTGTGCGTACGTGAGTTTTACAGAAACGGTAATTCAGCGACTGTAGCGCGTAGAATATTCTGCAGTATTCGACATGTTCATCATTTAAATGATGCGCCAAGCCCTCGACTCATTGAAAAATGTGTCGAGAAGTTTGAAGAGACCGGTCCAACGCTGGAAAAATCAAAATCCGGGCATCCAAGGTCTTCGAGAACGTTCGAAAACGTATACACTGTTACTCAGTCTGTTCGTGACAATCCGGACCTTTCGATTCGGAAGCGTGGTGTTGCTTTAAACGTGCATAGATCATCATTGTTCCGCATTTTTAGTAACTTCACACAAGTCTAACAGGTTTCTACCACAAATTCATGAAATTTTTCCTGGAAAATTGATCTTTGGGAGAGGTGACATAAATTGGCCTCCACGAAGTCCCGATTTAACCAAAATGGATTTTTTCCTCTAGGGTTACGTCAAATCTAAGGTTTACGGCAACAAACCGCCAACACCGCCTGGCACAATTAAAAGGAAATATTCGTCACGAAATGGCAGCCATCTTGATGATGATTTGGACAATATCATTTTTAAGAAATAAATTCCCAAAGTGTGTATTTTAATATGCATAATAAACATGTTTTCAATAAACTATTTACTTTCTTTTTATCGATTTTTTAAATTTGAGACACCCTGTATATATTCAAAATATAATATATTTTTTAGTGTGAGTCCAGGTTATATACAGAAATGGAGACAAAACCGGACCAAACCATATATTAAAACGTAAACCCAAATGGTTGACTTCATGCACCGCTAGATTAAGTCTTTAGTTCAGCTTAACTTTTTGTATACGAAGTCAACAGTAAGTTGTATATTTTGAATTTAAGAAAATTGTATTTAATAATTTTTGTTTGGAAGAATTTAGCAAAAAAAAGATTAAAAAAGTCTCACAGCAAAGCACCACCCTCCCACAAAATTTACTTGATATCAAAGAACGCGGCAAGGTTCTTTCTTACTTTAACGACGCTTTGTGTGTTTGATAGCGTCATCATGAACAATCTTTGCTAGGATATCAAGTTCTATCGTTAAGCAAGCATAGAACGGTCTAAATTTAGCATAAGAGTCGGTGGATGGTTCGCTTCATCAACTCCAAGTAGGTTACAGAAGTCACGTCTCTAAAGTCTCACTGATTCCTGTTCACCTGTTCATTCCACTTTCGCTCTTGTTGGAAAAAGTCCTGGCTTAAATTTTTACGGCATAATACCTCAGCATACTCCAGGATGAAATCTGATGTTACTGATTTCCATGTTCCGATCTACGGAGAAGTCGATTAGCCTCTGTCCATTTTTGGAGACAGCGCCGTGAAGGCTACATTTTCTAACTATTGGACCAAAGAATCCAACCTTTCTTCCCAATTTGGATGTTGAAAACGTCAAGTACAATTTTGATATCGTTATTTGAACTGCGCTCATATAAAGGTTTTGAGCGCACGTAAAACTGATCTTTGACCACATCGGCTTTTTTAATCCATCGGATCATGTGCTCAAATTAGCTGATTATAACATACTTAGCCTTGACACGTTTCGCTGCTAGGCGCTCGCTAACATATATAAAACTGGAGACTAGAACGCGTAGTTTCCGCCTAACCATACTTCTTTTCATGGCAATTATAGTATACCTACATCACAGAATGGTTTTTTAGAGCGATATTAACCTGCTTAATAGTTCCACCTTGCCTATAGAAAGTCCGGACATGCCATGTTAACATCCGTAATTCATGCTGCTTAAATCGAATGCGATTGGATCGTCATCAAAGAAGTATTGCTTCTGAGACTACAACAAAGTCTTCACTGATATTATCAATTTGAGGTTCTTTTAATTTTTTAGAGCACAAATTAAGAATCAAATTTTTATCCCCTGTTTATCAGCTCTAGTAACGGTACTTTGGTAGCTTCGCTTCTATTAAGGGCTACTTTCAGCGTTAGATCAACGTCAGATTTAAGTTAGTATGACAAATGTTAAAACTAGTTGTGAATTATAAGCGCCTTTCATTTTTAAATAATGTACACATTCACAGCTAGTTTAATACTATTTCGGTATTACAAGCCTTCAAAACAAAACAAAAAATTAATGCATTTACTATTCACAGTTTAAGTGAAAACATATTTATTTTATGCACTTTTGTCGAAAATTTAATTTAGCCAGCTTCTGTAAACAATTTATCAAAATCAATATACAAAAATTTTTGTTAAAATAATTTAATTTGCATGTAAAGTCAAAAATTTATACATAAACTAACGGGTTCACTTAAATATTTCACTAAAAATTTGACATATTTTGTTGACGTGCAATAAACTTATATTGGAAATTTATTATTAATAATAATAATGTCGTCTTATCAGGTTTCCATGGCAGCCAGCAGTACATAAATTACACAAAAAATAATGTATATAAAGCAAAAATATTTGTAATAAATTTTGCCTGGAGCGCAGTCAAGAAATAAGATACAAAATAAAATTGACAATATCAAAAATTGACAAAAAGTGGCAAATATTTGTTAGAAAATCCCAAACAAATTGTCTGACGAGCCATTATTATTATTAAACATGAGTTGAGCTGTCGACTTGGCGTGCTCTAGGGATTTATTTTGTCGTTTATAAATACTAGCTCAGACAGCATAAATCAGCAATATAAACTGGACACAAAATGAAATTATTGGAAAAATGTATCTTAAGTTGACTGGCTTTCTTGATTGATTCTTGAAGTACCTTATTCGAATTACGAGTGTGCTGGAATATATGCATGTCACACAAGGAGAAAATGACAACAACAACCGTTGTTGATTTATTAATAAACTGTAGTGTAAGTGAATCAGTGCCAAAAATTTAACGTCAGCAACCCACACTGTTAAAAGTTAACTTTTATTATGTTAGCAATTGTCCAAGGAACACAGAAGAATCTATTTAAATGTCATATGAATTTGTCTGGCCGGTTCGAGGTCAATATATTGAGAAAATGAAAAAATCTTGATGCGAAAAGATACAATGACAACATGAGACATGGGTTTTGAACTTCGCAACAAGCAGAGCTCGCAAAATTTGCTCAATCTAATTTTTCTATGCTGTCTGCTCACCAAAAAGACAGAAAAACATGAATCGCTCACTATTTCAACAGGACACTTTTTTTTATTCTTTCGTGTTTTCTGTTTCGCGCTTCTCGATGAGCGTTACCGACGAAGCTGTATTACGATAATAGCTCAGCAACTGAGCATCAGCAACTGATCAAAACGAGCCAAGTGGAAGCGCTGAAGTGTCTTTTTTGTTGTTGTTGCGTTAGATTTTTGTTGTTGCTTTAAATATTTCATCGCAGGCAAAGCGAGGAAGAGTGAGGGAAAGAGAGATTTACTGACGAAGATCCGCAACACACATACATGCGCATAAGACACTTTCGGCAAATTTTGCGCAGCAAAGTGTCTTATATGAACAAATGCATAAAGAGGGCGACAAAAAACTCTCGTTGCTTGAACAAAGACCTCTATGAGAACAAACAGAGATGAAATGTCTCTTCTCTTCTATTCTGTCTATTCTGTCTGCTCTGGCAACGAGTCCATCATCAGTCATAAAAATGAATGAATGAATGAAGTCTAGAATGAAATTTTGTTAAATACTCAAGAAACCCAAAGTTCAAGTTAAGACTGACGGAGGTGTTCTATCATACTTCATGTCTGGTTCCGATGCAGTATTATAACGGGCTGAAAAAAGTTGCCTAAGTGTGTTGGACCCCTTTTTAGCTTCAAACAACCGTTCTAGCTTAAATTAACCTAGTAATGGCCGTCAACGCAACGCGAATTTATCGAATGGATACTTTTTTTCCTGATGCCTTTTACAAATCCATCGCCGAAAATACAACGACTGACAATTCGACCTCAGCACTCAGCCCGCCAATTTTGCTGTCAATTTGCATTTTTATCGAGACACGAATTTTATGGTTAATAAAATTAGTACGCTACACATGTACCAAATCTCAACTACTCGCATCTGAACAATTAGCATTTGACGAATTTGCTCGTCCTATTCTTGAGGGGGGCCACATAAAACACTTTCACCTAAAAATCAAAAAATTTCCCGACCTGAAATCGGGTAGCGCTGTAGTTTTATTTTTTCTGAAATGTACCAATTATAATTTCTGAAAGGTACCAAATATAAAATTGAAGCAATCTGCATCATTAACTTTGTGTTGGCAGCCCTTGAACACAGACATTAAAGACAGGAAGACAGACGGACGAAATCAGGTTGCGGCGCCGAACAGGCTGGAAAAAGCCGTCTATCTGCCTTTCATGTCTGTGCTCAATATCTGGCTGTCAAACACAAACTTAATGATGCATATTGCGCAAAAAATTTGACAATCAGAGATAATTAACAATATATGCTTTCTTTGGACTAGTAGAAGTCTCTATAACAAATGGAATATCTATTGGGAAAATGATAAGCAGACTGTTAATAGTGAGGATTATTCACTTTTCCAACTTTCCTCATATCTTATCTTACAGCAGACAGTTCGTTGTACAATGACACTTGGTGCTTGTGAATCTGTTGTCCTTTTCCAGTAAAGTAAAAGAGCAACAAAAATAAAAAAGCAGCAGTTCTAATATTACAGTCTACGAAGCAGATACACTTGAAATTTAAAACTGCTGTCTGCGTATTTTGAAATTTATGGTCTGCTGCTATATTTTTTTATAAATTTCTGAAGAAATTAAATTACGTTGTGCGAATTTATAACCACAGCAACAGGTAGCACTTGTTCTGTATACCGTTTGTAATCGTTTCTGGAGCAGCATTTCCAGCTTTAGTTCTAAATTTCAGTTGAGACATATCCGCTGAAAAAAAAAAACGAAAGAATAAACTGCAGCAAAGATACAAGCGTGAAATTAAAGTCGACTATAAAGAGTTACAGTTGAATAAAAAGCATTTGTCGCATGCAGGAAGCTGCAGGAAGCTGCAGCAGGAGCTACAGGAGCAGCATAGAAAGGATATGTTTTGCGCTAAGCGTCAAGCAGCAACTGCCGGCAACTTCACAGCTTCCTGTGTGTGAATCAAAATTTTCCGACTTTTACTGCACAATTTTTGCGGTAGTATTTAGTTGTGACTAATTTGTGACAATTTATTTCGAAATTAAATTGCAGCACTTGAATTACCTTTGGCGTTATGCAGTATTAACTTGATGCTGTTTGCAAATCTCCAGGAACACTTAACTCGATTTATATTAAGACAATTTTTCATCCCATATATTTTCTAGGGTTTTAAGTATTTCAGCGCTCCATATGATCAAGAGGCTGCAGTTTCTGAGTTATGTTGATCTTATAAGAGTGTAGGCCAAGTTCGTTGTGCAAAATTTGACACAATGTGGTCTTAGAGATGCCCAATTCCAGTGAACGGCATGGAATTGGGCATCTCTATTGGCTCATTTTGAACTAAAGTACTCAGGCATGCAATACTTTCGGTGTTTGGAGCGGTGCATTGTCTCACTACCACACTGAAAATTCAATAGTGAATTTGTTATTTCGAATAAGGTGGGATGATTATTACGAACGAAAGTTGTACTCAGAATTTCGGTAGTAATTTTTAATAATTTGCAAACGTTGCCCGTTCGTGAACTTCACCTTGATAAAAATGCGAATTTTGATTGACGTTTTATCGTTGACAGATACTGAAAAGAGGGTGCGTTAGTATGAAAATCCTATGTTCCTATTGACAAACTCTATATCATAAGCAATGAGCTTATGCAATGCTGTAATCTATTGCAGTATTTTTTTGTTTGTTTATTTATGTATCAAAATCTTCTAGTTAAAGAGTTAACAATGAAGTGCAACTTGCATGCATTTACTTAGGTAACTCGAGTTTATAATTTGTCCAAAATTTTGTATATCCCATATCAAGTTTATACAAGTGTACTTAAGTTGCTGCTGTTACTGCTCCGTTGACTGCCTTGCATCATGCTGTTGATCCTGGCACGTGTACGTAGTATGCATGCTCCTTATCACGCAGCATGCAATTTATATCAAGTCAAATGCCATGGAACATTTTTGTTGACAGCTTATTTTCGTCATGAGACTAAATTACTTGCTGCTTGTTGCATGCCAGCATCGCTGCATGACATTTGCAACAATGAATGCAGTATTATATTAAGAAAAATTGGAATCACACATACGAGTATATTAATCTCGAAGTCAATCAACAACGTTTTTTGTAAATTGCTTATATATTTACGAAGTTATAATTCTCAATATCTTGAATCAACAGCATCTATTAATTTCATTCGTTTTGATAACTAAACTTTTCAATTTTAATTCGAGCGATTTTAATTCAATTTTAATACGTAAATTTTGTGAAAACAGGAACAGCACTGTGTAACTTTATAAATAAACAGAGGTGTGATGGATTTCGATCGAAGAATTCCGACAATATCGACTATGTTTTCAACAGTTAAAATTAATCAGAGAATTCGTCGCTCTTACTATGTCCGTCTGTCTACTGTCTGTAAAAAACGAACTACCTAAGAATTTCAGTCTTCTATTTCTGAAAACTGGAGTTGATCATAAGAAAATTGGAAGAACACTGCCTCCTCATTTTCATACCAGCAGCTTCTGCATACCGCAGGCCAATGTATAATGAGCATAGTCTTTTGTTTGGAATATATTATTCAATCTTGAGTTACCATCTTGTGTTCGCTTGACATTGAAAGTGTTTATTGGAAACAGAAACGTTACCGTAAAGACTGTCGAGTTCATCATCTAAACAGTTCTGTTCGATATCCCTGTGGCCTAGCACTCAGATGACAGTCAGGTAAAACTGCTCAGTCATATCGTTAAGAGATCTACGGTAGCAATTTACATTCTTCTTAATGCGTCAAGCGATTTGATAGTAGCCTGATTAACTAAGCAAATATTGTTGTATCTTGACTCGATATTTAGGATATAACTGTCTATTTAACTGTTATTTATCCACATAATTGTTTACTTTATTACTAAGACTTCTGCAAGGAAGACACTGCATTGATCTTTAAGCCGGAATAACGTATTTAGGTCTAAATCAGCAGAGTATATATCCCTAAAAGCCTCTGTTCGATTTATGCGAAGGACACTGGAGCTGCGAAAGGCTGCCGTTCGTTGCACCTTACTCACTGGTACACTACGATGCCATACAAGAGTATTGGTTTGACAATAGTGAAGTAGAGCCAATTCACTATTTTTAAAGTCGTGTCTCAACTAAAACTTACAGTCTTCCTACACGCATGGAGAGCAATAATTTCTTTTCTCGTTTATTCTCTAACACTAAGGTGCCAATCTAGCTTTCTGTCAAGTACCGTAGTAATTACTACTACAGCTAAAGAAAATATGCATTCCTTTTAAACTTGCTGGAATGAGAGCGGAAAATATTTCCCCAGTAAAGAGCATCATCTCTGTTTTGAATGGTTTTATACCTATACCTCTGCCTATTAGGACAGTTTCTGCATAGTGGTTGGAATTATACCACAAAACATTTCGTTAGTATAGCAACATCATCTGCACAGGCCACCAAGGAGCACCAACCTTTAGAAACTTTAGAAATATGTTTACTACTACTAGAAATCGTAGAAGAACCCTCATTGATGTGTACTTCTATTGAGGAAAGTATTGTTGCGCCAACTGAGGACTTCACAATGCTGCAAGGAAGTATCTGACTCCTTATCCGTCTACCAACTCCCAGTGCTGTCATAGCTTCGATGATAGCTGATAGCAGCAAATACAATGTTTTAAGAAGTTCCTTAACTGTCTAGGAATTCTTCCAAAATGTATTCTTTATCTACAATATCAGAGATCTTTATATTGTGAAGACAAATGAATGGAGACATTTTCTTATGATTTCCGCGCACTATAGGCATGTTGTGCTGCTGAAATACATATGAGCGTATCTAATCGTTGAGCTAATGTGGAGAACTACTTGCTATTTTATAGTCTTTAAAAGAAAAGCTAAGTTGATTGGCTTAAAATCTTTTGGTTTAGTGTATGAGACTTTGGGCTGTGACTATAAAACCCAACTTTTAACGATATTCAAGATTATACGACATTTCTACTTTTGCCTATTACATATTAAAGCTATGATTTATTGTATTAAATTCACATTTCTGTTTTTTTTCAAGCTCGCATTTTTTCATTTCAATTGCTAAATTTAATATTCACAGTATATGCAGCAGACCGTGAAGCAATGTGAATGGCGAAAATGAATAAATGAAATTACATTTCTGATTGGCAGTGAGCAGCACGTGTCTTCTATATTTATTCTATATTTTCTTGTGCAAAATATAAGAATACATCCTAAAGATAAAATAAAAGATAAATAAGTGAAAAAGGGTTTCATACATTCCATTTTATTTTTAGGTAAAGGAAGAAAGAAAATCACATAAAATAGAAGAAAACAAAAAAAAAAATGCAGCATTTGTAAACTTGAAATGAAATGGTTTAATTCTGAAATGAATTAAATAAATTAATAACAACAGCATTTGTAGATCACAACCAACTCAAATTCACAATGTGGAAATTCAGACCTGCTAAGGCTTTAATTATAAACAAAAATGCTTTAATAGGTTTCTCGATTATTTGCTCAAAAATTCAAGTTCACAAACAAGTCCCAAAGGCATATTATATATCAATAAGCAGCCAAGTCAACCGAAAAAGGTTTGTTTTTAATTTGAAAAACAATAAATAAACTTCGAGTGGCTGCTTTAAACTTTTGTTGCTTTTGGGAGTAAAGCACATACTTAGCAAATGCCTCAAGCGCTGCTAAATTTACTCGAAAAATACTCAATAATGTTTTTAATTAAAAAGTTACTTTGGGTTTTTGGCTCTTTTATAATTACAAGGATTGAATGATAACAATAAAGTAAAACCTTTATTATGGGCGCTTATTGTGTTTTCAAAATGTCTATATATAAATTTCTATTTATTTAGCAACTAATTGTGCTAAAATTAACACAAAATGGCGGCGCCGCCATTCACTGAAATAATGACATGTATTGTCAGCGTATGTGTTTCTTTTTTTATGAAATTAATGAATGTGAACTGTTATAAAACATTAAA
Source organism: Leucophenga montana (assembly GCA_035044765.1). NCBI lineage: Eukaryota > Metazoa > Arthropoda > Insecta > Diptera > Drosophilidae > Leucophenga > Leucophenga montana. The sequence continues at coordinate 620,635 of JAWNNQ010001689.1, read as the reverse complement.
AAGCTGTCGGACAGCTGAAAAAAGTACTTAATAATAGACTTTGACATAAATATTGTATGTACAATAATAAATTCACTTGACTTCACTGATTGACAATTTTATGCGACAATTGAATAAGTTAAGAAGTGTTTGACGTAAGATAGAGATGGCTATAGTATGAGTGAGTGAAAAAAAAAACACTGTGTGATACGATGGCACGTGCACAGCATAAGTTTGTCATACGAGAGTGCTTTGAAAAGTTTGAAAAGTAGTTGATACGTCGATACTGATTTACACTCCGTTGCAGATGTCTCTGAAGGTTATCTAAGAAGCGTTTCCCGAGCATACTAAGTCTCTGCATGCTGTGAAAAGGACTCAGGCTTAGCATACGCTTAACTGTTTCTCTCTCTCTTTCCCATTTCCCACAAATTTTATTGACAGATCATAGGATGTAGGTCGCTGAAAACGAGTCTAATATCAACACTCTTCTGAAAACCAACTAGCGGACAAAAAATGGTAGATAAATTTTGGAATAACTTATTCAATCTCTTTGAAACTCTTTGTATTTAAGCGTTTTGAAGACCGCTGATTTCGATACTAAATTAACCACGCAATGGTCCTATGTAAGAGTTTGAAGGCGGAACACTGTGGCATCGTATAAAAAATGTATAACCTGTGCCCATAGCGTAAAAGAGTATTGACGCCATGTAAGTCTGTGGTTAAAATAAAGAGTCTTACAAAGGTACGGCGTATCTCGCAGTTGAGCACACTCGACTGCAACGTTTTTTCTTGTTTTGCAATAATTTAAGCAGTAAATAAAAATAGAAATATATATATTTTGTATTAGTTTCCAAGGTTATACGAAGTTATAGCAATTGTTGGCAATGGAATATTAATTGCAGAAAATTTCAATCGGCCAATTTCTCATTTATTATTTTTGGCCAGTTTTATCAATACTCCGACCACTGTGCGACCTCAATCTATTCAATCTATTCGAAATTTCACATTTAATCGAAACTTATCTATTCGAAATATCATATTAGAAGGATGACTATGGAGATCTTCTTTCTTTCCAAGCCAACTTATTAAACTTTTATTAGTCCCGCATGCATTCTGTTGAGACAATAGTGCAAAATTTTCAATTTCAGCTAACAATAAAAAGCAATTACGTACAAACTATTGTACTTTTATGTGCGCTCTGGCAAAAGTATCTAAATGAGCGTCATATTCAGATGATGATGACGATGATGATAATGATGATGATGATGATGATGATGATAAAAATGATGGCGGCAGCGGTGACAACACCGGAAACATTTGAAACGTCAAGTATCAAAATGCATGCTAACTCATTTCTACTTATTGGCAGTGTGCCGCCATTTTGTATACGTTTACATTTGTAGTTACATCCATAGTATTTATGTCTCTTTACTACATGTATTTCACTTATAATAGAATCCAGCAACATTTTTATAACTTTTAGCAGTCGTTTGCACTTTATAAGCAGCGTTTAGTGTTATTTGACGACGGCATACAAACTCAGTTCAGTCGTTCGCTCATCGTTCGTGCAAGCAATTTATTGACAGTTGCCATGGTGAACGCCATTCACTGAACGGGCTACAATTTGTGAATTCTATTTTTGTAACTAACTGGTCTGTCTGTCTGTGTATTTAGCTTTTACATAAATTTTGCAGAAATGCAGCAGTACGAGTATGTTATAGTTGAATTACACGAGGGGACATTTAAGTATATAGTTATATTCGAATTATGTTTAATTACAAAAACGTACAAAATGGAAAAATAAGTCTGCACACCATATTTTAACATGACTTTTCTATGCATTTTGCTTTACTAAAAAAGTAAATCATATTAAAAATTATTCATGGGAGCATTTTCGCAATTTGAATTTTCGAAATTTGTTAGCTCTAGCTTTTCTAGAGTTCATAATTGTTCGTATGAATTTATATTTCTAAGCAAAACTATAAGAGCTTATATCGTTTTGATTAAGAGAAACTTATTAAGAGAAACTTACTTACTATATTACTATTTCAATATGTATCAAATTTCATCAAAAATAATTATTTTTTAGCAATTTTAATTACTATTTGTATATTTAGAAAATGCAATACGAAAAAATATTACATAACAAAAGAAATTCATGCATTAAAATCAAATAAATATTTATTTATTTTTTTTTTTTGTAGTATACAGTATAATACTGTGTGTATCAATATAATAGTAGTTTCTATCACATCAATGCAATCTAAATAATATAGCAGCTCTAGTGATTTTAATGCGCCAAATTTCATAAATAAACAATGCATCCAACCACAAACAGATGGCAAGGCGAGCGAGTGTCAGCTGAAAACGATGCCAGAGTCAATAAAAATTAATATATATGCAATAAATTTTTTCATTTTTTTTTTTTTTTTGTTCTTCTACGATTTTTTCCATTATTATTAAACAACATTTGGCGCACGTTGAATTATTTAATATACTCTACACATGTTGTGGGAATAGTATTACAATTTTTTTAAGGAGTTTGTTTTGCATTGGAGACTCCATGAAGTATATAAATTCTTCAAAAGATCGACTGTATGTATAGTATAACGTGCAATGTTCGACTGTCTATCCATCTCTGTCTCCTATCTATGGCATTCAAAAACTAATTCCTCCAACCGAGCTAAAATCAGCAATGGAGACTTCTTATGTTCCTTTGCTGAATATATATACCAATAACCATGCCAAGCTTATTTTTAGAGGTAGCCTCATAGAAACCCACCATCCGATATTCATAATTTGCATGAAAAACTTTTCTAATACATTCAATATCAACTTGAAATATGATATGGTGACTTCATGGATGGAATCTTCACATATATAATAATAAGCTCACACTATACAACCGATGTTATCAATGACCGGACGGACGGACCGCAGCAAATATGATTCTATATACTTTATAGATTTTAACCACGCCCGTTCTGCCTGTTACACACAGTCGCACAAACTAATTATATGCTTGTCCCTTTGGCTATAGTGTCTAAATGCACCATTTAAAAGGTATTCATCTGCACATGTGCATAGAATGTATATTTTATCAAAATCGTTTGAATATTTTGCGCGTAAAAGACAGAAACAATCTTCGCTAAGCCAACGCATCAAACACGCATAGGCTTTACATGAAATTCAGTGCTAGATGCAAATGCACACAAAAACATATAAAAATATTATTAAACGATAGCAAGCGAGCAGCCTGTTATACGCTATTAAGAATCATGAGCACGAAAGAGTTAGACGATTACGTATTATTCTTTGTACGCGCTTCACTATTGCTGCGGTGAATGTTGCTTTGTTTGAAGTTGTTGTGATTGGCGTATGGTGAAATAGCAATAACAACAAACGTATAAACGCAATAATATACAAATTCATTGCTAGATGGGCGTGTTCTTTTGTAGGTAGCATTTTTTATAAGCTAACCACCTTTAAAATATCACTATAACATTAATAGCCTGGACAGTAATCTATTAGATGCCTGTGTAGCGTATTGAAACTTCGTTGCTACCGTAGTTAATGTGTTCTCTTGTTTATTTATTTATATATGCAGACAGCAGGCGTTCGAATTGTATTTGCCTTTGTGCGGTAGCTGCTCGACTGTATATATTTGTATGAAATTTTGTTATTAAAAACAAATAGCTATTTTTGCATAATAATTGAAAATTTTTATGCGATAATACAATAATAAAATATAATTTTGCTGCTGGTTTCCAATCAGCAATCAACAATCAACAATCTGCAATCAGCACATAAAGTGCTAAATAAATTGCTGTGACAATTTAATTAGCAAAACACATTTTGCTGCACCATTTTGGTACATTTTGTACTTGATTGCAGTGTTTTATGGTGTTGCAGCATTTACTGCATGCAGCAAATGCTGCAAATGTTACTGTTGCATGTTGCCATTATTAGCTACTATACTCGTCTATATGAACTAAGACTAAAAGCTAAATACAATGTTTTAATCGCTGGAATGTGGCTCATTGTTAGCATTGTTAATTTATGACCTGCCATCAATTAACACACGCAAACTCTAACTTAAATACATAATTGGTAATTTGTTTGCTAAATGTTTTTACAATACGATACAGTGACCTACAAAGTAGATTAATGGCATTGCGAATACGAATGGTATAACTACATATATACACCGTGAAAAACATTTAGTATACGGTCTACAGTACATGAATTGCGTACACCCAAAGAATAAAATTGCCTAAAACATCTCAAAATTTTCCAAATAATTAGAACATTATGACTAAATTTACGTACAACGAAGGACTAGATTTTAGAATGCCTTTATTGGCTAATTTGGACCTTATATTTTAGGTCTTGTAAATCCTTAAACTATCAAATGTATATGGCAACGCATAACCTAAAATGTAGCCTATGCTTACCTAACATTTGAACTGTTTTTTAAAACCAAAAATCTTAGTTTGAAGCTATCTTTAAGCGCGAACACAAGCAGTTGTTTATCTCCTCGACGGTCGCCATAAATACAAAACTATTTGCGGAACCTTATATTATTCTACCATGGCAAAACCGAATTAGTTGAGAGCAGCTGAGAGAGTAAATTTCGTTTTCGGATCTCAGAGATTGGTATAACAATTTTCTACTTACTTCAAGTGAAAAGGGCATTTTTTTTTAACTTTCACAGCTGACTTAACTACATTTTTGTTTAAAACTAAATTTTTAAGCACGCTTTCAGCCATTATCAAGAATTTAAAAATTCAATTTAGAATACCATTTTTTTCTCTGTGTATGAAAAAGCTTTCTAAGTTACATATAAAATGTAAGCTATAGCTTCATTAAAATATATTGCAATAGAAATTGATTTAAATGTATTGTATTTGAAATATGTTTCAGACATGAATGCAGAAGTGTATGCAGTACAAATTTATAATGTACTATGCACACACATTAGTAGGAAGCCATAAAAAGCTTGCTTTGAGTGACAGTGTTAGTTGTAAGTGAAAAAGTTGGTTATATGTAGATTCTATTAGTACACATAAGACATTGTTCCAATGCTGAGCTCAACTATAAATTACTAGTGAAGACTCTGAATTCACATATATTTTAGTGCCTGTAAGTACCACCAAATCTAATCAATACCATTCGATTTATAAAAACCTTGCAATGATAATTGAGCGGTAGCTAAAGTAAGAAAGATATGAACAAGACAAGCACCAAATGTGAAGTAAGTCAATTGCAAGACTTTGTTTTATTTGTTTGCTCATTTGCCGTGTCTATTCATTCGACATGCTCGTTTTATGTATGGAAGCAAGTTCGCCATATCTTACAACTTGTTTGCAATGTTTACCAAGTGAAAAAAAGTGTAGAGATGCTTGTAAGCACTCTCAAGTGAAACTCAAAACTGCCAGAACAGTCTAAAAGCTGTAAATAAGTGTCACTCTCAGTTGCTTATCTGGGACTAAATGGAGTCTATCAGAAACATTTGCATAGATTGACAACGAACCCCAACTATATATAATTTTTCCTAAAAACTAAAGATAGTTGGTCTCACTACGAATGCAATTAACTGACATCAATTCAAAACTGAGCGTAAACAAGCTGAAACTAGTTGGTTGGGTGCGATGTAAAAAGGCAAAAGTTTAAGCATAAGCTCCATGTATATAGAAGAAATATAAAGAAAAATGCGATTCATGATTGAAATGAGAAACAAGAGAAAACGTTAACTTTGCTGGAACTGAAACTGGATAACTTCACAAAAGGACTTTGAGTTTGAAAAATGTTACATAAATTTCGTATGAACTGGAGTAGCACAATGTGGCATATTAGGCCCTAGTCAGACACAATTTTAACTGCTGACCTCTCATACGCCGATTACATCGCTCCAAGATTTTAGCAGAACTAACTTCACCTACTTGACACTTGGAGTGACACTCGTCAGAGGAATAAAGCTAGAGATATAGTTAGATCTCAAACTGGTGCTGAACTTAAGATTGCAGCTGAGTTTAAATATGTGTGTATAATGTTATGGCTTGTGCTCTAGTATGTATGAGTATCCAAACTCTATTCTATACATCCTGCGAAAGTTTCAGTCGAAGGTCTTGCATAGGTTTTTTGGTGCACCATACTACTATATCAGTAACTCAGTTATCCATCGTGACTAACTGAGCATTCGCACATTAACATATGCTTATAAATTTAAGAAAACATGTAGTCAGCAGCCAGCAAATAGTCAAAAAAAGCGCCACATATTGTGCTAAAGGATAATATGAGCAGCAGGCACAATTACACAGATTCACAAATATACTCTGTGGCACACATACATCTGCATGTGTTAATGAAGTGTTTTAATTGAGTTCTTAATTCGTTTGCAGGAAATGTGGTTTTTGGGCAAAAATTATGCCACAGCGAATGCGTAGGGCTGAAACTGTGTGTCTACTAAATATTATATACATACACGAGAATGTGTGGATACGAGGGAAATTTGATAAGTTAGTGAGTTTTTAAATTTCGAATTATACTAATATGAAGGTAGACTCCGAAGTATCCAAACTGCATCATTAAGCTAGTGATTCAGAGCCATTGAAAGCAGTTATGAAAGCCAGACAGACGGACAGAAAACAGTTCGATGCCGAAATTGAACTCAAACGTAATCAATAACTTTCTGATTTCTGTCCATCTGTTTGCCTTTCATATCTAACTTAAATGGAAGTCTATAAACAGATAGTAGTTGACAGAAGCAATGTTACAGTTAAAGTTACTACGCGTGTTATTCAAAAATTCACTGACTTATCAAGTTGCTCTCGCATATACATATATACTCACTCTGTGCATATGATTCCTTGATTATTTACACACACATACAAACACATAAAGTTGGTTTTGTCTGACTTGTCTTCATATAAAGCAATCATTTTGGTTATATACTTTCATATAATTTTTTCCAATTAAATTATTTTGTAGCAATGTCAACATATGTACGATTATAACAAAAATTGAAGCAAAGAACGCGTAGGAGAAGGACTCTCTGATGCCTCATATCTATATAGACACTGTTTGTACATGTGTTTGTACGCTACGCTTTCAAGGACGTATGTAATTAAGCACAAAAGCAGCCATGAGTGAAAATGTAACAAAATGGCAATGCGGACGCAACATGGCGGACGGAAGCGGAAATGCGAATGAACATATTGATTTTTAATAGCATACTTATTTGGGTTTTAATTTTACCTTTTTATACACTGTACTCCCATAAGGTAAAAGGGTATATTAGGTTTGCTCAAATGTGTGTAAAAGGCAGCAGGATACGTGGTAGACCCTATTAAGTATTCTTGTTCAGCATCGAAAGTTGTTTCGATATAAAAATTTCCGTCTGTCCTTCGGTCTGTCCGTCTGTCTGAAAAGATCTCGGAGTCAATAAGAGATAGAGACTTTAGATTTGCATATTTTGACTCTCCTTTTCCCTCTTCAAATAATTAGTATTTAATTGAACCGTCTAACCCCGGTTTGAAGGGTAACCTACAAATAAACCTGGCCAACATTATTAGGTTTTTGCAAATTTTTCTATGTATTTTATGTAAATCATAACACAACTTACTGTATAGGTGCAGATCGACCCACTATAATGTGTAGCGCATACAACATTTTTGGTTTTTGTTCTTAATTGTGCTAAAAAAGTCAAAATATAGAAAAATCAAATTGGACAACTTTAAGGAGTTGCTCCATGCCAATCTGCACCCATTTTTTAAATTTTTAACGTAATATAATCTATAAGTAGGTAGAGCGTATCTCGAAGTCGACCACACTCGACTGCAGCGTTCTTTTTTTTTTACTTTGATGAAAAATTGTCATGCGTGATGGACTTTAATTAAAGTGATTGTTCATTTTTATTTCTGCGTTGGCGTGAATAAAGAATTTCATTTTTGATATTAGAATGTAGCAACATTTCCTTTTTGAGTGCACTAAAAATAAAATAGACGAAAAACTCAACAAAAATGTATTCTAAATGCATAAAGTAAAATAATATACACACTTTGCATACAAAATAAAATGCTGTAAGATCCTTTAGCACTCGTACGGAACTGCAGCAGACTAAAAAGCATTTAAGTGAATTCAAACAGTGGCGCAAACAAAGTAAAGTCATGCATGGATCAACAACAGCACCAGCAGTAATCTTGGATGCAGTAAAAAATAAACGAATAATAAAGGATTCAGCAAAGTATGCAAGATTTATACAAACAAGTACATGAAAGATGGAATTTAAGTTAGATTGTTTACATTGCTAGAATTCAAAACTTATATAAAATTTAAAGAACTTAAACGTTTACTAAGAAGAACAATGTTCGCGACTTACTTATCGATATGCATACATTTTAAATAAGCTCTTTTAAGCACCTTGTTTATAGGCCGAAAAACATTGACTTCCTGTCATTTAATTTGCGAGATTAAATAACGTTTAACCACTAACAAAAATTTCCAGACAGAATGTGTATAACAGTTATTACAGATTGTCAGAATTCATGTGTATAACAGATTGTCACAATTGATGTGTATAACAGATGCAGCAGTCACGATGTTTTTCGCATATGACAGGCGCGTGTGCGAAACATAGCAGAACTTTCACGATCTGACATTTGCAATCACTTACACTGAGTATGAAATTTTGGACTCAATTTACAGCAAATCGCCAAAATGTACTGTTCAAACAGTATTGTCAGCAAGCTAAACGGATGATAGAAGCATGACTTGTGCTCAGACTTACCAGGGTTGCCAATAGTGCTAATCTTGGAGTACTTCCATTGTGCAGGGAAATTGCTGAGCTGAAATACTATTGTAGATTACCGTTATTTGTATGAGAGCATTTTCTATTTTTAAGAGGACTGACCTCTTAGATAACTTTAGTTAATTTGACGGATGAATCGGCAGTTCGTTTTGAAATAGAGCATAATAAAATTTAGAATCTTTCTTTATCCGCCGGCGAGCATAATTCAAATGGAATGAAGGTAGTTTACAGATGGGAGGCAAATTTCTTAGCTCTCTCTTCACTTGACCTTGACCGCTTGATTTTAAATGGAGAACCTTCTTTTAGTTAGCCTTCTGAATTATCTCATCGTGTTCCAGAGATAATGCCATGTACTCCCAGGCACTTTTTTAGCAAGAAACGCACCAACTGCTTCGTTTTTTGCCTCAGTAAGCTGATTCTTCTACTATTTGGCTGCTTCATTTAGGACAGCCTTGTCTAGCGTATTTCTGGTAGCGTACCAAACTTGTCTCAATTTAACTTCACTCAGACCTTGAATGTTATATAAGGTGTGTAGGTTCTACTAGATCCTCCTAGGTTCTACTAGAAGTGGTCGCAGTGGTGTGATTTCCAGCTTCATGAATTTCTTCGCATTATCAATTTCTTTGGCAGATTCAAATTTTAGGTTTTGAATCAATAGCGATTTCCAACCAAGAGCGTTACAGCCTCAGGTTGAGGCTTTTTAATTACACCGAATAGCACAGATAATGTAGTGATCCGAGCAGAGATGCAAGCAAATCTCGATCGTGAATTTGTACGGTTCGATGCTCTTGCAATGACCAACACCTAAGGCAGTCGTTAAGTATCAGAATGCCATCGCTAGAGAAGTGGCAAATTAATTTCATGCTCTGCATGCATTTCAAGAAGCTGTTTCCTTTAGGATTGCACGCTCTTGAGCTTCACGGGATATTTTGTGCATTAAATTCGATGAATGCAAGAAATCTAGAGCCGGGACTGTTTCGAAACGCGGTCTTCTGAAGGAACATTGACTAAATATTTGTACTTTCCCCACATCATACTGGATCCTAGGGAGTACACTGGTATAACTGGTACTAGTTTGACATAACATAGGCTTGATTCGATCAGAATAGCAGCACTTCTTTGAGCTCTTCCAACGTACTGGCTTACTTACTGTGAAGTTAATTGCCGGTTCAAGATCAAACATAGAATATTGAAATGGAAAACTTTGTATTTCACTTACTTAGCCAATTGAGGCTTTAAGTAGTTAAGATTTGTAGAGTGATGCAAGGTTTTAGTCACCGCTTTGTAGGCGCGTCCTTGGCTCAACAGGTTAGTGTGAAACGTAAGCTTACTTTTCTCAAAGTAATTTACTAACTCAAACTTGTCCACCGCGTCCAGCCTTGTAAATATAGCTCTCAGCTAATATGGCGTCAATTGCTAGCTATATATCATTAATATTTTGCACCGTTGTTAAGAAAATTGGTGGTGGTTTTGGAGGTGTTGGTGCAAGAATCTGATGAAGGAATCTGAGAGTGCTGATTCTTCATCAGCTTGAGAAGTAGCACAGTTTGTAAAGCGGTTTCTTCTTAATGTGCTTCAATGGACTTCAATATTTATTAGCTTCTTACGCGACTTCCGAGGTGGTTCAACACAAAACATCTTCTTTCGATGAGTTGATTTCTTGGTTGCTCTCACTCAAAGGAGAGAACACATCTGATTCATTTGGCACTTGGTCAGTAGAGGCAACATTACGAAATAAACTTCTTCTTTTGCCGCATATCGGGCGACAGACTCTTCCGTCTGAGAGTCGTTGTTCTCCATTTCTACTATTTAAGAGTACATCAAACTAAACTACAAAAAACGAAAATTTAATTTAATAGCAGCAACAAAAAACACGCTCACATTACATTCTAGCTATTATTAGTAACTGAAGTTTCCTTCAGGCGCTGCTTTTTGCTGCACAGTTAAACTCATCCATCAGTAAATACTGCAGGCGCTTTAAAGGCATCAAATAGCAATATCAGCAGAATCAGCAATCTATGCATCGACACATCCACAAAATATGAAGTATATATTCGCACAAACAACACTTAAAGTCTGCATTTGATGCACAACGAAAATAACATCGGACATGTGTACTACAATGCTATATAGCAGAATATACAGCAACGAGATGGAACCAGCAATCAATAAGCAAACAACGAGCAGTATGTGAAAAAATTTTATTATAAATGACCAATGCAAAAAACTTAAACAAACAAAAAAAAAAAGAACAAATAATGAAAATACTATAAATCTGTAATTTATTATTGGCAAAACCAGTCACAAATCTTTTCGTTGTGGTGTATGAAATATCAAAAACAAAAAAAAAATTATCAGGAAATACTAAAAAAGTGAGTACAGGAAATAAATGCAGCTCCACAGTTGCACCTACGTGCAGAAGTTTACAAAAACTGCATGCAAATACCCGAATCCACATTGAAAACCATTGGTGCAATTTTATGCCAAAAGAACCTTTATTGACAACGTTTTAATTGCAAATTGAGGCGGTATGATATGCCTATATTTATATTTTATTCGCGAGCACGTCTGATGTATCCATATATATTTTTTCTATACATATATTTTTATCCTGCATATGCACAAATAACAACAGATAATAATTCGAGTATAACTCATAAATGCAGCTATTTGGCGTGCACTCAAAGAACATGGAATTATGATGGTATCCGCAATAAAAAATAATAAAATGTTCAATATTTTTTTCGAGAAATTGAAACATTTAACAGCAGAAAAAACAATATATAAAGCACGAGTATTATAATAGTAGAGAGTTCCAAAAAAAAAAAAAAAACAACAACAACAACAAAAGAAAACAATGGGGTTGGCGAAGTTTTTATGCATATAAAATGCAAGTAAAATATTAACAGCTGTAAACACATACATTACTACAGACAGAAACCTACACTAACTAACATGCACATACACAGATTTTATACATTTAGCATAACTGGCGGGACAAGGGGTCGCTAAGCTTCCTACCAAATTTGTTATATAGGTCTTTATACCTAACGCTTCAACTAACGACTGGTCGTTAATGCTTAGCTAGCGTAAAGGATTACAATGTAACAGCACAGAACATAGTAATAACAACAACAAAGTCTAACGAATTATCTAACTACTGGTCGTTAAGTCTTAGCTAGGGAAAAGGTTTACAGTATTGGCGGCTAAGTATTCATATCAAATACAAAACAAATTCAGAGAAAGCCTACTAGTTTATTCATCACACATTTGAATGTTCAACGAGGTAGTTAGTTGTGTAACTTATGAACCGTCTTCAATGCAAACTGAATGCCGAAAAACATTTTCATAACAGAGAGTAGACCGTCAGACAAAAGCGGAAATGAGTTCTTCATCTTATTGTCATATAAAATTGATTTACTATGACAATTCCATAGTTCTAAAACTTTGTATGACCGCAGTTATTTCTTCAAAGACCATCAAAATGGAACGTCCATGGTTCAGAAAGCAATATAAGATCTTTGGCGGTAAGTGTTCTCCAATTCCACTTATTTGCCAGACTTTGTCTCATTCGACTACAATCTGTTTCGGACAACGATTTGTCCAGCGTACATTTCAATCGTACCAAGATGTTGAGAAATGGATAATTATACTAATAGCTACCTTTTTTTTTCAAGCAGTCACTTTAAGAGAGAAAATCGAGAAAAAGTAGAGCGCCAAACTCAATTTTGAAGCAATGAGTAACGAAATGAAGCAAAATAGAAAAAAAATGCTGAAGCAAACAACTTTTGTAGCACAAATTCAGAGAAAGAGAAGGAAAGATAGAGAGAGAGAGACAGAGAGAGAGATATTTTCGGTTGATATTTGCGTTTATTAGTCATCTATTTCTGTGTTTTAGAGTTGGCGAGTATTGTCACAAACGTCTAGACGTTCTGATAGAAGACGTTGATGAATGATGATTAAAATTATGAACGATTTTAATTTACAAACTGTCTATTGTCTCTCAATTTTAATTAAACTCATTTATAGATTTGTCATAACCAGTTTACTGATGATTTTTGTTAGTTCAACTAATAGTTTCAATACAGCAGTTAATATAAGCATGCGTCTATAATGAAACCAAGCATGAAGGTGGCTAAAACGGCAAATGAAACATTCACATTAAAATGAATGTGAATGAAAGTGCGCATTCATCTAATGAATGTGAATTGAATGAATGACTTTGAGAAATTCGCATTCATTACAATTCATTCAAAGTTAGATAATTTTCATTGTTCGAACACTTATGAAGTTGAATGTCTTAAATCTCTCTCTGTCTCTTTCTGTCTCTCTCTGTCTCTCTACTTACTTACCTTTTGAAATATAAATGCGGAATTTCGAAAGAGATGAGTCAACTATTTTTTAAAATATGATAAGTACTTATATTTTAATTACTTTGAAATCAAATTGAAAACCTTTTAAAAAATAACCAATTAATTGAAAATTTAAAAATAAATTTGAAGCATTCGAATGATAGAATGAATGATTCAAATATTTTTGCATTCATAGTGAAAATAATTAAAACTGCATGCATTCATTCATTATTTATTTATTTATTTATGCAAAGATTATGATTCCTGAAGCCCTTTGGGCCAAGTAACAAAATCATAAGAAAACCATTACATTCATGGGGAAAAAAGAAAACTAAAATAATTGAGATAATAAAAAAGAAAACATTCACAGTGAATCTATATATTGTGTAGTGGAATTCATTCTGCATTGAATGTAATGAAAGTTGACATTTTCGCATGTGTATGTGAATGAATGAGTACATATTCATAAAACAGCTGAAATGAATTAATGCATGCAGGTTTCAAGTGTATAATCTATACTTAGTGTGTACACTACAGTAAATATGAGCTCAACCAACTCCTCAATAAATTATAGCCACACCTACACCTTTGATTACATATGGCAGTATACAGATACATTTAAAATTCGTGCTGCTGTAAAAGATATATTTGTTTTTGAATTTCAAGTTAGTCTCAACTACAATATAAAATGGCTTGTTTACATTTACATATGTTTACATTTGCAATTCACAACTAATTTCTAAGTTTAAAGTAATTGAAATTTTTTGAAGCGTATTTATAGATTGTACTTGATGCGTGCACCTATACAATGTTGACAATGTAAACAAAAAGATACAAAAAAAGAAGACTTATTAGCTTAACATGAGTACTTAGGGTAAACAGTACATAAAATATAATAATAAACGTACAAAGAGCAAATTATAATTTTACTTTTCAATAGTTATAATATATATATACAACTTGCTGACTGACTGACCGACTGACTGACTGATTGACAGTAAGTAAACGATTTGCTCTTCTCAAACAGTTATCGTATTTCATTTATTTGATTTGAAATTTTTACTGCTTCATATAAGTTTACCCCTAAAGAAATTTACTGCAATTGAAAATCAATTTCCACTCGATTTCCTCAACGATGACTACGAATTTCAAGGCAAAAAAGAATTTCTTTTAGTTAGCTGAAAGAAACTTCACTCGTTCGTTCGTACGACTGAATCGAAAGGAAGCGCAAATCAATTGCCAATGCTCAATGCAATTATGGCACTTACAGTTTGCAGTTGAAGTGTATCTGCTGTACGAGTAAGTATAGACAAAGTGAAAGTAAGTCAAAGCAACTCATACTCATACAAGTAGGGAAGTTCTATGTATGTAGCTACTAACTGCCGCATTAAAGACAAAGCAAAAGCGCTGCAGCAAGACAAAGACAAACGACGACTGAGTATCTTAGTTTGTATCTTTGTAACTGACACATGATTGCACTTGACATGCTCATGTCTATGTATTCGAATATACATGTATTCGTACTCGCAATGAAATACTTTCGCCTTGCACTTGTTTTGAAGGTTATTGTATATAGTATTGTATATCCATTGTTTTTACGCTCTACTCTTCTAATACAATTCACTAACTAGTGCTGCCTCCTTAAATTGTATACGCCCAACTGTATGCTTGTAGCTGTAGGTCATCAATGTTCACTGCACTCAATCAATCAGTACATGGACACATGCCGCGTTAAGTTAACATCGATGTCTATATTGATAATGGATCTGACCACATATACAGCAGATAGACTAGTTATACACGTTATACACAGATACATACATATAAGTATGTATCTATCTATCTATCTATCTATCTATCAGTATACTATCGAAGCGAAACTAAAAAGTCAATATAGACAAAATGTACTTGCGGCATTTGTGGCGCCCGATTGTCCAGTCCGGTTCGCTCCGTTCCGGCTAGCATTTGGTTCTACTTATTCATGCTCAACGTTTCTGTTTGTTTTCCGTGCAGTGAATTTTATAGTTCGCAGTATTTGCACTTTAAACTCAATCCAATTAGTAATCTAATGTACAGTTTGATTAAGCGAAACATTAAGGATTACGTTTGGTTATGTCATCGTCTTCGGAGTTGTCCTTGTCGTGCTATGCTTCAAGCAGGAGTTAGTAAATGGAGTTAGCTTTAAGTGGTGCAAAATAATTTAAAAGCTTTTCTGTTTATTTACTTTTTTTTCTTTCTGTATTTACAATGAATAATAACGAATTAATTAATACTTTATTATGCTTGTACAGCGTTAACAGAGTTAAAGTCTTATATACTTAAATACTTTGTCTTTTCTGGTCACAACGGCTGTAGAGATTGTAATTCAAAACATGTATCCACTGGAGCGTTCAAAGTCATACAAAAAGTATAGTAGTTCTAGTTTAAATTTACTGAAAAGTAAGTCACAGCAGCAGCTGTTGTTATTTATTTCAGCTTTAATTCAGTTAATGCTACTAAACTTTTTGTATTCTCAGATTTTTTTAAACAGAACAAGCATTCAAAGCATCAAATACATCGAAAAACGTAACGCTTTTTAAATTTTTGGTAATATTTAGTATCTTATTTCGATAAGGTACTAAATTTTACCAAAAAATGATAGATTTAATGCTTGTTCTGCTTACAAAAGGCTACATGACCCCATTTATGGTTTGAAGAAAGAAAAATTATTATGTTAATTGCGGTGGGATGGAGTATTCCGTGTTTCTATATAGAAAGAGAGAGAACAAGAGAGAGAGAGAGAGAGAGAGCAATTCTTTCTGAGATAATCACACCAATATGAAGAATATATTTAGCTCATTAAATATGCTGAAATACTTGATCGCACTTTATTTCAACACTTCGAAAATCTGTCGAAATTTTTTTTGGGAATTTGAAATTTATTTAATTATTTATTTTTGGAAAGTAATGAATACAATGTAAGCGCGTGTAAGCACGTGTTAGCACATCAATGACTATTAAAAAACCAGCTGACTTAATAAGCAGAAGAAATCAGCTGTCAGCTTCGTCAAAGCCAACATCATAAGCGGAAAAAAAGCATCGAATCACTCCACCCCAGCACACCCCCTTTATGAAAATATCTACATATAACAATTAACCGTCCAAAAGCTTAAGTTAAAATTTCAGCTGTATATATATTCTCCATACTGTAGATATATTCTTGAACAACATCAAAAGTTGAGTTGGTATAGACATGCCCATCTGACTGTCCATCAAGGCAAGGTCGATTAACGCAACATTAAGCCAAGGCAGCCACAGTGACTGCATCAATATTATTAAAGCCAGTTAGTCACAGTGACTCCAAGAAGAACACATCCAAATTCGGGCTTCCTCGCATGGCATTTTAGTGTTACCCTGCCATATCTGTCGCATTTACTGTATTAAGCTGGTTATTTAACGGCTATTCCAGGTGCATATCCTCAAATCATGCTGCTTAAATCGTTTGCGGTAGTCCTCATTAAAGTGGAATCCTAGCCAAGGCTTTCTCTCTGTCTACACTGGTAAAATTTCTGTGGTGGCGGAAACCAAACCCAGCACACCAACCATTTTATAATAAGAAGAAGGGTTGCCCTCTCCGAATTTACTGACCTCGAAACGAATGTCCAGAGACTACCCAGTGGTTAAGTGCCAAACGGACGTTTGTAAGCTGCTTGTGTCGTTTGCAGAAGTGCCATTTCCAAGTGAATGGCAATCAATATTTTTCCGCACCAATGTGAACTTCTGTAAACGACTCCATTCCCAAAGAACAAGCACATGCAACCACCGCATGTGACAGCTTTAAAATAAAAACAATTCTAAGGCAAATAACCAATATTTTAAATGAATTGAATTCATATCCATTTAAACTTTGTACACTATGGATTTCAAAACATTCACAAAGAAAATTCAACTGAATTGCATTACTTAATGCTAAATCCCTACTGACAGACAAAACGCAACTGTCAACTGTTTACCACATGCATAAATATTTTATTGTTTCAATCAGCTGGCAACTTGAAAATCTATTTTGACAAATACTGCCACAATGCCATGCCACACAGTTGCACGAAGTATTACAATAAGCTGCATGACATTCTATTTTGCATGTGCGATTAAAGCGTAGAGCTTGAAGCTCCTAGTGAGCATTAAGAACAAATACGATACTACGTACAATACATAAATCAATCAAAATAATTGTTGATAAATCACAAATGCAATCACTCATGACAGTTATGAATGAGACTGAGATACAAATGCATTTCTACAAATCAATTTCATATGAAATTTAGTATAAATATGAATCATTTGTGGAATGTTGTTGATAAGTCCGTAACTTTTGAATTATATTGATTTGAGTCTAGTTCCTAAAGTACTCAATCTGCAACATTAAGTTTGTATTTATTAAGTTGTAGCAGACATGAAAGGCAGATAGACGGACAGATAGCAAGTCGGTGCCGAACTGCACAAAGCTCAAACGTAATCGTGTGATAACTTCGAAGTAGTTTTCGTGAACTTGCATAAAATATGAATCCAGTGTGTCATATCAGCGACCAAGTAGTAAATAAAACAGTGGTTTTGTTTAGACGGATCGATTTGTGTTAGTCCGTCTGCGTTTCATGTCTGCGCACAACGACTGTCAAATATATACCCAATGATGTAGATTGCTTCAAAATGTTAACCGTAGTCTATTAACAGATGGTAGTTGACATGAGCAATGTTGCATTTAAAGTTACCACGCGTGAAATTTGAAAAGCCACTGACTTATCAAATTGCCCTCGTATATATGTATACAGTTTATATCGTAGGTATATATAGTTCTAAGCATTCGAAGGCAGTAAGTACTTTCCTTTCGAGTAGAAAGACTACTTCTATCTACTTTCACTTATACATGCTTACAAATCGATGTTCAGATGCTTTATTGCCTGACATCAATTTGAGGCGAATTTCACCAAAACATGTGGGAGTAGTTGAAGTTTAAGTTCGTTAGATGTTTATCACATGCTGTTGACATTTAGTATTTCATACGGACAGTTTTACTAGGACTGCTGCTGCAATTCGCTAACAAAAACTTAGACAACCATCGACCGGAAGCTGAGTGCTGTCAACCGCCGCTTGTTGTATAAATTGCCTACGATCGATCTCTCTATAATTTATGGCAGTTGTTGTTAATTTGACTTATAGATTAGTATAGCTGAGATGTGCACTGTATATTTGGGTATGTCTGTGTGAGTGTTTGATATGAAACAATAAAGATAGCAGCATTTGACATTTGTCTGCCGGAAATGATGGCAAACGATAAAAATAGAAACTTGAAAACGCTGCGTATGCGTAATGTGATTGATAATGTTTAGCTAAGGCGGCACACTGTAAGTAGTTAAATTATTGCAGTATAGTATCTAGTAAGAATTTTCGTTATTGCAGAGTGTTGGCGTTTGTAGACTATTATTTGCGTCAGAGTCGCAGTTTTTGCAGAGTCGCCTCAGCAATATTAGAAATACATCAAAATAATTGTGTTATTCTACAATTGTATGCAGTTTGTTTTATCTAGACTGCAGCTATTATGTATATATTTTATCAAAGAGAGTAGCTAATATTTTGTATCTCATATCTAAGCAACAGATTTTATTTTACAGCTTCCCGCCTTAAGACTTTGATAACAATTCGAATGAAGAAGATTTAGGCATGTGCTGAAATGTTTCTAGTCCATTGAAATAACTTAGTTCTACTCACGAACCGGAAGGATAAGTAAAAATGTAAACAAACAGATAAACATTAAAACTCAATATTCAAAACTGTTCTTTGCCTCGCCTCATTAAGTTAGCCAAGCCATCCGTAGAAACTCGACCTAACTGATGACTTATTTCCAGTGGCCACCAGGCGTACTTCCCAACAATCCAACAGTTACTACATGTTATTCCCCTTTTAGATCGGGGACTGACCCCTTCTTGATGTTACTGCCACTAAAGACAAATCAGTCCGAAGAAAAGAAAGGCCGTACTATAGCCTTAAACACTGGAACTACTGCAGCACTGGAACTATAGATTGTATCATCTACAGGTCTATTTAATCATAATATTTTTACAGGTATTTCGCATTAAGTGACAGAAACTCAATACCATATATCCATTGGCAAATATTTAAAACTGATTTCCAAATTATATGCTGAAAAATTTCTTCCAAAAGTCTGCTTTCGGACAAAGCACATTTCCATTTCGGTTGTAAACAAACCAAATTTCCGTATTTGTCCCCGGAAACCTCACAATCGTAAAAAAGCCAATGTATACTCAGTGAGTGCCAGTATGGTGTGGTTTGTGGAGTTCCAGCATTATTGATTCATTGATATTCGAAAATGATTTCGACTTCGACTACCATTGGTTTCAGCAGTATAGCACAATAAGCAATTAAACAATCGATCTTTTACGCACTAAATTGGCACTATTTGCATAAACTGCCGTGTTTTTTTATGTCAATTGACCTTCAAGTAGCAGCAATTTAAAGCATTTGGACTTCTTTTTGGTGAGGTACTGTGAAAGATCGATATTATGCGGCCAATTTATAAACGATTCAGGCTCTTAGGCAGAACATTGGCAGAGTTGTTCTTGAAATGAAGTGCGTAACCATGGCAAACTAATTGAACATTGGATTAACAGAATGGTCTACCGCCAAGAAATTGTATTCCATTATTTGGAAATATATTAATTTATGTACATTTTTAAAAAGGAAGCGGTAGATAACTCACCATATACATTACAGTTCTAAAATTATTATAATTGTGGCACCTCTTTAGCATTTGGTTGCAACTTTTGAAGAGCGCACGAACAACTTTTTCAAATGCATGCCACAGCACTATTGTATAGTTCTTATAGAACTTTAATATACTAGGTATGATGTACAGTATATTTGACTCTGGGATTTGTTTTCTATATTACTTACTGTAATAGAATGTTGAAGAAATTCTCTTAACACGAATCTTATACCAATCACATGTATACGACATGTAAGGAAAGTGAATTCAAACGAATATTGTAATGAAGTGCATTCAAAAAAAAAACTGATATTTCTCAACTTCTTGTTCTTAAAATTATACAGAATTATACAAATGACTTAAGTTTTTATTTATTTTCATTCGGTTGAAAATTATTTGGAAATTTATATGCATCTTCAATCGAGCCTGTTCCAAGCCTGTCTAATGTTACTAAACTTCATTATTCGCTACTGATTTTCAGGCTTGGCGCTTTAATAGACATTAATTTAGGCATCACTTAAGTTCAGCACATTCTTTTCGAATTGTCCTTAAATTTTATGATTTCACATACATACATACATACATACATACATACATACATACATACATATATAGATTTTAGATTTATATTAATATTGGTACTCCGCTCCTATTGGTCTCAGCGTGATGATATATAGCCTGTAGCCTTCCTCATCAAATGGGCTATCTAACACTGAAAGAGTTTTTCAGATC
>JAWNNQ010001688.1:17500-218346 GCA_035044765.1 Leucophenga montana | reverse complement strand
GCTGGTCATCAGGCCCGCTTGCGCGAGAATGGTGCGGCGGGTACATAGCGCGCGATACGCGCGTAGTCTGGTAGTCCCGCATTAACACTCGCTAGCGCATCCTCTATAGCGCGTTCGCCTTGACCAGCATGTCGCGGCACTAGCACGGCGACGTTATCGGCCGGGCCTCGCCCCAAACTACTGCCTGGGCGATTGCAGGGTGGGAAACTAGCTCGCTCTCTACCCATTCCGGACACGTTGCTTGTTAGAAGGCCCGTGATAAAACACATTCTTTCGGCTACTTGTCAGGACACGAAACCCCCGATCATCGACTAGCCCAAGGTCTCCGGTGTGGACAGGGCCATCAGGTAGCAGTTCCCCCCCAAGTAACCAAAGGCCGTGTGCCGACAATTATCTCTCCGTCAGTACGAAGGCTGTGTGTGCGGCAGCGGCTTTCCGACAGTTCCATCACGTTGAGCGTCGGGTCGGTTAAGGCAAACCACGGAGCCGCACTCTGTGAGCCCGTGCACCCTTTTTAAAACACCGGAAAATTCATTCGACGTGACCCCGTTAGCAACGCCAGCCTCTCCTTTGCCAACGGCGAGATAGCGCAGAGAACGCAGCGCCCTGCTCGGATGCCATCACCAACGCTAATAGCAACTGGTGGGACCAGACCAGGCTCCGGGTTGACATAGGCGTGCACATCATAGTCTGGATACATCCAGCCCAGACGCCCCCGTGTAGCCAATCTCTTGAAGAGATGGAAGCGCAATCTCTGCCCCGAGCCAAGAGTGTCGCGTAGAGCCCTGCAACGTTCTCCAACAGCGTAGCCAACGGCAGTCAAGAGGATATGGCGGCGCGGAGATATTCCCTCAGCCGCTCCCGCCAATGAGTTCGCAACAATCAACAACGTTTCTGCGGATAAGCAAACTCCGCGCGGGCGACCTGTGCTGCCCGATGTATAAGTTACACATGCCGTGGCCGCTGGCAGCGCGCTACCATCGGCCGGGTCAAGCCACGCGCCCAGGGCGTCAATAATGGGAATCGAAGCACCGCGCAAAGTACGGCCATGCAGCTTCGACCCCCCATTAGCTGTCACAAGTAGCTGGGCGCCACTGATGTGTAGCGCGTGCTGCACTTGCCCTTCGGAGAAGAACGTTGGGAGTGGGATGTGCACCCCATCGATCACGCGCAAGGCAAGGTCCAACACCAGCCAGTCCGGTCCGTTGTCCAACCTGCTAGCCACACAGACCAAGCCCGCGCCCTGGAGCCATTGCGCCAACTGATGCACCCGGCCGCTAAGAGCCGATGACGTAATCTGGGCGTCCCCGGCAATAATGGGCTGGCGATTCGCATCCAACAGCCCGATAAAAGTCTGCGATGAGATGCTCACCCGGCTTCTCCGGCGTTGTTTAGGCCTTCCGGCATCACTAGAGGACACGCTTGTCCGCGAAGGAATGCGATACCCTCAAGTACGTTTCCGCACATCAAGCGCGGTTGCGTTTCGTAATAACGCCCCCAGTCAGCAGCGCGCTCCCCCATTCGCTCTGCCCGCGCCACCGCTAACTCTATCGGGGCCAGATGCAAGCGAACGAAGGCATTTAGTGGCCCGGTGGCGACAAATAGCACCCAGTCCACCTTCGCGGCGCCAAGCACCCATGCCAGTTGCACAATCAGCTCACGCGCGACCCCAGCCGTGGACGCAGCAAAATGACCGACCTCGACGATCTGGTTTCGTCTGGGAGAGGTAGACAGCCTACTGGCTAAAACCTCCTCCACAGGCGCGTCTAGGTAGTGCTCGACAAATAGAGGGCCAACAGCGGCTTGGCGCAATCCGACAGCGGCAACAAGCTTCCCTTGCGTATCACGGTAAGCCAGCAAATGCGGCATGAATGTGCGCAGCTCTGCGTCGAAGCGCTCCCGGTAAACTGACGAAATGAACGTACTCACCGCTCTCCGCGCGGGATGGTTTGGGCCGATTATTGCCGCATCAGCGAATCTGCCAGGGAGTGGCGCCAGAGGAATCGGGTGTGGGATCGTGTCCATGGGACAGGATCGTGAGGGCTGGCGATTAAGGCAAAATTAGCCTGTTGTTAGACAATGATTAGCCGTTCGCTTAGATTTTGTTAGCGATAGAAAGCACCGCACTTGGCTGCCTACTCCAGCTGAGCCCTTTACGCCGGCGAACCGGCGCCTCTGTATCTTGGTCGTAGGCCCTTTGGAACTCGCGGCGGCTCGTCCAGCCGCAACTATCAGAACTTCACTGCATACGCGCGAGGTCCACGAACTCGCCATTTCCCTGCACAGCGGCAACACCGCCATTGAATCTGTAGGTCTTGAAGAAATATTAGTTTTATAGGTTAGAGAGACAACAACCGTTTCGTACTTAAAGGAATCTTCTGACTCAACCTTCAAGCCACAATCCGGAATCGCGAACTACGGACTGGATCAATTACTACGCTCTCTGCGCCGCCGAGCCTCTCATACCTTTAGATGAGCCACTCTTAGACATCCGGCTTCATCTCTCTTCGTCGTCCAAGCTATTTCCACCGGTACTCGTTTCTTCTTCCGGACCAACACTTATCTCTTCGCGATAGGACTTGACTTCGCCAGCGTCGATACGACCACTCAAATCTCTATCGTATAAGAGCATGTTCGCAGGTTGCTTTGCGCCCGCACATCCGACCAGAAACGCTGCAATCATTGCAGCTAGAAAAGAGCTCTTGCGAACTTCATTCCCCCTGAAAGTACTCCGGCGAATGACCGGTTACACCTTAATCCTGCAACGCCCAAGGGGAGGATGCAACTCAGCATCACCTCGTCACATGGAAGATATGGGAGCGGCCATGGGTGATAACGGAAAACAAGGTCCGAACGCTTGCGCCTGTAGCCCCAATGAACCGCGAATGCACGCTAATGTAGTAAGGAGTTCGGCGAAACGAAGTGGCAATAACTAAAGCAGCACGTCGGGCCGAAAGCTGATGATCCACGCCGCTTGATCATTCTGAAAGATGCACCTTTCCGGACAACTGACAACCGGCGTTCGTCCAGCCATCGCACCAAAGACTCCCGAGTCAGAGGTCGGGAGAAGAAATAGCCCTGAAAGTGAACGCAACCAAGACCCACAAGCAAGTCAAGCTGATCAGCGGTCTCAACTCCTTCCGCCAACGCCTCCATACCCATCACCTGGGAGATCTCTACGATCTTTCCAAGTAGACGACGAGCCCCTTCCTGCCCTACTGCCCCATCCACGAATCTCCTATCGATCTTCAGCTTTCGAACAGGCAGGGAACGCAGTAAAGATAAGGAAGAGTAGCCAGTTCCGAAATCATCAAGCGCCCACGTAACACCTATTCCTTCTAGAGCCTTCATCGTCTCGACTACAGCTTCCGCATCTGTTCACAACGCCGACTCCGTTAGCTCAAATTCCAACAGCGCTGGATCAACTCCATAGGAATTAATTATCCTAGATACGGAGCTAAGAAAGCCCCTATCTGAGAGCTGCACCGGGCTAATGTTCACCGCCATTCTCAACGTACTCGCCGCTGAATCACCAGACCAGTGACGCAGGGTTTCGGCAACGAGGCGAACAACCTCTAGACCTACCTCACATATCAGCTCGCTCTCTTCGGCAAGAGGTATGAATGTATCGGGCGAAAACATGCTTCCCGACGGATGACGCCAACGGACAAGTGCCTCTACCCCAGTTACGACACCAACCAGCCACTTGAGGCTGATAGTGAACTTCGATCTCCCCGTTGCGAACAGCGCTTCGGAGATCGCGCTCCATCCTCAGACGCTGGCCGATATCAATACGATAGATTGCAAAAATGAGCGCGAGCAGCGCCATTGAGACGACCAGATCCACATTGAGCCTCGCTCCCCATGCCCTCACTTCCAATGGTGGAGATATCCCGGGGGCGAGAGAATCCAGCGCCCCAATTGAAAAGGTGCAAAATATTCCGAGGCATACAATAGTGGAAGACTCAGCGAACCGTAGCGGTATCGTAGCCTTAAAATGTAAAGGCCGCCCCGGCGGCCAACGGAAGCAGGAATAGATGGGCAGATCTTGGTACCCATTCGATGGGAGCATCGATAACCCCAACTGCATGTGCGAATTGAACGTTTGGCTCACACAGTGTGTTATAAAAAAAAATTTAAAAAAAAAAAACAAAAAATTATTTTTCAATACGAATATTTTCTGAGCTTTGCAAACCGCTGCACGAACTGGCAGCGACAAGTACCCGGGTAAAACTAAACAGTCTTTCACTTGATGCATGCACTCGATGTGAAGCAAAACGAACAACAGGCGATGGCGGCCAAAAAAACGAACTAGAAATGTTGGCCGTGAAAAACGAAGTCGATGAAGACGATGTACGGTACGATACTCGGTGTGACAATGCTTTTCGGAATATGCTCAGCTAACATACGAGTATAAGTGGTAGAGAGAGAGAGAGAGAGAGAGAGAGAGAAAGAGAGGGAAAGGTAGAGCGGAAATTGGAACGAGGGTTGTTCGATGTATACTTTTCTCACTCGATTTAATACGCAGAAAACTCCGATACGTATAAGCTGCATAAAAAGAGTTTTCTTTTTGAATGTATTACATACGAGTATAAAATGACAAAAAAAAAAAAAAAATCGTTTACTTCGGTTGGAAAAAAGCTCTAATATCATTCACAAGAAATTTTAAATATTGCAAAACATAAAAGTGGGGGTTTGAATAGGAGCTACCCCAAAAAGTGGGCGGTACACGCCCACTAGTAGATCTGTATGAAGCGGTGTCCACAAAAATCCACCAAATCAAATTTCAAGCTAATACTTATTTAAATGAAGAATTTTTTCATAAAAAACACAAAATTGCACGGTGGGTTTTGTATTTGGGCTATGGTTTATGTGTCTTAACACAAAAGTAGGCAGTATGTTTGTATGGGTGCTACCCTAAAAAGTGGGTGGGCCACGCCCGTTAGTCAATGTATGTAAAGCGGCTAACCATAAAAAGGCACCATATTGCATTTCAACCTAAAGTTGGCAGTAGTTTTGAATGGGGGCTACCACAAATAGTGGGCGGGTCCCACCTATTAATCTATATGTCAAGCATTCGTCCACTAAATTCTTCCACACAATGTTGAAATTGGCTACAATAAAAAAGTTTTTCTTACAAAAAATCAAAAATGGGCGGTGGGTTTGTATGGGCGCTACCCCAAAAAGTGGGCGTGGCGGGTCAGTATTGATACTCTATTAAACTTCAATAAAAATAAGTGTATGTGCTAAATTTCAACTGGATTTCATAAAAATTGAAAATTGAGCATTTTTGAGCCAAATCCACCATTTTGAAAAAAGTTTTAGAACAAAAGTTTCTTAGTTTTTTGTATACTAAAATTCTGCTTCAATAAAATTTTGGTTTTCCAAACGATTCAAACACACAAATATTTCATTAAACAAAATGATCCATTTAACCTTTTATCCCCAGTTTCTTACCCCGTTGGAATTAAATTTGTCAATATTAGCGAAACACATGCTTACATATTTCGTATGTAGAGTATACAAACCGAGCTTGAGGACGATCGAATGAAAAAAAAAATAAATAAAAATGGTGGCACACCCTTTCATAATTATGCGAAGAATCCGTTCATACTATGAAGTCACCATATGAAAAGTCAAGTTGATTTTGCCCGAAATGATAAATCTTTTCAAGAAAAATCACAAAAATGGGTGGTGGGTTTGCATGGGAGAAATCACTAGAATGGAGAAATCACACCAATTTTTCTATATGTAAGGCGTGCGTCCGTAAGAAATCACAATAATGTAATAAGAAAGTTTTGAGACAAAATTAAAAAATGGCTACCGCTTAAAGTGGATGTGACTCGCCCCTTGATATTTATGAGAAGCATCCTTCCATAAGAAGTCACCATATATAAAGTGATATTGACTGCAATAAAAACGTTTTCCATACAAAAAGGAAAAGTGGGCGTGTGGGTTATAGGGGGGCTACATCAAAAAGTGTGAAGAGTCCCTTCGTAAGAAGCCACCATTTTCATTTTTAAGATGATATTGAGCGCAATAAAAAAAAAATTCATACAAAAAATCGAAAGGTGGGTTGGTGGTTTGTATGGGGGCTACACTAAAACGTGGGCGTGGCATGTCAATATTAATACTCTATTAAACTGCAATAAAAAGAAGCCTATGTGACGACTTACAAGCTGATATTTTAAAAATTGGTGCCCAAAAAATGCATAAATAATGCGCATGTCAAATTGAAAGCATTCTAAGTTTGTGTCCAGCTCCAACGCATAAGTTAGAGTGATACTCGGAAGATTGCACATCTTTAAAATTACTATAGCCTCAAATCTAAGCTCCATATAATTGAATGGAACAATATACTGCATTCAAAAGCCTAACATTTGTAAATATTTAGCGTAATATCGCTTATTCAAAGAAATGTCTTACATATTGTATTAATGCTGTTTTTTGCTGAAGTATTCCGTCGCTGTATATGCTTTGTAAAAAATGCAGTTGGAATCAGCAGTGCTTCTAAGTAGATATACTCTGACGCTATTGTCATTGGACTTCCTTCGAAGACGCACTTCTCCGTACTACTTAATCTTTCACCTCGTCTAAAAACCATAACTTGTGATTTTGTTAAATTGATCTCCATACAGAAGCACAGACATCTCGTCCGTTCATATGACTACATCATCATCATAAACTAGAGCACGAATATATATTTCTTCAATATTTAGCACGCCTTCCAAATAGTTATGAAGATCATCCAAGTACTGCGCAGAAAGCAATGGTGACATGAGGCAGGCGAGGCGCACTCCCATATTGGAATTAAAAGAACTCGATACACGGTGTCCGGTCCTGACTGGATTTGTGGATATACCCATCATATGCAGTTTGTAAAGAAGTAATTTCATTTCACTTTAACGAAAGCAGCGTGGAAGTCTACGAAAAACGCATAAAACTTTCGTTTCTCTTCTAACTTTAAATGTATAATTGACGTCTAATTGTAAATATTATCTGCTCTCGCGTAATGCTTGAATCCTGATTGGAACTCATTCAAAATATTATATTGGTTAAAACATTCTTAAAATATTGCGTAGATATTATCGTATCGAAAATTTAAATAATTGATATATCGGAACATCGATAGAATATTACCAATACTACTCGTAAAAGTGCCTAGCCAAATCAAATTATATCGAATAACTCTCGGACACATAAATGACTGGATAGCTGAGTAGATGGGCTGTAAGGTAAAATGCGCAGAATGTCTAGGATGTAAACGACTACTATTACGTCGATGATGAATACCAAAGCAGTAATGGGTTCAACAATGGGCGACAATAGATAGAATAGTAACTATGTTGCCTATATTGCGCTACAAGTGCATGTCGGCAGTCCGTTTAAGTCTCTGTGTGTGTGTGTGTGTGTGTGTATGCGTGTGTATATATATGTGTGTGTGTATGCCTGTCTTTTGCTATATTTTGTTAGTGCTTTATTAAAGCTTTTGCTGAATACGCTCCTGAAAGCTTTGTTGCAGCAGGTTTTGCCTGAACTGGTTTTATATTGCATACTTTGCGGCTTCTATTCTGTTTGCTGCTGCTGCTGTGGGTCTTATTGCTTACTATGCTGCATATATGTATCTATGTATGTATATGTATGGGTCTATTTCTATGTATGTTTATATGTGTGAATGTGTGTGTGTGTTAAATCAACAAAGGCGCATGCAACATGTTTCTTAAGCGCTGCCTTTCGTTCCTACATCCTTTTGTATGTGTGCATATTAATGCATTCCGTGTGCATGTATGTATGTGTGCGTGTTAAATGAATTATGTTTTCACTTATTTTAAGCTTATATTTAAAGCATAACTTTTATCTTGCGAACGCACTTTAATAAGCTTTTTGCTATTTTTATAAAGCGAGATTTTATTTAATATTAAAAACACTAATGAAGATCAGAAAACTACACAACCCCCCCCCCCCCCTTCCGGTTTTCGAATCCGAAAGATGTGTTTGGGTTCGATTTGGCTAGCTGTTCAGGTGCTTAGAAAACGAATAAATCCTTCGGTTTGAAATCACTTGATTTCAAATCAAGTGAATTCAAAAGTAAATCATTTTTTTTTTTCAAGTTAATAACGGGTGATTCATTCGGTGATTTTTTTAATAAAACACTTAAACAGAATTGGATGTCGGCATCTTTATTATGTCCCAAAATAACAATCTCTGACATTTACTTTTGAAAGATATCTTTCAAATGTTGACCACGACTACGCTGTGAGTGGTCCATTCAGAAGGTCCAATTTTCGATCACTCTATCTAGCATTGGTACCTGTAATTTTGGCTCCCAAGTCTTGAATCGTTGCTGGCTTATCGACTAAGACTTTTGAATTCACATAATCCCAAAGAAAAAAATCCAGAGGTGTCACATCCCACGATATAGGCGACCAGTTGACAGGTCTGAAACGCGAAATTAGGTGCTTACCAAAATTATTTCTCAATAAAGCCATTGTTTCGCGCTCTGTGTGTGCCGTAGCACCGTCTTGCTGAAACCCAATGTCGCCGGCACTACATGCTTCAATTTTAGGCAACAAAAAGTCCCTTATCATGATGCGGCAGCACCATGATAAGGGACGGTTATGTTTTTTAAAGAAATACGGACCGATGATTCCACCAGCCCATAAACCACACCAAACAGTGCATTTTTGTGGATGTAAGTTCGAGAATCTCTTTGGCCAGAAATGTGCGTCATCACTAAAGAAAATTCGGTGCGTAAACAGCGGATGAAATTAAAGAGTAAAATTAAGTCTGGCGGCTTTAATTGTTGAACGAATTGGATTTTGTAAGCCTTTAAACCAAGATCCTGGCGTAAAATTCAATTCAAGTTGTTCCATACGAGAGGCCAAGATGCTGCGCATGGCATCGAATCAATTGGTCATGGTTGTCAGCCATACTCTCCACTACAGACGCCATATTCTCCTCACTGCGGGCTGGATGTGGTCTATTCGGTCGCGTATCATCCCATAAGGTACACTAAGACTCAAGTTGAAATGGTATTGGTAATCATTGGTATCAGTTAATTTTGGTTAACGATTCCGGTTTTGGTTTTATACTCTGCTTTTGGTGTACTGTGGTTGCACAAGCTGGTTAAACTCTTCCCAGCAAGTTAGTCCGTAATCTCGCTTCGCTCGATACCCCTATGCCAAGGACCCAGTAGATTGTGACTCTGCAGCCAACCGATAGCTCTTGTAAAGTATTGAAACATTCGGCGCAATTATGGCGGTATGACACACGAATACAATCAGCAAATTGTTTCCCCTTCATTGCACTGGTATTTTAAACACGACAGAGACCTTGCGAAAGAGAGACCGTAAAAATATAGATAAATACACTATTTCTGCCGAACTTTTGGTACTTTGTCATTTTTGAGTCCAGAGTTGTCTCATCTTTCGCATTAATATGGTATTTTTGATGAAAGTACATTTCAACCTCTCGCAACTGTAGAATTTTTGCTTTGTCTATTTTCTGATCTGCTTAGAGCAATGAAGGGGAAAAAATTTGCTGATTGTTTCGTGTTTCATACGGCCAGGAGCAGAACTTTTTGATCTTTGATCGGTAATCAGTTGTTTAATGATAAATGATCACAATCTGGCGAAAGTACTGATACGTAACTCAGAGCAAATTAATGCTAAATTAAAACACATTAACATCAGCAAGCATTATAAAACAATAGGCTTATTCACAAATGATGCCGCCAAACAAATCAACTAATCAACCCAGTACAAATCCGCTTTTGCGCTTTTGTATGGAAAAATTCTTTTGTTAAGTCAATACTTCAATATTTCCACTTCAAATGCAATATTTTGGTAGCAAAATACTCTTATTTTGCGACTGTGAGGATTTTATGTTAAAAATAATGAATTCAAATGTCTAAAAATAAAAACAT
Source organism: Leucophenga montana (assembly GCA_035044765.1). Lineage (NCBI taxonomy): Eukaryota > Metazoa > Arthropoda > Insecta > Diptera > Drosophilidae > Leucophenga > Leucophenga montana. Next base: position 208,421 of record JAWNNQ010001688.1, on the reverse strand, counting down.
AAACAAAACTAACAAACAAATGCATTAAAGATTGTAGAAATCGGGCAAAATTTTCAAAAGTGTTCACACTTACATTTTGTTTGTAAACTAATCAATTTTTGTGTCTTAACTAATAATTTGTTTAATACTTCCAGGAACAGGAGAGTTATACAAGCATAAAAAATGAGAAAGAGCTGCAGTCGAGATGCTCGACTATATTGTACTCTGTACCTCTACGGTAAAATGGTTACAACTTATGAAATTTAAAGTTACTCTTGTAACAGTAGACGGAGAGAGCCTATACCATGAGTTGTGTTTGTCTCTAGACGGAGAGCATTTCTCGCACAGAGCCATGCAGACAGGCATTGCTGTATCGAATATCACATATACTCGTATATGCTTTACAGAGTCTCCTATGCTTCCTTCGCTATGTTACATACATTTTGACAAATCAACAAACCCAATGAAACCTGTTACAAATATTTACTTGCGCAAGGTATATAAAATCGAGATGAAAGAAAGCATCATCGGTACTGGTTTAACCCCAATATGAGAGAAAGGAATGATAAGGGAAGATTTATCAAAGATGTGCGTTTGAAAAAATAAAAAAAAAACCATTTTGAATCAAAATTGTTATTTTTCAATTACAGATTAATTTTTTCAGTACGGTGCCAAACCTTAGAAATCTTTCATATATGAGCCACAAGAATTTTATACATTTTTTTGTTTTTTTTTTTTAATATGGAGTTTGGCTTTAGCTTGAAATTCGATATGATGGACGTGTCCCACACACTTTTCGAGGTAGCCCCTACACAAGCCCACCATACACTTTTATGTTTTAGAATACGATTTGAAATCACGTGTGCTTGATATTAGAGCTTCGGTTCAACCGAAGTTAATTTTTTTATTGAGTTTTATTAAAATGAGCAGCAACAGCAGTCGAGAAAGTTTAAGGTTTTGGCCATTTTGCATGGAATTAAAAAGACATAAATTAAAAATGCGAATAAATTATTTTTCAACATATATAGTTATGAGAACATGTATACAATTATACTATTCGTATGTGGGGATACACGTCTGCGTTTACAATTTAGCAACCTTTTTTTTGCCTATTTTGCAGCTGCGGCAAGAATTAAGCTGAAGCAATATTTAAGGGTGAATCGGTTCAAGCGGTTCAAGCGGACCCAAGTAGTAATATAAAACTTGCTAAGAACTACAAAAACAACAACGACATACAGTGGCCGGAAAATCGGAAAAGCTGATCAAATTTCAAAAAATCGAAGTTTTTCAATGGGCATTTTGTTTTTTTTTTAAATGAGATTCGCTTGAAAAGTGTTCTGCTATTAATATACAAAAATAGTTCTATGACTCCGTAAAGCATTATCAACCTAATACAAATCACACCTATTTCTATATCTAGTTTATAACTTAAATTATCGTAAAAAGCATCGTAAAATTTATAGACTTGTAAATATTTGCTTTGTACATAACTTCTTTTTTATACGGATTAACTTTATTTACAATCTATCTAGCTATAAGACAATCAGCAAAATATAAAAGTAAATAGTTGACAATGCGGAGCCGTTGTTATTGCTTCCGCACGGGCCGTTCGCGTTCCATAGAACGATATGGAGACTTATTTGCCTAGCTTCGCCATTAGTGACAAGAACAATTGCGTCACAGCTGCAAATTGGTCGAGCATTTTTTACAACAAGGCTTCCAGTCGGTCCATTCTGGGATTTAATTGACTGAAGGCGGAGGTCATCACTGTTGGCTCCTGCAGGGTTTGATATCCTGGATATTCAGTATGACCTCCTCGTACTGTACTGGCAAAGCTGATATCAGGATTTACTGTGGGCGCTGGACGGCCGTAGGTAGTTATTCCATGGGACACGGAAAAGGGTCTTGGCTTGGGTGAATGCTGCTCTTTCGCTTTCTTATAGAATTTGCAGTCCTTGTAAGAGGCAGTATGGTCTCGTTCACAGCGCAGCAGGCAGGTTCATCCTTATGCCTGTTCCACTCGGTTGAGCTGTGGTCTGCGCCACACTTGACACATTTTGTTGGTAAATGGCAGTACTCCTGGGAATGACCAAATCCCTGCAGTTGAAATGCAATATGGTGCTATTTTATAGACAGCCGCTTAACATACATAGACTAATGGACGTGGCTCGCCCACTTTTTAGGGTAGCCCCCATACAAACCCACCGTGCAATTTTGTGTTTTTTATGAAAAAACTCTACATTTAAATCAATTTTAGCTTGAAATTTAATTTGGTGAATTTTAGTGGACAACCGCTTCATATAAATATGCAAATAGCCGTGTTCCGCCCACTATTTGAGGTAGTCCCATATAAACCCATAGCTCACTTTTATGCATTTGTATGGAAAACGTCAATATCAACGTGAAATTCGATATGGCGCCATTTTACACATCTACTAGTGTGCGTGTACCACCCACTTTTTGGGGTAGTCCCTATTTAAATCATCACTTTTATGTTTTACAATACTATTTAAAATTTCGTGTGAATGGTATTAGAGCTTCGGTTCAACCGAAGTTAACGTTTTTTCTTGTTTTTTTTTTTTTTGTTAATTTTGTTGTATTTACACAGTTCATAAAAATGTTGTTTGGTGAAGGAAACTGGTATTTGAACCATGTCTAACGGTGCTGAGCTTAAAGTCTCACATACTTAGCTAATTCAGCTAACAGGCAACCAACATAACGACTTGGCAAATCATCACTGACTGTCGCCGCAAAGACAAAATCGTTTGCAATACCTTATATATTATTTTGCCATTTGAAAGCCAAATTAGATGTGAGCAGCTGAGAGAGTAAATTTGATTTTACTCTCATATATTTCCTTGCATAAATCAATATTTTTAAACTTCAAATAAGAATGCAGTTTATTTTTCTTCGGTGCACGAACTTAAAATTTTCAATTTTTTTTTTTTTTTTTTTTTTAAACAACGACTTTGACATGAGAAATAGTGGTTGACTCTGCAGGATTCTTCTGCAAAACTTTTATAGGATTGTAGTAACCACAGCCATAACTAGTGAGTGACGTTGTCTCTGGGCCAAAGCCGCAATACAAGCAAGTGGTCACTGCGAATCAGGTTCGATCAGCTGGTAACGTAAAGACTCAGTGTCAGAGCTAGAACGTCTGAGGGCCATCCTATAAGAAACGGGCACTGCGGCAGGAAATGATGTCTTTTGTACCCTAGCTAGGATATGGTTAAATTAATTCATCTAGGATCTTCTCCGTCTCTTTAATGAAACGGAGAATAACCTTAGACAAGGTGTTTTTGATCTCATCAGATGTAATAAAGGGTATATTCTCTGCCTGGCCAAGGCTGGGCAATTGCAAAGCAGTTGTAAACTAGTTTCGTCATCCTCTAGACAGAGTCTGCATTCTGTTTCTGAGAAGAGGCCTAATTTATTTAAGTGATATTTCAGTGGATGATTGCCGGTGAGGTAGCCCAAAAGCACCCTCAGGTCATATATATAGGACGGGTTAGTAGATTGGCTGGCCGTGTAGACCAGGATATTGTATCCAGTACCGGGAGGCAGTGCTTTTAAAACGATCTACTATGAAAGATTTTGACATAGCACAGCTAAATCCATAAAAATTTTCCGGACCTATAAAGGAAATTGCCGAACCAGTCCTGCCTAGTTCATCAGCACTTTACTTGCCCGCGATACCCTTATGGCCAGGTGAGAGTATTTGGAGGATGTCGTAACATTGAAGAACCAGACTCGAGGAGAAATTCCAAGAGGTTAGTGCTTTAATAACCGCTTGGCTATCTGAAAGGATGGTTATTTTGGCCTCTTTAGGACTTTTATTCAAAAGATGTTGGGCACAGACCTCAATGGCGCGAAACTTAGATTGAAAAACCGTGCGAAAGGCACCCATGACAATAGAGATCCTGGTGTTGGGTCCGAAGACACCCGCACCTGTGCCCGTATCGGTAAGTGAACCATCAGTGAACCAGTTGATCGTAGATGGTCCAGTACCAGGGCTGCCCTTCTCACAGTCTGATCGACTGGGAAGGAGAACTGAGAAGCGTCTGCCCAAACGCAGTTCCGTGGACAAACAATCTGAAATGTTGCAAATTTCGATGCCAGGAGTAGGATTGTAGTATGTTCTCTTCAATCGCGAGATTGATGAATCCGATGAAAGTGACATTAATAATTGGATTGGTCGGATAGTAATCTAAGTGCTTTGTACTTCTTGTAGATTGTACATTTTTCAAACATTTTTATGTATCTATTAATTTAGTTAACTAGGCACAAAGGCCGCAACAAACTTAGTACATGGAATATAAAAATTACTATATTATTATAATTAGTTTGAAAATCTGAATTCTATATTGTAATCAGCGAATCTAAATACTGAAAGTCAGAAAGCGGAAATTATTTTTTCTAAAAAAATCAACACCATTTGTTTGGGTTCGCCATAATGTTTTAGAAAATTTCGACATTAGACTTGAAATCAGGTATCTCAAATACACCACCAGACTAAATTTCGTTATGAATAAATAACTAAAAAAAGTGTGCCATTTTGAACCACGATTCAGAGTTCGGAAATTTTGGCATCAATTTCAATAACAGCGCCACTGTGCGACTACATGAAAAAATTAAAAAAAAAAAAAAAAAACAATAACCAAACAAACATCAAAATAAAAATTTAGTTTTATTGTTGTTAAAAATGAACCTAAATTGTGTGTGAAAAGTGTTTGACCTTTTGTCAGTCGCGCTCTTCTATAATATACTTTGTGTATACAATGTGTGGGTGCGTTTATGAGTGTATATGTGTGTGAGTACGTGTGTTTTTGAATATCAACGTTCTCAAAAGTGTGTTGTGTGTTTTTATATCGTTGTTTTTTTTTTTGTGTGTAGTAAAATTAACTTAAACTTTTGTTTTCATACAAAAAACAAGAAAAAACGTTAACTTCGGTTGAACCGAAGCTCTAATACCATTCACACGAAACTTTAAATAGTATTGTAATACATAAAAGTGGGGGTTTAAATAGGGGGTGGTACACGCTCACTAGTAGATGTGTATGAAGCGATGTAGTAGATGTGTAATGCCGCCATATCGAATTTCAAGTTGATATTGACGTTTTCCATACAAATCCATAAAAGTGAACTGTGGGTTTATATGGGACTACCTCAAAACGTGGGCGGGACACGCCCCTTTGTATATGTATGTTTAGCGGCTGTCTCTTGAAAGGCACCATATCGCATTTCAACCTAATATTGACTTTAATAAAAAAGTTTTTCTTACAAAAAGTCAAAAGTGGACCATAGGTTTGTATGGGAGCTACCCCAAATAGTGGGCGGGCCACGCCATAAAAAGGCACCACATTGCATTTCAACCAAAAGTGGGCAGTAGATTTGTATGGGAGCTACCCCAAATTGTGGGCGTGGCAGGTCAATCTTGATACTCTATTAAACTACAATAAAAGGAAGTATATGTGCAAAATTTCAACTGGATAGCATACAAATTGGTCCCCAAAAAATGCGCAACAACATACAGACGGACAGACAGACATACGGACATGGCTAGATCGATTCGTCTCGTCGAGCTGATCAAGAATATATACTTTATGGGGTCTACGATGGCTCCTTTAATGCGTTACAAACTTTCAGACAAAATGATAATACCATTTCACACTCTGTGTGAATGGTATAAAAAGGCAAGCGTGGTGCACGCCTCAATTAAATATCGGTCGTCGACCACGCAACAAGTTTCACGTGTGTTTGTATTGTCGCCGCCATTTCTATCACCTGCAGATCCACCACCTCCATTTTATTATTTGTCGCAGTGTAAGGCCTCTAAATCGATATTTCATTTAAATTTATTTGCATAAATAAGTACAAAGCAAAGGCTAATGACATCACATACACTTGCCAAACCGTTTGGCTCTTATGTTGATACGAGTATATCAACTCAATGGAAAATTATTTATGTATTCATCAATATCTATTCTGTCCACTTGTACACTTCTGCCAGCGCTTTTGCCAATCCTCCAACCACTTGTGATATGCACTTTCTGGTATAGCCTTGAGTGGCAAAACACCGTTCTTTCATGGGTCTCTTCACTTTCCTGGAACAAGAATATGGTGTCTAAAGACGTGCTTACGGTTTTATTTTTCGCCAAAAGATCACAAACAATCAAGGTCAAAACTTAACAATTTCGAAACAAACTTCCCTGCCACACGTTTGATGCCCAAAACATCTGAAAAAATTGCATGGCATAGGCCGACCAATATACCGAAATCTTCAGAAACTTTTCTAATAGTGAGATTCAATGATTCTTCATAACAATTTTCTTCACTGTTTCAACGTTTTCATCGGTTATTGACGTGCTGGTGCATCCAGGGCGCGCATCATCATCATTAACATCTCGGCCTACTGTGTAGGATGTGAGGGTTTATAGGTATCGCAAAAGTCAAGAGGAATTACTAGATTTTTTCGAAGCAAATAATCACAAAACTTTTGCATACTGCAAAAATATCCCTGGCTTTATGCAGTAATGAGTTATGAGTTCAAGCTATAACATGCAAATGTCATTGTAACTTGTACCAATAGAAATAATATTGTTACCAACTCCTCACATCAAATTGGGAATAGTGAATAACTTGATCAATTGAATAGATCGAGAATGCGTAGCCTTTGAATGCTTTAGAAATATATTTCCAAGACTTAGTGAGGCAAAGATGAAAGAAGGTGAGTTGATGATTAAGTACATAATACCACACTGCAACAATAAAATTTAGGGTAATGTAAATTAAACTCCGAGCATTCTCAATGGACCTATCAGCAAGTTTATGAAAAACCATGAAATCGATGCCCTATTAGAAATGTAAGAATAAAATAGCTGGTATTGCGTAAAGGGTGTTATTAAAAATTGTTCAGGATATAATCGTTTGGCAGATTAGCAAGTTTATGTTGAAGTGTTATGTTCGAAAACATATGTAGGTGTCCATATGTCCTTAAAAATACATTATCTGCATTACCATAAGTAATTTTTTGGACGTCAAGTTCAGATTATCAGAATCAGATTAGGACGCAGAAAGAATTCACTACGTTGCTACGCCGCTAGAGCCTTTGTATAAAAGATATTTTATCAATAAAACGTAAAAGTTAGCGTACAAGTTAGCGACCATCAAATCTGAGTTAAGCCCGTAAAACACCCCATTTGAGTAATAATCTTAAAAAAAAAAACATTTTGTACAATATGAAACAATGATACTCAACTTAATATAGTAAAGATGCGCCCAAAATAGGCTAAACTGTCGATATTGACCATGTCTTTTATTCCAACTTGCGCAGTGTAATTAGATTTAATTTTTTTATTAAGGTGAACTATAGTATGGAGACTTTCGCAATACACACAACACGTTCGTGGTCAAGCCATAATTCATTTAAAAGAAATAATAGCCAAGTCAGAAAGTGCTGTTTAGGCGCAGCTCCAGAACTCCGCAGCTTGGAGTATCATGGCTGATAGATATTATTTTTAAATTATTGAATATACAAGGTGGCTCTTAAAATAACCGAACTTTTAATTTAAATCATAGAACACGTAGCGCCATCAATTAAATGTTGACAGTGTTAGAAAGGTAAATTTTTGTTCTTTCGAAAGCAGCTAAGTTCATGCCAAGCGTTTGACAAGTTACAAAATGACACACGTTTTAATAGCAGCAGTTTTTGTAGTTCTGTCGTAAAAACATAATGAAACAAATAGCAAATATTAAATTTTGTTGTAAAAAATTTGCTGAGACTTACGAATTATTAAAAAAAATGTTATGATGCTGATTGTATGAGCCGTACTCAAGTCTACACGTGGTTTACACGATTTAAAAACGGTCGTGATGATTTAAATGATAATCCAACATCTGGACGACCCGAAGCATCTTATTGTGCTGAGCTAGTGGAAAAAGTAAGTGAAATAATCGCTATCGATGCAAATTTCACTGTGAGAATGCAGGCAGAAGAATGAAATTCATCTTATACTGTACAATTTACAAAATATTAACTGAAGATTTGGGTAAAAGAAATCAATGTGCACGTTTTGTTCCACATCAGTTAAATGATGATCAAAAAAATCGCTCGTATAGAGCATTGCAAAGACATCACTTCAACAGCTGAAAACGATCCAGATTTTCTTGATTCGATCATAGCTGGTGACGAAACTAAGCGACAATCTGCAGAATAGAAGTCAAAAGTCGAGCCAAAACCTAAAAAATTGCGTTCTCAGAAGTCAAGTATCAAGACAATTTTGATAACTTTCTATGATTCCAATGAATTTGTTCCAGAAGGTTAAACTATCGATAGAGAATATTATTTACAGGTGATACATCGTTTTTGATCAACAATTCTACGTGTTAGGCGCGAATATTTCCAAGTAAAGCAGCTGTTTTTATTGCATAATAATGCACCACTTCACAAGACCAAAAAAGTCAATGAATTTTTGTTGAAAAAACAGATTTGTCTCATCGAGCACCCTCCGTATTAGCCTGATCTATCACCGTGCGAATATTTTCTCTTCCCAAAAATTAAAACTGCAAAAGAAAGGAGCTTTCTACGATGACATTCCAGCCATACAAGCAGCCTTGACACAGCTGCTAAAGAACATCCCAAAAAGCGAGTTTAAAAAGTCTATGGATAAATTGGCTGAGCGTTCCACACGTTGTATTGAGTTAAATGCATCGTATTTTGAATAAATATTAGTTTTAAAACTTAATATCATGCTTGTTTTATTTTATAACTAAAAAGTGCGGTTGTTTTTAGATCACATCGTGTATATTAGACTAGGTAAAAACGAAAGGCTAAAGATATTTCAGCCCTTTCCAATCATTTATAGCGGAGTTTTGTAATCGAACTTTAGATAGACGGAAGATCGAAAGAAACTACCTCAGTCGCACACAAAGGACAGTGTAGACTTTTCTGTAGTCCAGCTACTTAGACAGTTCAGTTCGTTGTATAAATTTTGCCAACAGAGTATGTCACAAACCGGTCCAAACCATCGTTTGCATTGCATTCTAATCTAATATATGCATGGAAGAACTTAATGCGCACTTCAAACACTTTAAAACTTTAAAATGAACGTTAAATTTGTATATGTTAAGTATCTACAAGTACACATATATTAATTGTAATTATTTATAAAATTTTATTAAAATTAAGTCACATTTAATTACACACATTGAAAGTAATCTGGCAAAATTATGCAAACATTTAAACCACGTGTGACAAACATGCATTTATAGTACACACACACAGGTATGTATAATTAAATTCGGTAAAAAAAGAAAAATTCCTGAAAAAATATAAAAATATTTTGCATTTATTGCGTTTGCAAATAATTATTTTTTAATTTTCGCTTACGCTGCTACCAACACGGTCGACGCAATTTTATGAGCTTATCATTAAAATGTTTTTCATACCCTTCACACATACTATCAAAAGGGTATTAGCATAATATCACAAAATTTGTAGCACATTAAATGAGGCATTAGATATACTTCAAGTAATACGAAAATGGCTTTATTGTTTTTCAAAATTTTCCGCTTGATGATCAATACACTTTTGCATTCGTTCAAACCATTTGCACCACAGCAGCTTTTCCATTCCTCTGGAGACACCTCCAAAACATGGTTTTTTAACGCTTCAACTGCTTCTTCGGCGCTCGTAAATCGTTGACCACGCAGTTTACCTTTGATACTCGGCAACAAGAAGAAGAATTCATTGGGTGCCAAATCAGGACTGTACGGAGGATGAGTCATTAATTCGTTGTTTTGACTGCTCAAAAATGCACTTGTTTGACGAGATGTGTGAGAGCTCGCATTGTCATGAGGGAGAATGATTCGTCTTTGGCGGTTGGTTTTACGAATTTCTCCGAAGACTTCCGGCAAACTAATGGTCGTGTACCACTAAGAATTGACGGTCCAACGTTGCTCAAGTGGAACAGTGGCCACATGACCCATTCGGCCGAAGAAACAGACGATCATTTGCTTCGCTGTGTTCTTCCACGAACAACTTTTGTTGGATTTGGCTAGTCTTGGAATACCCACACGGTCGATTGCTGTTTTGTTTCCGGCTCATACGCATGTATCTATGATTCGTCACCTGTCACGATTTTATACACATCTTTTGAAACACCACGGTCGAACAATCATTTTTAATCATTTCCTTGCACCAATCGACGCGTGCCTTCTTTTGAGCGATTGTCAAATTATGGGGTATCCAACGAGAGCAAATTTTTTGTACAGCTAAGTGTTCATAAAAAATCGAATGTATTGAAGGGGAACTAATGTGCAAGGATGCCTCTATCTCACGATATGTTACATGACGATCTTGCATTATCAGTTCACGCACTGCATCGATGTTTTTGGGCACAACAACCGATTTTGGACGACCCTCACGGAATTCGTCGGCGACCGAACTACGACCACGATTGAATTCACTATACTAGCGATATACTGTGGTTTTTGGTGCTTTATCGCCATACAAAGAATCTGAGTTCATTGACACATTCTTGTTGAGATAATCCACGTCGAAAGTTGTGAAAAATAATCCAACGAAAACCTTCTCTTGAAATTTCCATTTTTTGGCCAAATTGCTTTTCTTAACTCACTGTAAACAAAACCAATAGCAATTGTACATCAAAACTTTGTGAGTACGTTTATGCCAAAAAATGTCAAACTTTATTATGGTGTTGCTAGATTTTAGCTTTTGACATTAGTGTTGCCAATTCCCGAAATATAAATAGCAGCATCGTATATATTCCTGATCAGCTCGACGAGTTCATGTTCGTCTGCCAGATTTTTTGCGTTCTACTCACACTGTGTGCCAAACAAAGAAACTCGGAATGTATGCTTCATACTACAATACGGCGTTTTTATATTAAAATATAGTAACAATTTTAATTTGGAATACTTATTCTTTTAGCTTTAAATTGAATTTTATCAAATTTTACTGATGATGCTTTTGATGCCATGATATCTCCAACATAGTAGGTAGGGCGCCTTCACAAATTTTTGTCGATTAATCCATTTCAAACACGAATGTAAACGTCTTGTATAATTAAATTACTGGAATGTATTGAAATGCGCCCGTTACACTTGCACAAATCTCCCACTTTTGGTTTTTGTACGCAAAAATAATCAACCGATTTTCTAAGACTATAAATTTTTTTAAATGAAAAATCAATTCTGTTTCTAAATCAGAGATGGGCAAGCCCTTGCTCTGAGTGCTCAAACTGTTACTTTTGCATGCTTGCGATTTTCGACGAGACAACAAAAACAACTTTCGGCGCAGCCGAAAACAAACAACAACCACACACGCTTTTCGTTGCGACGCGGACCGTCATAAAAGTGTTCACTTTACTATGATTTATGACTTCTGCCGCGTCTTGTACACTGAGTAAGAAAGCGAAGTATGTTTTGATGTGTTATGACATGTAGATGTTGCTGTACTCGTACTGCCCCTGATTCAAAATTTCGTGCCCACCACTGTTCTAAATAATTGTTTATTATTACTTATATTTTTTCAGTGAAGAGGAGAGTTGATGCACACAATTTTCACACTACGACAAATTCTGATGAAGAACAGCAAATTTGTGTAGATTAAAAGACCGCTTTCGACACGCCGATAAGAACTCAGCTCTTCAGCGCCCTATCTGAACTTGTTGCCCCTGCAAAGATCGTTCGACTTAGCATAAAGACGCTATCACACACACAAGCCGTCGTCAGAGTAGGAACGAACCTTTCCTGGTCATTTCAGACCATTAGAAGTTTCAGGCAGGGTAATGCTATATCGTGGCACTTTTCTAATGGAGTACATACTGCGCAAAAACGATCGAGCACGACCTACCATAAGGAAGTGATGTGTATGCTGATGACATTGACATCATCGGCAGGGCGTTCTCGGAGATTGTGAAATAATCACAGTTTTACTTAGGTTTTTTGGTTATCTTAGAGTTGGCATCGAGTTTATGAGCTGTATTATGAGGTTATCATAGTGCAGCATATAAGATTTCAGCAGCTGCACTGAGCTGGTCATCACAGCCGGATGAACACCGCAGCTCCGGCAGTGAATGTTTATGACGGAAACTTAAATCTAATTTGTGGACGGCGTCATAGAGGTTGACCGAGCTGGGATGATATCCAAAATCTTGGTATTGCCAAGAGCTCTCGCGCAGAAGATTATAGCGCCTGGTGCACCTTCTTACTTGCGGCCATGACCAAAATACCGAGTGTAGTGCCATATATATAAGTAAGTAAGAGGATTAAAGTTTCGATTAAGTTAAAGTTGAAAACTATTTTTTTTATTTCAATTAAAATGAAATTCGTTGCAAATATTTTTGTTAATGACGACTGCATGCATGCGCAAAGTTTGCTATAAAAATACATACATACATTCATACATACATACATACATACATATATATATATATATATATATATATATATATATATATATATATATATATATATATATATATATATATATATATATATATATATATATATATATATATATATATATATATATATATATATATATATATATATATATATATATATATATATATGTAAAGATTTATATTAAAATAAAAATGGGAAAAAAATATAAAAAGTGAAAACTGACAAACATTAATTAAAATAAAATATTTATAGATGCAGTGATAAATATTGCAACGTTTGGTAGATGGTGCCGGGAGCCTTTATCAAATCAATTGATGCATGTATTGTAAAAAGTTGAGCTGAATTTGATGCTTTTCAATTTGATTCGTATTCGAAATTCAATTGAAAATTGTTTTGCAATTGAATTGGCATGACATAGATACATATGCCATGTAGATACATATGCCATGTAGATACATGTGCCATGTAGATACAAATGACATGTAGATATGACATGATGCGACGAAATGAAGCAAGGTGAAATGAAATTAAAGAAAATGTATGTTGCCTAATTGATTTTGTGTCAAATTAAAATTCAACTACGCATTTTGAAGTATGCAAACGAATATTGTAGATGCATCTTAGTCGCTTATGTACAATACACATATATAGAACTGTGAACGGTAGTTCCCGCAAGTGACGAAAGCCCACCACCTCAGTGTGGCTGCAGTGCGAGCACTATATAATATGCACAATAACGAAGTTTTTACTGTTTCTAGTATGAACTCGTCCAATGCCATCGTTATCAGAAGTTTGCGCACACTAAACGTTTCTGCAAATAAGGCATACCGCTGTGTGAAATGTGGACCGTCTGCAGCTAATCCAAGGACGCATCTGCCAGATGCGTTCACTGTAATAAAAGTTATATTGCATCGTACAGGCGTTGTAGAGTCATGGAAAGGAGGAAGCCAACTTTACCTTCATTTGCCGTGAATAGTGAGAATATTCAGTGAGAATACACCAGACAGCCAGATCACATGTTTGTACATAACACACAAAATCGTCTACGAAAGTCCAGAACCCAGCCTTGGCATCGGATGGGACTTCAAGTTTGTTGCCCAGATCAATGCTCAGTTTAGCCAAATGCTTTCTAACCGATATCGAATGCTAATGTTTTTCAAAACGAACAGTGTTGACATACTCTTTGTATCCGAAACCCATATAAATGCGAATCAGAATCCAGGGAAATGACCTGGTTAAATCTAAACACCTGAGTGCGTGAGTTCGAGGACGTGCTGCTATCCTTATCAAATCAAGCCTTTGTTTTGCTGAATAAGCAGTCTAGTTGTTTTCCCTTGGATTCAGGCTGTTGTGGTGAATGTATTTAGTTCCCTTGGGTACGTAACGCTCCTTGCAGGCTGAGACTTTAATGCCAAAAACACCTGGCTGGGCTCGAGGCTTTGCAATCCTAAAGGAATCAGTCTTTTAAAATGCATGAATCTAATTGACCACTTATCTGGTGAAGCAACATATTTTCCAACCGATCCCCATCCCTGGACCTTGCTGTTTCCAAGAATATTGAACCGAACAAAGTGAAGACCGAGAATTGCCTGGATCTCTGCTCGGATCACTGTGCAATGTCTGTAGTTATCAAAGTGCCAGTCGGTGTATTGAAAAGGCATCAAAATTTTGTCAGGAAAAACCCCAACCTGGCGCTGTTTCGCTCTAGGTTGGAGAATACTGAATGTGGATCCAAACGTAACATTTAACTCAGAGGAAGAAATTGAAGATGGCATCGAGCAGCGTGTACTTTGGTCCTTTTGGTATATGTCGTTGGAAAGGTGAAATACGAAAAACGAATGTTTAGATGGCATAGCATGTTCTTTGCTTAAACATATACAGGTTACCGTAGCATACCGGGTTTCAGCAAATTAATAATGTCTCAAAAATTAATAAAGTGCAATAAGATAAGACAGCCAGTCGAGACTCGCCACGTCGAGCTTAACAAAATTTTGCATACATTGTGTGCTCCCTCCCCCATGGCTTCTTTAATACGGTGCAAACTTTCGAACAAACTGATAATAACTTTTCATACTATATGATAAAAAAGCGTGTAATAGTATACAATTAATCATCTCAATGGAAAACACATGGCGAACGCTCAATTACTTATTACAATTAATCGCAACAATACTTACAAATGTAAAATACAAATCTTTCGTCTCAAAATTCATATCAGAAGTTTTGTGACTTGCATGTAGGCTTTTGTCATTTGGTTTTTACCTAGTCGAGAGGTTTTTTTTATTTAATATTGTACGTATACGTGAACATATGTATTAATGTTTTAGTATGTACACGCTTTAAATGTATTTCAATTCATTGGCTGAAATGAAATAAATTAAATTGTGTGAGACATTTCTTTGAAAAAAAAAAATTCTATGAAGCAGCAGAACTTGTAGAGCTGCCATTTTCAATAATGATTTTCGAAGATGAGCAAAATGTGAGCATTATTACAATTGAACAAATTGCAAACAAAAAGTGGCAACTTTATAGTGAGGATGAGTTTGACGGTGACGGTGAGCGAAATGCAACAACAATGATACATTGTGGCTCATTGTCCTGCAATATCTTTGCTGAAAAGAGATGGAACGCCATATAAAGGTTGACTTTTAAAGAGATGTAGAATTTTTTATACCATTCACATATAGTGTGAAATGGTATTATCAGTTTGTCCGAAAGTTTGTGAAGCATTAAAGGAGGCATCGTAGACCCCATAAAGTGTATATATTCTTGATCAGCTCGACAAGACGAATCGATCTAGCCATATCCGTCTGTCCGTATATCTCTCTGTCCGTATGTCTGCCTGTCCGCCTGTCTGTCGTCTGTATGTTGTTGCGCATTTTTTTGGGACCAATTTTTATGCTATTCAGTTGAAATTTTGCACATACACTTCCTTTTATTGCAGTTTAATAGAGTGTCAAGATTGACCCGCCACGCCCACTATTTGGGGTAGCCCCCATACAAACCTAATGCCGACTTTTGACTTTATGTATGAAAACTTCTTTATTAAAGTCAATATTAAGTTGAAATGCAATGTGGTGCCTTTTTATGGTCAGCCGCTTTACATACATAGACTAACGGTTGTGGCCCGCCCAATTTTTAGGCTAGCCCCCATACAAACATACTGCCCGCTTTTGTGTTTTTGTAAGAAACACTTCTTTATTAAAATTAATTTTAGGTTGAAATACGATATGGTGCCATTTTATAGACAGCCGCTGAACATACATAGATTAATGGGCGTGGCCCGCCCACTTTTTGGGGTAGCCCCCATACAGTGCAATTTTGTGTCTACTATGAAAAAATTCTTTACTTAAATCAATATTAGCTTGAAATGAGATTTGTTAAATTTTAGTGGGCAATCGTTTCATACACATATGCAAATGGGCATGTCCCGCCCACTTTTTAAGCTAGTCCCATATAAACCCATAGATCACTGTTATGCATTTGTCTGGAAAACGTCAATATCAACTTGAAATTTGATATAGCTGCATCTTACATCTACTAGTAAATGTGTATGAAACGATGTAGAGGTGGGGCAAAAAGTAATCACCCTATTGGAAAACGCTATAACTTTTTGCAAATGACGCCAAATGTCAATTCGGTTTTGACATTTGTGAAGTAAACAAACGCAGAATGAAATAATAAAATAAACGTCGACCATTGACTGTATAGCAATTTCTATCCTCCTTTAAAAAAAAAAGTTAGGTCCAATGCTGTGACATCATTGGACCTAACTTTGAAAACAACACTAAACACTTTTGTGGGTGTATTTGAGACTCTTGTGGATTCGCCACACAACACTAATTTCGACTATTCACAGAACTCATTAAGCTTAGAAGTAAGTAAGTCTCGTCACTCATTACGATTTTTCGATAAAAACAAAAGTCGGCTTGAAGCTGCATAAGAAACCTAACCGGTAACTCCTGACGCCAACTATTGTCCAGTGGCTTTGGTTTCAGCACCAGTTAAAACTTATACGTACTTTAATAAAAAAAATGCCGATATTATAGCAATGTTCCATGTAATTAACATAGCAAAGACCGTATAACGCAGCTTTCGCATATGGCACCCTGATAGCTAAAATGACACTCTTGATTCAGCTTCCATAAATGTTTAACGAAAGAAACAAGCTATAATACTAAGCGCACATGAAAGACAAATAAAAGAGAAGTGCATTTTGTGAAATATATACGGAAATATATACGGAACCGCATCCAAATTCATGTTTCTTTGCATGGCAACTATAATTAATGTCACAGGATGCTTTTTTAGAGCAACTTTGTTCTATTCGTTGCATATACAGCTTTGCGGCGGATGTTAGCTTTGTATTTGTCGACCTCATCAATCAGCTGGATAGTCGTGCCTTGCGCTATAGAGGGTCCGGACATTCTGGGTGCATATACGTAAATTATGGTACTTAAATTATTTGCTGGGGTCGTCTTTAAATGGGTATCGTATCCACTGTATCAGAAGGCACTGTTAAATGTGTGAAGACACTCGTAAATGTTTATTTTTTGCGGTTGCGGTAACCAAACCCAGCGCACCAACCTTTAATTAAGGCTGGTTGCCTTCTCACAATATGTGACATTCGTACGTTTTTGATACAGTTTGCAAAATAATCGTTTTTGGTCATTCTCAAGTGGATGGCAATCAATAGCTTTCCACACTAACTGTGAAAAATTTGGCTTTTCATTTAATTCCAAGTTTAATTTCGACAAAATAAGAACGAAGCAGTCTAAAATCAATATTTAATGATTGCTTGAAACAAGAATTCTGGTTTCAAAATTATCACAAATCTATCTTTAAATCAGAATCATTGATAATGATATTATTTGCAATAATTAAAACGTTAAGCTGCTCGACCGACATGAGCTACAATGGGAATCGCCCTTTAGAGCACGACGGAGAATATGTAAAGATACTATTCTTTCAATTGGAAGAAACAAAATTTATTTGAATCTGTCTTCAATTAAGACCATTATTATTGTTTTAAGCTCAATACACTTTAGCATACTTTCGTCACAGGATGATCTAGATATCAATACCATTTTCTTAATTTTAGCCTGTTTTTTTAATAAGTGTGTAGTGTACAACTAAATATTTTTTACATAGTTTTACTTAAAGATGCTACAATTTTTTGCTTTGCGTCATGTAAAGTTTATATATGAAAATAATATTTAAAAATGACTACATGCTTTGGAAATTATACCAATTGGTTGATCTACTAATCTAAAGCAGACATCCTTTATAAGCGGTGCAGAGCGGTGATAGAGAACGATGCAAGCAGTGCGCGTGACTAGCGCGAAATGCCGACAGCGCATAACAAAAAAAAACGGCGATTTTAACGACCGTGCATAACCACAATGCAACAACTTTGATATCGACGGCTGCAACATCTCCATAAAAAGCAACAAATGTTGCATGCAGCAGAGAACAAAGTACGAAACGAAAGCGTAGCGCTATTTTGCTTATATTCCTTTACAAAAATGTGAAATTGATTAAAAAAAAAAAAACATGAAAAAACGTAACTTCGAAGGAAACAAACCTTTAATACTATGCACACGAAATTTCCATATACATATATAGCAGTAATATAGTCCAACCAAAATTAATTTTTGATACTCTACACAAAGAGTGTGAATAGTATTTTAATTTAATCATAATGTTTGCAACGCTTTAAGGGAAGCATCGGTGACTACATAATGTATCTACTTCATAATCAGCACGACAAGACGACTCGATCTAGCCATGTCCGTCTGTCTGTCAGTTCATTAATCTGTCTGTCGGTCATCAGCAATCATTTTATAATGTCGAAGAACTCCTGTTATTGGACATTGAAGTAAAATTTGTGCGACAGTCTCTCATTTAGAAGATGCAATAAATCAATCAGATGGTTAAGAATATTGGATTATGCAAGTAATAAGGACGGTGCTAAGTAGTAGATAGTTCACAATGCAATGCAGTGGTTAGCTCGAAATATAATAAAAAATATTCATGTAAAAACCACAAAGTTAGCGGTTGGTATTTATGAGGGCCATCTCTAAAAATGGACGAGAGAACTTTTTAATTATTTAAATGTGAAGGTTATTAACTGTAATGAAAAAGTTTTTTATGCAAAATATTTTGAATATATAGAAAAGTATTTAATGAGTTTGTATATGGATACACCTAAAAATACGTGACATATATTTAGCCTATTACCAAAGTAAGTCTAAAGACACTCGAATTCGGTCGATATCTTAAAAACCAAGGGACTAGTTTTGATTCACACAGACAGGATACAGACAAAGGGCTATGGCTAGTTCCATTCATCTCATCGAGCTGATCAAGAATGTATATACTTTATAGAGTGTCCTATGTTTCCTTTAATGCGTTACAAACCTCGTGACAAAATTATAATAATATTTACATTACGTGTGAAGAGTACAAAAAACTGCTGCACGCATGAGAAATTCTCTATGGAGAAGTGCAACATGCGGAATACATAAGGATAGCTCAATATGCTGTACTGCACATAAGTACAAGTATATGCGAAACATGTGTGTGTGTGTGTGTGTGTGTGTACTTAGTATAGAATTCTATAAAATTGTTCACTGAATAATTTGAATCGCATATACTTATAAACTAAACTATATACGAGAATGTATTATGTATACCTATTACACACCTTTGTGTAGCAGTGGTTGTGCGTGGACCTTCAGGACTCGTGTTACATTATTGGTATTGTTTTTTGAATTCATAGTGATCCCAAAAGCTGCGATGAAAAGATGTCCATCAGTGCAGAGCTTCGTACGAGGTATAGTCGCAGTTACTCTCAGCGGCGACTATGTATCGGATAGGCATAAGAAAAGCGGAGGAACAAGGAGACGAAATTCGGACTGGGATGTCAGCCTAAACGGCAGTGGGAGTCGACAATGCTACCATGCGTCTCCCCTATGCGTATCGGCAGCGATCACACCTCTGTTGAGGTTGGAGAAGGCTACGACACTTAAAATACGACGGTCAACAACAACATAAACAACTAGATTCGATGCACACTCAGATTGCAAGTCGAACAGCGGCCCAATCACGAAGGAGACCAAAAGGGAAGCAAAAAAAGGTAGGAAGAAGAAAAGCTTCAGCAATCCCCTGTCAAGGATTCCAGCATCTCTCGCAATGACGGCCCAAGCGGACTAAATAAGGCGTGAAGGCGAAGGCCCGATATAAGCCGGCTCTGCAGATCAGAGCTCGACTCAACAACAACAGCAATCTAGCCCCTGAGTAGAGGATCAAGCTAATCTGGGCCCAGGAAAGGATCGAGGAAGGACGAAAGAATTTTGCGCAGAAGCCAACAATGCAGGCTACGTGCAGCAACTATGCGAATAAAGTCGAAGAGCAGATATCAACCAAGCGCCAGCGCTCGACGAAAATGGCGAAAGCGGATGTAGCAACGAGCAAGCGTTTGGAAAGCAGCTTTATAATCGATAAATCTGTGCTGTAAGTATCTGTTGTACTCTTGGGTCTTCTTCAGTCGAGTTAAAATTTGGTCACTAGTCGACCTTTTTGGTCTGAAGCCAAACTGATACTATCGCTGTTCGGATTTACCGGATTATAGCTATCGGATGATATAATGCATAAAAGTTTCTACATACGCGTTACCAACTCATCGACACTAGTCTTGCATAATTTACGTGGAAGCTCACCGGAGTCTGCTGCTTTGTTAATCTTCAGTTATTTAATTATTTTGTATTGGTCCGGTGGCTCTACAAGAAAATTATTATCACAACAAGTGCATCCAAGTAGATTAGAGTAGTGACTTCTTCACAGTCTCAGTGAATCCTTTTCACTTATAACTAACCTTACATTTCGGTCCTTACAGAAAGCGCCGGGCTTAAAACATTCAGTCAGATGCTTGAATTTATGATATAATATTCGAACTTCCGTCAAATAACACCTCAACGTCCTCAAGTCATGTTTTTCTTGCTCCTTTGGTTTTGTGCATACAAAAAGTTTCTCCTTTCAGCTCGCGTTCTTCTGCAACTTCTGCAACGGCCTTTACTTTGTGTAGTAGAAGTCTGCTACTATGCTAGCATCGCCTGTTCATAAATACTATGCAGGTTAATGCACGATTGGTCGATCATAATTTCGAGGTAGGAGTATTTAATAAAATTTTTTCGAAATTATCGTCATTCTACCAAAGCGTAGCAAACAGAAGTCAAGTGTTTTTTTTTTTAGCTTGGGAATCAGGAGAACCATTTGAACCATAAATATGGAAGAATGACTTGCATTAAACATGCCTTCGCAGTATAGAAAAGCCTTTCATATTGCCAACTAAAGGCTGCGGTTGAGTATTTCTTTGGATCCTGGAGTCGTGTTATTTATACTGCTGAGTGTGTAGACTACTCTTTCATCAGCAACTGGATACAATTATTATTGACATAGACTATGTATATGCAGTTGTTATAAGCATAACAGAGAGATCAGTACTTCTCTCACAACTTACAGTTCTGGAACTGCTTCTCACTTGGCAATAGCATTTTAACTAACCACACGACATTTGCTGTTGCCAATTTCTGCTGCCATTTCTACTTGTACTTCAACTGAAACCAGTTTCAATTATTTAAAAGAATACCCAACTGAATAATACGGCTATTAAAATAAATATATACGATACACATATATGTACGTAAAATATATAAGTATGCCATGTCTATATGTACATAAATGTTTTTAACATAACAGCGCGTTTGTTGGTCTGGGTCGAGTTTGTGAAAATTTTAATTATCTCATGCAACCAAACGTGAACTAATCAGTGTAGTATGTAGTGTGCGTTCAAGCTATGGCTATTTGGTAAACAGACAGACATACATACTCGTATGTACACATGTGTATAAGAAGGATTCGGTAACATTCTGCAACATCGAAACGTAAAAAAACCGAAAATTTTCTTCTCAACAGGCGGTTGAATTTTTTTTTTTTTTTTTTATGAACTCAAAGTGTCTGCTTAAGTAGCACACAATGCTTCTAGTATGGTATTATTGGATTGACTTGAGTATATAGGCTGTGGCTTATACAAAACAAGAGGGTAAAGCCAAAACCCAAAGGACGAATATACGGACATACATTTAACGTATACGAAAAGAGTTAAAAATTTATGGCTAGCTAGTGATATTTGATAAGAAATTCACAAATTCAAAAATAGTAGTCAACAGCTTAAAGATAGGTTAGGTTACGTTGCGATGACAACATGCCTACTGAAAGGCTAGGTCAACAGAGACAGCCTTGTAACACAAATAGAAACCTCACTGCATAAGAAGGAATATACGTTAGTAGCCTTCTTGAATATAATGCGAGCTTTTCAGAACGTCAATCCGAAAGCTATAACAGACAGATTTGGGAGGGATTGACTCACTGGTAGGTCTAATCAGTCAACTGCTATGCTGCAGAGTTGTGAATGCCGAAATGGGAGAGTCGGTCGCTCGCAGATATGTCAAAAGGGGCACCCCCCAATGGGCAGTTCTATCTTTACTCCTATGGGTCCTAGTGATCGATAAGATGTTTATTCACATGGAAGAGGGTGGTTATCGCGTTATAGCATTTGCTGATGACGTAGCAGTGGCACTAAGTGGCAGATTTCCACAAGCACTATGACCTAATGGAAGCAACACTTAAGGGTCCTTCTAGCTGGGCAGACCATTAGTCTATGTAGGCTAAGCGGCTGTTCATAAAATGAGCCACATCACATTTCAACCTAATATTGACTTTAATAAAGAAGTTTTTCATATAAAAACACAAAAGCCTACTGCACAGGTTTGTATAGGGCGGATCAGACCCATTAATTTATATGTGAAGCATCCGTCCACTAGAAGCTTTCATATCAATTATTAAGTTGATATTGACTACAATAAAAAACTTGTTCATACAAAATTTCAAAAGTGGGGGGTGAGTTTGCATGGTGGCTACCCCAAAAAGTGAACGTAACGGGTCAATCTTGATACTATATTTAACTGCACTGAAAAAGAGTATGTGTCAATTTTTAACTGGATAGCATAAGAATTGGTCCCCAAAATACATGCAACAACATATAGACGGACAGACTGACGGACATAGCTAGATCGATTTGTCTCGTTGAACTGATCAAGAATATTGATACTTTATGGGACAAACTGATATAAAAACAATTATAGCGCATTAAATTCCAGCGGCAGCACTGGGCTGGTCACCTCATCCGGATGAACCCCGAAGCTCAAGCACTAAAGGTTTACGACGGAAACCAGAACTTGATTGGCGGCGTCAGAGAGGCCTCAAAGACCTAAGAATGAGTCACACGCAAGAATATTGAGCCGAGATGACTGCCGATAAAAATTGAATCGGCTACGACAATCCCCAAAGCAAAAAGTCATTAGTTAAGACCGGCCAACCCACAACATCAACGGCGAAGCCAAATATCCATGAATCGGCTGGAACCACACACGGATGCACTGATAGGACAGTATCATTGTGGGTGCAGACAGAATAGGTCGACCAGTGAAAAAATTTCATTCTACGACGGAAAACGGAGAGTTTTCAGTCACTGTGAAAAAATCACATGTAGTTGCATATCGTTCAACACCAGTTTTAGCATCACTAACCAAACTTTTGGTAATCCCCGTGTACATTCTAGTATACAAGTATATT
The DNA here is from genome assembly GCA_035044765.1 of Leucophenga montana. Lineage (NCBI taxonomy): Eukaryota > Metazoa > Arthropoda > Insecta > Diptera > Drosophilidae > Leucophenga > Leucophenga montana. The sequence continues at coordinate 185,318 of JAWNNQ010001688.1, read as the reverse complement.
ATGTATGGAGCTATACACACAGAATAGTAACAATATCCAACTATCTACAATTACAAAATAGGACAATGTTGCACTAGATAAATTCGTTGTCATTTTCTTCGTGCACGAACGTTGTTTCTTAGCCAAAAAGTTTTAGTTATATGAAATTGCCAACAATGCTGTACACCCCCACAGACACACATTCCCACTTGACTCGACTAAGTTGACAGCATTTACATACAGTAAACTAAAAACGTTCGCAGTAGGAGCAAAGCTTAACAATAGGAACTGGACTGCAACAAAGTTTTGATTTCCACTCGTAATTGTGAGTCAAACCATTAAAACGACAATTGAATTTAACCGCAAAACACCAGTGGCAACATCAGCAACAACAACGTGCACCTCCGTTTCCGCCTGCTATATAAATACATACCCGTACACACAGCCACAGACGGATACACGCATACAGAACAGATGCAGATACAGCGACACCTTTGCGCAGTCAAATGCAATGTCAACTTTGAGTCGCCGACATTTTGTGGGTGCAAAAGCATAAAAAAAACTTCCAACACTTCAGCTACTTCAATTCGAAACGTTGCTGGTGTGCAGCAGTTTTTCAAGTGTGGTTTTTGTTGCACTTCTTTTTCGTTGCACTTCCTTTTCGTTACACTTATTACTTTGCATCTTTGACATTTTGCTCTTTTAATTCTATAAACCGCAAAGTGTGCTCACAACTGGCTTCATCTTTTTCTACTTCATTTAAATTAAGCTGCTTGAGCAAATGTGATAATCTTAGGTTAGGGTAAACAGGCCGCTGGACGCAGGTTGTGTTCACCCGGAGGCCAGTCGGTCGATTATTATGAATGTTGACTTGGCTTTTTATTTGTTGGAAGATATTTCAGTTGATTCCATTTGACGCTCTAATTCTCTACTTAGTGTTGGTGCCACCAAACACATATGCTGAGTGTGGCCAGATCAGTAGTCCGATCAAGGCGGGTATACACGACCCATCTGATCTGAAATTGTCTTACCGGTATTATTACGCATTATTATGAGTATGAATCGTATCAATTCGCGACCTTCGAATTTCGCATACGTGGTGGTAAAGCTAATGATGGCGAGGATTAAATGGTCTCAAGAGCTAAATGAACTTGTAGCAATAAAGCACCAAACCACTTCGGATTGGGTGTAGGAGATGGCTTTCTCAATTTTTGCTTTGGAAAGTCTCGGCAGAATTTAATCCTGGCGGAAGATAAACCCCACTATCCCCTACCTATTTATAAATGGCTAGTATTAACAAAAATACCCCCTATACTCATTATAGTGAAAATCACCCGTGGAAACTTCCGCGGCCGGGACACGAATTCGGTAGGCTCCAACTACCATTTTTCAAAACACTGATATGCCGCTGACACACTTGGCCGGCTCTGGCTTCAGCTCAAGCTACGAGTAGAGAAAAAGAGAATAATATTGCCATTTTGTTACAACAGAAAAAGATAAGGGAAGCAAAGAGCCACAGGCAAACAGAAAAACAGCTCCATTGTAATATGCCAGCAAGCAGAATTAAACAGTTGAGACCCGCCTCAACTGTCGATACCCAGAGAGCTATATTTAGGCATCCAGCTGTTTGGGGTAAAAAATATCAAAATTGGTTGGTCTATATGCCCTATCAAGGAACGCATACAGTTTTAACGCTGCTCCAAATGTTTGGAACTGGGACATAAAGCGAGGAACTGCAGGAGCGGTGTTGATAGGAGTGGCTAGTGGCCTGGAATCTACACTCCGACTGGGTGATATTAGAGTAGCCCAAGCTTTTCGTACGGTCTTCGCGGATGCATTGTGCATTATAGCTGGCGTGATCCCCATCGATCTTCTTACGAAAGAAGCCGAAAAGGTCTACCAAACTCAACGGACAGCTGGAGCCGACTGCCGTTTGCAGGTGAGAACGGTGAATCAATTCCTCGCAAGGGTGCTGGACCCACTGACTAATATCTAATACTAATATAGAATAGAAATACAAAATATAATAATACTAATACTAATATACAATATATAGAACATACAATATAATACAATATAGAAAGATGGCTACATGAAGGAAACATAGTTATATAAACTTTCACCTGACGCAGCTACTGAGCGCACATGTGTGCCTCAGACAGTACCTGCACAGATTCCGTCACGAAAATTCTGCAGCTTGCATGTGTTGCGATTGCTCCCCGGTGGAGGACGCAGGACACATTTTGTTCCGCTGCGTCAGATTTCCAGAAGAAAGGCGTATAGTGAACAAAGTTTTCAATGACGAACCAGAGCTTACAAACTTTGTAAAAAATATTTCGAAAAGGGATTTTGTGATTTTGCTTCCACGGTGATGACCACGCTGCAAAACCTTGAGAGGCAACGCAGAGAACACGAGCCCGGTTAAATAATCGGTATCAGCCATACAATAATGCAGTGCTTGACGGCGGTCCCGTAGGGAACTGGTTAAATTAGTATTAAGCATGTTTATTTATAATAAATTGATTTAAAAAAGAAAAAAATACAAACTAAGTTAAATAAAAGCTTATCTTAATCCAAGGTAGAAAGCAGCGCTTCAGTAGCCTTTTATATATAAGCGCTTACTTTCCAATAAGAAACGGCTCCGTAAACGCTAAGATTTGTGAGCATTCATGGATTCATTCATTGATTTATCAGCATTATCATTGAACGTAAACGTTTACCCACCTAGGCTCTAAAAAGGCGTTATCAAATCGCTTCTTTTAGTTACAAGAATACTTTTCGTGAACATTTCATTCCTTTTGTTTCAATTTGTTTCCCAATAAATTACTATATTTTTTTCCATTTTTTTTTGCTTTTTTGTGTTCGAAATTCTACTTTTTTTAAATTTTATTCGAATTCAATTTTTTTTTTTTTATCTACTTCGATTTAGAAAAATAATCTCTGGTGTAGAAAACTAGTACAAAACCCATGATATGATCAGCAGCTCCGAGAGAGAAAAATGTTATAATCCTAGCTACTTCAGCTAACAGGCACCAAATATATTTATTTGCTAAATCACAGACATTTGACTCTATTTCTGGACAGTTGCCGCACAAAGACAAAAAACATTTTTTAAAAGTGAATATTTCGTGAATTGAAAATATTAAAAATTTCATTCGCTTTTGCAACGAGCAAAGAAAGTGCTTACTTAACAAATAAAAGCGTCTGTATTATATTCATCCGTCTGATTTGACGATCATAAGTAATAATTTCAAATTTTAACTCAATTGACTCTGATTAAATTGCTCGCTACAGTTTCAAAATTGTAAAAACACAAGTAAAATTAAACAAGAGCTTATGAAAGCGTTTCAATATAATGATGATTAATTTAAAAAATGCGCAATACAGTGCTATATTTATAATTTAAACTCTTAGCTCTTAATTTAATTTAAGATAATTGCTATTTTTTTTTTCTGTATTTATGTTTTAAGTGAAGTGAAGTACCCTATAGTTAGTTTTGATGCAACTTTTTTGAAGTCCAAGCTTAGCTTCAGCAGCGCTAGCAGCATGTCTGGCAACACTTCAGTTTTTAAACCGTTTTGGACGGGTTCATATCGTTAGATGTGATGTGAGTGAGTGCGAGAGAGAAAGCAGTGCGAAGACGTGTTTAACCTAATTTTCACATTTTCACATTTTCACGTTTTCACATTTTACATTTTGCATTGTGCGATCAAATCTAATTACATTTTGTCGTAAAATAAACTCTCTAAAAGCAATTTAACGCGTACCAATTGGCAAAGAATTTACAAAAGTTTCAAGACTCTAAAATATTGGAAAGTCTACGTCGTGTGACGACAGAAAGAACATTTTGCACATGCCGCCAGGCACATGTATATTTTCGAAAATATGTTGTAAGTATGATGCACATGGCTTTGTTCTGCAGCTCACTCTTGGCAAGAGATGGGATTTATTTCTATTTCTTTTATTTTTACTTTTTTTTTTAACTTTTTTTTTTTAACTTTTTTTTTAGATTTTTTTTTTTTACTTTTGAATCATTGATACATCTTGCGCTAATTTAGCGTTTGCAACATCTGTTTCGAGTGGATTCATTTAGAATGCGTTAATTTAAAGGAGAGTGACTTAGAACACCGTACCGAATTTAAATCTGCTCTATGTAACTCTGCAAAGAAGACGCGCCCAAAGGATACAGAAAGTTGCGCGGCTGGAACAACAGCTTCCAGAAGGACTGCATCGATGCCCCCACCACCACCACCACCAGGTCTGTCGTAGTCGCCATCGATACCGTTGTCAGCACAGGCATCGTCGCCAGTGTTTTCTGTTGCAAATAAGCCAGCATCGATAAGCTCAGAGCAAAACAAGAGAAGCAACAGCAACCGCAACCGCAACGATCCCAAGGACGCAAAGCAGCTTCAGATGGAGGAAGACATTATTTCTGAGCGTACTCGTATATTTCCAAATTTGCAGAAGCTTGAGCAGATATTTGCATTGGAACGCATTGTTAAAAGTGATGTTACAGAAGAACAGGAGTAATCGTAGCTGCGATAGTAAGCAAGTATGTACATACGAGTATGTATGCTAAGATTTGTTTTAATTTTTATACGGATGTGTGTATGTAAATATTTTGAGTTTCCAACGGAAATGAAAACATACTAATAATGATTTTATACTGCAGATAAAACCCAGTCAGGAGCGGAACCAGTTAAATGCAGCAATTCCGCACCGCATTTAACACATGGAGTGGAAGACAGAGGAGGCTGGTGTAATGAGATCGTTGGATCGACAAATTAGAAAGCAGTAGCAGCAACAACAAAGATATTAAAGAAAATACACACACACACACACACACTCACATACATACACACATGTTTACACACACACGCATAGTAAGTGAAATACGTACACGTACGTTATTAAAAAAAAAAAACTCAAAATTTCTTCAAGAACTTAAAATAACACACCCAAACACACAGAGTTACACAAACTAATTCATAAACTTACTTTAAAAAAAATATAAGATACCGAATTATGGGGACCAGTGGGAAGAACACGAACGACAGACGTAGGGGACATGAGGCAGGACAGCAACGCGCAGGATACTAGGTTGGGAAAGGGGGCAGGGGATAAGCTTATCTCTTTTTAAGACAAGGTTTTAAGTACGAAGTTGGTAAAAAAAACTTATACACTACAAATGTGTATCAATTAATAAATAAGATTTCTATAATATCCGATAAAAAAAAAAAACAAATAATAACGACAACAGTAACTCAGACATTCCTTTAAACAAAAATATGATATAAACGAAATTAGTTAGTAGCATTTACACATACTACATACAGAAATAACTTTTTAAGAAATGTATACTCTACATAGTAGTGTATATGTATACTCTACATCGTAGTAGATACATATATGAATTAACAAAACACATTTCTTTAGTTTGTGGTTAAAAATAACACACACACAGTAACTCAAGCACATACATTTAACCAAACAAAAATACTTACATACATAAAAAAAAGATTGGTTTTAAAAATGTAACATGTAAAAAGTCTGTAAATTCTACAATTTGTTTATTTTTACAATAAAAATTTGTTCGAACTATAATCAATGATACATTTTTTGATGATATAGTAGCTTCTACATACATATGTACATATATAATTTTTGAAAACCGTAGTAGATTGTAGATTGTGAACGGTGACGAAATTTAAACCATGTCATTTTCCTTTTGACGGGTTTGTATAGAGTATAACCCAAAATGTAGGCGGTACACGTCTATTCGCACATGTTTATGAGGCAGCAATCCACCATATTTAAATTCAAATCAAGCTGATTTTGTCTGAAATAAAAAAGTTTTGCGTACAAAAGCACAAAAGTGTGCGGTGGGTCTGCCTCGGAACTACCTCAAAAGTGGGGGGGGGGGGGACGGCTGTCCAAAAAGTCATAAGTGGTCGGTTGGTTTGTACGTATGGATCCTAAACAGTGGGAAAGTGTGACATGCCAATATAGATACTTTATTTGACTATTTGAAAAATAAGTCTGTGTGCCGGGTGTCAGCTGCATATATTAAAAATTGATCCCTAAAACGTGCTCAAAAATTACCAGACCTTCTTTAATGTGTTAGAAACTTTCAGACAAACGTATAATACCATTTCACTGTGTGTGAGTGGTATAAATACATATTACGGTTATAAATCTGTGTGCATGTTTTTAGTTTGAATTGTATAAAGGTCAACAAAGGACATCGACTACTGCTTATAAAAGTGGTATAAATGACATGAAACTGCACTGTGCCACTCAACGAAACTCAGTTTGAATCTGAATTGGACTAAGTAGTCTGGATTGAACTGAACTCGAGTACATATAAAAGCCAATATCTACTGAAAGTATGAATCAATATGTCTGTGTGCTTGTATTAAGAGCTTCATTTTGCGCAGGCCACAAAAACCGACCAAATAAATATGTACAAAGCATAGGGGAAGCCTATAATAAGTCATTCAGTGGCATAATAAAGCCAGCAAAACTTTTAAGCTGTTTTCATTCACACATACTGTGAAATGGTATTGTCAGTTTGTCTGAAAGTTTGTAACGCATTAAAGGAGGCATCGTGTAGACCACATCCAGTATATACATATAGATCAGTCAGTAGAGATCAGTCGATCGAGCTATGTCCGTCTTTATGTTATTTTTTGGGTACCAATTTTTATGCCATCCAGTTGAAAATTGACACATACTCTTCTTTTTATTGCAGTTTAATAGAGTATTAAGTATCACGCCCACTTTTTGAGGTAGTCCCTATACAAACCCTTTGCCTCATTTGACTTTTTGTATGAAAAACTTTTTTATTGTAGTCAATATCAATTTAATAATTAATATAGTAGCTTCTAGTGGACGAACGCTTCACACCCTTTTTGGGGTAGCCCGCATACAAACGCTTTTGTTTTTTTATATGAAAAACTTCTTTATTAAAGTCAATATTGTGGTTGAACTGCGATGTGATGCCTTTTTATGGATACTTCTTAACATACATCGACAAATGGGCGTCTCCCGCCCACTTTTTTGGGTAGGCCCCATACAAACCCACCGACCACTTTTGTGTTTTTGATGAAAAATTCTTTATTTAAATCAATATTAGCTTGAAATTCGATTTGGTGGATTCTAGTGAACAACCGCTTTATATAAATATAGAAATGGGCGTGTTCCGCCCACTTTTGAGGTAGCCCCATACAAACCCACAACGCACTTTTATGCATTTGTATGAAAAACGTAAATATTAACTTGAAATTCGATATGGCGGCATCTTATAGATGGTCGCATCACACACAACTACTAGTGTAGCTGTCTGTTTTTGCCTGTTTAAACTCGTTTCATGTACATTTTCTCGTCAATGAAGTCGATCTATTTTTTTTTTTTTTTTTTTGTACATCTGTTACTAATAATTGAAATTTTAATTGAACATTTGTTTGGCAGAAACTGAGTTTGTACGTATAAATTCAGATACATATCCGACATTTTGAAAAATGTACAATACACTACAGCTGTAGTAGGTACAATACATCACGATTTCAGAATACCCTGTCAAATGTCTTATGTGCACTTCTGCAGGATAGAACGCTGCAGCCGAGTGTGCACCAACTACAAGATAACCTGTACCACCTTTTTGATGGTTGTTCGCACTCTGTGTGTAGAGTGTAACAAAAAAATGTACTTAAAAAAAAGGGGGTTGGTTCGTCTGGGTGCTACCACTTATAGTGGTCAATCTGAACTTTATACGAGTATAATTCGAATTGATTTAAGATACAACAAATCGGGCGTTTCTGTGTTAATTAACAATAAAAATATTAAAATTGTCTTACAAAACTCATAAATGTGGTGCAGGTTTGTATGGGAGCTACTCTTTATAGTGAGGTTGGCACTATAATTTTAATACACTTTATCTGAAGAGAGAAAATGAGAAGCTAAATATCCAAACTTGTATTATTCATCTTATACAGTATCCGAGCTTTCTTTGTTTAAAAAAACGGTTTGTTTGTTACATACATTTGTAAAAGTCTAATATACCTTATGGGTACAGGATATAAAAATTACGATTTAAGCTTTATTTTTTGATTTTTATTATAAAAATACAAATTTTTTTTGTGAAATGTTTAAATTTTTTTGCAATTTCCATTTCTGAATCCTCTAATAGAAATTGAAATCATTTTGTTTCAGAAGCCACAGTTTTCAGCGTAATTATTCGTAAACTGTGGCTTCTGCAACGAAACGATTTTTATTTCTGAATACTCTAATAAAAATTATAAAAAAATGTATCTGCCGTTCTCTCATTTTCACTTACTTTTGCGTTTCCAGTAAAGATTCAATCAGATTTTTAAAATTCATTGATTTTGTTGTCACTTTCAGTAGAAGTTGGTTAAGTTTTGAAGTAAGATTTTTTTCTCTTAATAATTCATCAAAAACAATGATTGAGCTAACATGTTTAATGTTACCTTTACCGCTATTGAAGAAAACTAAAGATTCACTGGATTTGGACGGGGCCACGTCCGCTCCATATAAGAGAAAATCCGTTATATCTCAGCAATACTTAATTAATCCTTATAAAATTCATATATGTATATGCATACATAACGTTTGGAACAAAAAACATTTCCAATTTATTACCTGGAGTGGAAAAGGTTTACCTCAGTTTTGGTTTTACCCAACGCATAGAAAGAAACCTTGCTGAATTGTACCCTTTAGAATTCTTGATCTCCCTAAACCCGTCGGATTTACCACCTTATAAATTACTTACTTACGCATGCAGGAAGTCGCACCAGATGTCACGGCTCAGTCCGCACTGGTGCTAGTTGCTGTAAATACCAAGTTTGCGAGGGTCGTCCCAGACTTTGTATTTCCAACCCATGCTCGGACATTGTCCCGGAAGTCGTCTTTGTGTCTTCAGTAGTCATTTTTTTTTCTTTTTTTTTTTGGGGTGGCGGGTACTAAACCCAGCTCATCATCTATTAATTAAATATAGTTGCCTTCTCACAATTGCTCACCCCGGAAAGGATGTTCAGAGGCACCCCCGACAATACGTAACTAACGGACGTTTGTGAGGTACTTGAGCTTTTTGAAAAAAAAAAATCGTTTTCGGCTTTTTCGCATGAATGAATGACATTCAATAACTTTCAACACTAATGTGGACTACTCAAAACAACCTCACGGACCCTCACAAATTGCTTCTATATAAAAATGCTAATATTATGCTAAACAAGAACTGATTAATGGTGCAAGGGTATTAGTGGTAAATCACTGCAAAATTTGTTTTACTCTGGTAAAACTGGGCTAGCATTCCGTACTAATCTTACACTTTCTGAACCAACCATGCCTTTTCAAATGACAAGAAAGTAATTCCCAATAAATGTAACCTTCGGCCTGACCATTAATAAAGTCAGACGCTTAAGAGAGCAGTATTGTACCAGATATTTACCAGAACCTCTTTTTGCATGGGTGTGGCTTATTCACGATTTCGCAGATTCCTATTCATGTTTGTATTAAATTCACATACATCCAGAAAGTCAATGATGGTTACAGTATCACTTTGTAACATTGCTTTTAAAAATGTTCTTTGAATGGTTTCAAAGTAAACATAATGAGAACTTTTTACAACTGATATTTATTACTATGTTTTAAAATAAAATACCTTTCATTAATAAATATTTATTTTATTCCACATCATATTACTATTCGACGGCCGACCACCATTCGAATTATTCACACAGGCCAACTACTAATGCAAATGGTATTTAAATAATGGGCTTAATATGGTGAGATATGTGTCTATATATCTACTAACTTTTGTGACTGCCATTCCGTGTGGGTGTGTATTGATTCTTTCAAGAATTTTCCAAATTATGCTCATCCATGTTCGGCATATTCTGGAGATTTACCGACTGATTGCACTGCCCCATATTCATCTGTCTCTTCGCTTGGCAATTGGTTTTGTACGGCAGCAGTGCTCTTGCACAAAGCTTTTCTGGAGGTAGCTTCAAACGACGTTCTATGGACAATCCGTCAACATTGCTGGAGAAAAAAAAGATAATCGTTCTACGCATTCGTATAATGGTTTTACGAATTCATTTGCTATTCTTGGCGAAGATCTCGATAATGTTGCGTTAAATGAAGTTAAGTCCGTTGCATCGGATATTATGCATGAGTCTAAATGTAAAACACCTACCAGTTCTTTTCAACCACTTGAAAGTTCTAAACCGCCGCCCATTTTCGCAGTTAATATCACCAATATAAACGGTATTCGTTCTTCCAATAATTTAGTTACTCCTCCACCTTATTCATATTTAGTTAAAGCTAGTGAAATGAATACTGTGCGAATAATCGCCTCTTGTCCCAATGCATATCTTCATATCGTGTTAATATTATTTTTTCCAAACAAATTAATTTTCCTTTTTATTCTCATCAACTAAAACATGTTTTAAATACTGTTCGTAATATACATAATCTTAAAAACAGAAAAAGTGGTACTCCAATGAACTTATTTTTCGTTGAATTGTAGCCATTTCGAAACAATAAAGAAATTTTTCAAAGTAAAACAATTGGCCAACAAATTGTTAAACTTGATGCCAGGAATATGGAAATACTCACAAATATTGCATAGAACAATTTAGATATGTTAAATGTGACAACCCTTCTTCGTCTTCTGCTAAATGTGCCAGTAAAAGGTTGTGCTGTGTATTAACAAACGTATTCCGGCCGTTTTTGATTCAGTTCGCTGCTCAAACGCATAAGTTGTGTCCGATAGCGTTCGCCCGCCATCGTTTCATTCGGTTTGAGCAGCTCGTAGTAGATCACGTCGGCTTTGCGAAGGATGTTGATGACTGTCCGGGCAAAACACATGACTTTTTGCGCATGGGGTTGTCCTAATGGATCCACTTTTCATCGCCAGTCACAATGCGATGCAAAAAAGCCCTTTCTTTTTTGGCGTTCGAGGAGCTATTTGTGAATCGCCTTTCGACGTCGCGCGGCTTCAACTCGTATGGCACCCAGTTTCCTTGCTTTGGAATCAATCTCATGGCTTTTAGACGTTTCCTGACTGTCAACTTATCCACTCCGAATGATTCTGACAACTACTGAAGCGTTTATCATTGGTCCACATAGATGAATGATTCCAATTCTTCGTCTTCAAATTTTTTGGGTCGACCCGGCCGTTCCTTATCTTCGAGCTGAAAAGCACCACCTTTTAAAGCGACCAAACCACCTCCGACACAACTGTTCAGATATAGCATGCTCGCCGTAAACTTCCATTAAGATTCGATGACACTCGGCCGCACTTTTCTTCATATTAAAGTAATGAAGAAGAACTACCCGCAAAAACACTATCTGGTACGAAATTCGACATGCTCGAGGCAATATTTAGTGTTCTTTTTTATGTTTCAAACAAATGACACATGCTGCCAAAGACGCTCATTGGCAATAGGTTTTAGCGGCAAGAAATTGGAAACTCGAATATTGGTCCATACCCATATCCATAGAAGCCTCACTGTCCTGCTTTTCCTCATTGTCCTCTTTTAACTCCAGAGATTATTTATCTTTTTAAGCGAAGACTTAGACGTCGTTTTATGCGTTCTCGCAATGAATTGGATAATAGATTATGGAAATAGGTTGCGGCTGATTTGAGCAAATTACTTTTTGAAACCAAAAGTGATTTCTTTGATAATATGCTCCGTAACACTGATCCAGACAAACCATACGGTTATAATTTGTAGAGATTTACAAGTAACATTAAATGACAACCTTTACGTAAAACTCCTTTACAAATGCACAGTAATCGATGGTGTCGTTCTAATGAAGACAAAGTAGACAATTTTGCGTTTGATCTTATCACTTAGCATCGACTGTTGATGTTCACTTTGAACCAACTCTCTCTTCGCAGATTGACTGTGGATGAACTTTCTGCGATGTTTCCGCAAATCTTCAGATCTCTAATACACGAAACAATTACAGAAACCCTCGGATATCGGAAACATTCCGCGATGTGGGTCCCAAATGGTTGGCGAGAAACTACTTCGAGGAAGGCATCAAATCATTGATACCCCGCTTCACCACCTAAAGTATCACGTAATTTTTTTGTTTAAATAAAAAATTTTAAAAACTACAAAAATTCAGTACACTTACTTTCTGTATATGCCTCGTATTATTGAGTTGAACTCATATAATGAGTGACGAGTACACCGCCTCAGATTTTTCAATAGCTACTTGAACATTACATATAATTAAAAAAATAAACGAATTTGACTATTGAAATTTTTATTTCAATTATAAATCGTTAACAATTTACAAGAATCTTAGACAAAAATATGTGTTTCTATTGAAAATAATGGAATTGAAAAAGATTTCTGGAAAAAAGGTGAAAAACCGCTCAAATGCCACCTTTGGCACTCTCTTTCTTGTACTTCCTATTTTTGTATCAGGTTGTATAGTTTTTTGCGTTTGATTTAATTTTTTTTTTCTGTCTTTGATTTTTTACGTTTGTTGGTTATATTTATCAGTCACACGTATCGTCACAAGTTTCGGTATCAGACTCCTCTACTTTCTCATCAGCTATTTCTTTACTTCGTTCCTCCCAAGAATTTGTGTTTCCATCCGAACTGGAAAAATGTATATTACCGCTCAAATTCCAACTTCAACACTCTCTTGCTCGATACTATATCTATGGTTTTTATTTTGTATTTTAGTGTTTTTTTTTGTACTTTTTTTTTAGGTTTATTAGCTTTTAGTCGCCCATAGGCCACACTTCGTCGGATGTATTGTAAGCAATAGGGCTAGTATTATCTTCTGATGTGTCCTCCTCTACTTCCTCATCGTAGTCTGAATAATTAAAGTCGGTAGAATAATAACTACCTGAATATGTATTTTCATCGGAAGATTCTTGTATCGGTGGTTGGTAAGGCGATGTGGCTACACCACTACTGTAGGGAATGCCCAATATGGATTCGAGATAGCGCAGCTGCCTGAACATCTCATAACCCAGCATCGGTGCATACATCGAAATATTATTGTATGCATTTGCGTTGGCGAATTGCTGCTGAAGTACTTGCAACATTTGCTGTAATATATTTATATTAACCAAGCCGCTATTCAATAAGAAGTCTCTGTTGTTGTTTCCATAGCTGCTGCTGGATGCAACGCCGCCGCTTGCTGTACTGGCAGCGTTATGGTTGCCGCTGGTATTACCATGCGATTGCAATGTATCTTGTATGTTAATTGCAATATTAGCGCTTGACTGCTGCGGCTGACGTTCTATATTGACTCCATCTGTTGATGTCGATGTAGCGGCGGCTGTCGGTTGTTCTTGCTGTTGTTGCATAGCTGTACGAAGTTGCTGCTGTAGTTGGGTCTGAGACTGCGTCAATTGCTGCAAGAAAAACTCTCGCCACTCTGCCGTACGTATATTCTCTTGTATAAAAAGCGACAGTTCGTGCTGAGCCTGTATTATTACTTGAGAATAATACTGGCAAAAATACAAATTTTCAATTTCTCTTCCTTGCCAGGAGTATTGCCCAAGCGTAGGTATTGTTGAATTAATTCCAGCGAAACCGGTACCATTGTTGTAGTTGTTGCTATCATCTTGTGAAAACTGTTGTTGTTGTGCGGTTGTGTCCATAGAAATGTCATTACTACCATTTCCAACTGGCAGTGGATCAGGAACAGGTGACATGAACGTATTGCGTTCCGCTTGCATCGGCACTGTTGACGTTAAAGGCGGCGTTGTCGATGTTGTTGGTTTGAAAAAATCACGGCGACGCTTGTGCGGCGGAGAAATCGAGTTCGAATGTCGGCGCTTCATGTCAGTGCCGTGTAAAGCACGTGGCGGCGTTTTTTCTTCATGTTGCTGTGTTTGTTGTGGTATACCATTTTCTAGCACACGGGAGCTGCCCTCGATTCCCAGCTGCAACATCGGCGATTGTCCAACACCTGATGATGTTGATGCAGAATACCCTGAATTGCTGAATTGTTTATGCTCATAGTACCCAATTTCCTCCAATATTGTTGTTGTAATTGTGCCAAATCTTATGTTCGACACATCACCACTATCCACCAAATCCATGCCAAACTGACAGGGCTCATCCTGTTCGGCTGACAATAGTTCGTATTTATTCTGCTCACCTTTCTCTTCCTCCACAACATTACCAACTTCAGTAGTGTTACGATCCATAACTGGCTCTCTTATTGTTGACGTTGCGCGTTGATTTGTTCAACCGATTTTTTTTCTAAAGACGATTGTAGCGATTCAATGTCTTTTTGTGGCGAAGTTTCGAATATTGCTTTTAAATTGTTGAGCAAAATAAATTGTATTTTTTCGTAGAACTTTTGCGTACTACACAATCTGAGCGGCGAACGAACGAGAAAGAAAAGAGAAGCATACATTCGAGGTGCAAGCTTGCCATTTAGCATGCACTCGCTGCGTTGTGAATGGCAAGTGGGTTGTCAGTTTGTCATTTCGGGTTGTTTGCTTGCTTGTGTATAACACTTCAGCATGATGCAAATTTTTATCGAATTTTACAATTTATATATTATTTAGGTAATTTTTATCTATTGTATCTAAAATATGATTTTTTTTGAACATGCTTACGTGCTTAGGAGCATTACTTAGTATTATGTCGCTTAATAATACTTAGTAATTACTTCTACTTCTACTTTCCTTCGCTTCCCACCTTTGGCTTGAACATTTACTACTGATTTAAAAATATAATTATCTTCAAAACTTGATCATTTTTTTGTTTCGTGTGTTTCTCTTTTTAGTATTATAATTCTTGTCAACTTTAAATAATTAAAAGCGTTTATGAACAACATCACCGTGTGCGGTACGAATGCGCAAAAAAACGAAGCACCCTGTGAGGTTAAGAAACCATTGCATCGGCTCCCTACTCCACATGAGTGCTAAAGAGAAACACTTACTTTTTTTTAACCAGTGCGCGCCGCGTTTAAACAAAGGTAAGAAAAGTGTTTTCCTGATTGTTTTAAAAATTTAAACGTGAGATAAAATCTAACTGCAGATATATAAACATATGTTACGTTAGTAGTTCTAATGAAGTGTACATTCCAATTAAAAGCATTTATTAAATATTGTTTTCCTTGTATTTGAATCGTAAAATACAATGCGCGTCAGCTTTACTGGTGTGTGTATGTCTACATTCATACATAGTACATAGTATAATAGAAGCATAAAGCGGCGTGGCTTATTAAGTGTTATTAATATAATGTTTTGCCGACTAATCACAGTGTAAATTATCAAAACGCGCTTGCAAACCTTTATAAGCATCTGGCATACGATATACATATATATGTATATACATATGTATAATGTGTATGTATGTATGTATTAATATATGGGTACATAGTAGTCAGCTTGTTAGACCATTCGTATATAGTGTGACATGTTATCTGTCTTTGTCTGAAAGTATGTAACGCATTAAAGGAGACATCTTAGTCCCCACAAAGTATATACATATGCACGAGTGTGTACTTATATACATTCTTAATCAGCTTGTCCATGTTCATCTGATAGTTGTTCTTTTATAAATTCATGTGGGGCCAATCTGCCAAGGCGGATGTCCTCTAATTGTTTCGAATTAGTTGTTTTATTAAATGAGTCAACTCTTGTTGCAATGTTCGCGACTATTTGTTTTTTACATTTCTAACTATTTATTAAAAGTAATCATAAATCTACAAACTTACTATGTGAGTTCTAATTATATACCTATATTTATACATACTATGTATGTATATAACTTTGAACGAAAAATTCTGCGTACACCACAAAAAAAATTGAAGTTTTAACTTTAATCGCAAATATCGAAGTTAATGTTTTATATATTGAATCGAACCTGGTTTTATTATATAGTTTATTAATTTCTCTTAAAACTAATAATATTTTTGTTGCATTTTTATACCTGAAATTATAGTTTTAATTCATTTTATGCTAAAACATGGCAGAAAAGTAGCCAGTTTTGATAGTTATAGCCATTAAATACATTTATAATTTTATTTTCACTAAGTGTGATCTTACCAAAGTAACGAACCCTAAATTATCGAAGAACTGGGCAGTGGCCGATGAAGTGTTCATGGTCTTCGACTTCAATTGTATTGGACATAGCACATGTGTGTCTGGGGTTTATTGTGTAGTTGTTAGCATTAAGAATATTGAGACTGATACGTGCTTTAAAAATTCATGTCATTTCATCTTGCTTAAATTGATCATTTGTGTACGTTGCTCCTCGTGTGAAGTCTAACCAATTTTACACCATTGTTGAGCTGGCGGCTGCTTGGTCTTGAGCTTCACGAACTTGTTGCTATCTTAGACCTAATAATAGTTTGTTTACATTTTCTTTCCATGTTAACAGCGTTGCTACTGACGAGTGTCACCTGATGTCCTGTTCTTCGCTTAAAGCTCGTAAATTCTCAGACACAGAAACTATTCTTCTGCCAGATTTTATTCGATAGCTTATATGGCAATCTGTGCGTCTCATACTCAGTTATTGTTTTTTTCTCCTGTTTCTAATTTTATGGTGGTGTGGTGGTATCCGGAAGTCGCGTTACTCGTTTGATGAAAAAATGGTGTAGTTTGTCAACTTAGTCGTTATGGCTGAATCCACATGCATGGCTCGCATATGCTTGTATAGCTTTGCATACTGCCGAAAATATATTACACTAATAGCAGTTGATTATTTCCAAGAAATGACCTTATGTTTTTCGTGTAATTTTTATCTGAAACGTTACATAGAAGAACGTACTCTTTTGAATGTTAGTTTCGAAGTAAATAGTACTCCATATATTCAGGCACCACATTTAGTGACTGACCATTTAACGTCTATTTTTCTAAATGTGACATATTCCATTGCTCGCAGTACTTTTCCAGTTGGTTAATCATTGCTCTCATCGTAGTTACATCATCAGCTAGTTATACTATATCATTTGCATACAGCAAACTCTCAAGTTTAAGTCTTCAATAAGAAGTCCGCCCCCAAAATAATCATGTAGATCATTCACGTACAGAATAATTAGTAGCGCTGACAGCAAACAGCTCTTCTCTACTCATGTTAAACGAATTCGAGTGTTCGCTTCCGGTCCAAACTGATGCTCTAAATGTTTTTGAAGAGGTTGACGACTTATGTAGATATACCCGCCTGTTGCAGTTTGTAGAACAGTGTATAGACCTTTTTATGTTCGGCAAACTTTAATTTTATGGCAGCAGCTTGGTTGTAGATATTGTAAGTTGTGGAAAAATTTTATGAAATCCTGCTTGATATTCGCATAAAATGTTGTTTTTGTGAACACAATTTGCCAAACTATCGTTCAAAATTCCTATAAAAATTTAAGCAACGCGTCTATAATTGCTGGGCGTGTTACAGCTATCTTTTTTGTGTATTGGGAATATCATGGATATTATCTATCTCATCCGTTGTCAATAACTTGTGGAATACTTTTGCGAGTTCACACACGTACTTTAAAAATTCCGTGAGTACTCTGTCAATGTCCATTACTTTCTTCAATTTTGCCCTAGCTAGTGATTTTTTGACTTCGACAATCGTAACGTTCGCTTCGAGCTTCGCATCGACGTACAAAAACGGTGCATTTTGAATGTTTTTCGCCTTTTGTGCAGGGTATTCAGTAATGTCTCAAAATAGGCCATAATTTCGGAGGCTGTCACATCTGTTTTCTCATTGGGCGGTTGGTTATTAATTTATGTTGCTAATCACCACCATTGTTTGCAATCTTTAACAAAGTTTATATTCTTTACTAAGTCCTTATGATACTGCGCCTTACTAGCAATACAATTTAGCTCGTATTCGAGTTTCTTTAGATATTAAAACTTATGGCTTTCCTCATTTGATTTTCTGAATTAGCTCTGAATATGTTTGGAACGAAGCCTTTCTTACTTGTGCACAGCTCCAAGTAGGAGTATATAAGAGTTGTTTTGCGTGTAGTTGTGGTTCTGCAATTTCAACGCTGATTTTTTAAAAATGTTTGTTAAATCCGTTAGTGTGACATCTTGTGTTTCCAGGATTAGGTTTGAAAGATTTGGACTTAATTTCCGCTGAAAACTTTCCATTTGCGCCAAATGGTGTATATACGGATCGAGCATATTATTCATCAACCTTTGAAACGTCGACGGAGCATTGAGGCATTTTAATTTTAATTTTTTTTTTTCTTACTCTATTTTATTTTTGCACCTATGTATCTGTAAGATACCAAGCAAATATTATAATTCTGTTCTATAAATTAAAACTATTTAAAATAACATGCACTGGAAGCAACAATTGATGCACCTCTATTTACATCTACAATCTATTTTGTGTTGGCCAGCTTTCTTTCTGTTAGAGAGCTCGCAGCTGAATTTGTATGAATTTGGAGGCGGGAGATGTATTTTGCGTTGTACCTTTTCACTTCATCTGCAAATGTAGGTACATTGAGGTCGTGCTGCAGTGTTGCATTCGTGACATACCTTGGCAATTTCGTTATAATGCGTAGAACTTTCGATTGGAATCGCTGAATAATGTCGATGTACGATTTGGATGCTGATTCCCAAACTTGTATACCGTACCTCCAAATTGGCTTAATCACCGACATGTAGACCAATCTTTTGTTTTTAAATGGAAGCTGCGAAGTTGGACCAAGAAGCCAATATAAACTTGTCAGTTTCAGTCCCAGTTGTTTCCTTTTTGTGAAAATATGTTTAGCGCTGTTCTCTTGCTGCAGTTTTTGGTTGCTTAGAAATGGCATGCGTAATAACTTATACTGTCCGTTGCCTGTAGAGAATGCTGTTTTATGAATACATCTCTATCTGGTAGAATCTTTTTGCAAGATCTAAAATGGAATACACTGTACATCCTCCTAATTTGTCGAACATTTCCTTCAAATTTTGTATAAGAAAGCGGTCTTCAATTGTTACTCTAATTAGTTTCCTATAATCCTACCTGAATGAGATACCCATAATGGACTGTTATGGGTACAACTAGAATTCCGTATTATTTCTTTGCTGTAGCATAACTTTTGTCTATCCACTTCTTCTGTATGTATCTCGGGATACCTAGAAGCTTTTGAATTTATTGTATTTAATTTGTGTTAAATTTCATAAGTGTATTAGTGCATTAGATATTCATTTTCATTATAAAAAATAGCTTATTATTAATCTACAAAAACTCTTGTTTTGAAACCTAGATGATCTTTAAAAAGCAAACTACACGTAATTATGTGTGGTTCGATTTCGTTTTGAGGCGTCTGCATATAAAACTGCAATAAAACGTCAAACGTTGTCGCTTTGAGTGGTCAATCGCTGTGTTTATGTCGTTTAGTATATTTCCCCCAATTAAGCCATCAAATTTGTTGCGCAGTAATAGTTTTCGAATTGCATTTCTTTGAAAGATGGAGCTCTACACAATTCCTTTATTTTAACTAAGTTGCCCATCGTTGGAACGCTAATGTCAATGTTTGTTTTACGTTTTGAGTGACATACATTTTCGTTGATGATAGTGAATTCAGCTCCAGCATCAACAACGAATAAAAGTGTTTGTTGTTTGGTTTTTATTTTTAAAAAGGGAAGTTGTCTGATCCCTCTAATTGAAAATTTATGGTTTATGACCAATGTACATCGGTTCTGCATTAATTTTGCTTTAGTTCGATACTTGAGTATTTTTACTATTCGCTGACATTCGTCCTTGATTATCTTGTTGTTTATAGTTAATAAAATTTTTAAATACTTTTTTTATACCATTTACACATAGTGTGAAATGGTATTATCAGTTTGTCTGAATGTTTGTAATGCATTAAAGGAGGCATCGTGTAGACCCCATAAAGTATATATATTTTCTTGATTAGCTCGACGAGACGAGTCGATCGAGCTATGTCCGTCTTTATGTTATTTTTCGGGTACCAATTTTTATGCCATCCAGTTGAAAATTGACACTCTTCTTTTTATTGCAGCTTAATAGAGTATTAAGTATCACGCCCACTTTTTGATGTAGTCCCTATAAAAACCCTCCGCCCCATTTGACTTTTTATGAAAAACTTTTTTATTGTAGTCAATATCAACTTAATAATTAGGTGGCATTCGCGCACTTTTTGGGGTAGTTCCCATACAAACCTGCTCTCCACTTTTGTGTTTTTGTATGAAAAACTTTTTTATTAAAGCCAATTGAAATTCGATGTGGTTCCTTTTTATAGACAGTTGCTTAACATGCATAGACTAATAGGCCTAATAGGTTTTATCATTTTATCATAATACTGTTGATTCAACTCTGGAAAATTTCCCCATTAACTAATTGCTATTTTCTTTCTCTTCAAAACCTCTTACAATTTTTCCCAGCTTCCAGTGATTCCTACACATTTACTTTATAAGCAACCAAAAAAATATTTCGTTTAAAATATTAATAGTTGGCAAAATGCTCTCAACTTGCTGTATAAAATCCGGTAATTGAGCCCGATCGGAAACATCAACACTTTGTATCGTTAATACAATTCGAAGCGAGATTAAATGATGCTACTGTGTTTCAATCTATTTTTATTGTATGCTTTTGACAGTAACAATATATGAGAAAATTGAAATATTTATGTTCTAATCTAAACTTTAAACTATTTTTACTGTTTTGTTTTGAATTAGTATGATACTGCAGACTGCAGATATCTATTTTTAGACTGCTTTATAGCCTGCTTTATTGCAGGTGTCTCCCACGCTCTCTGTTTTAACTCCACTTGAGACTCAATGCAATGCTTTATTTACTGCTTTTAAAGTTCTCTTTCTTATTTGAGTTTTAAAAATTCTTGTGGTTTAGTGTTTTTGACTTTGGTATGACATTGAGATGTCTTTTATGTGACCTTTGTTGATTGGTTGTACTTTTGATTGCAGTTTTGCAGTTTTAATTTGTTATTTTTTACAAGATTTGATTATTATATTTTATTATTGCAGTTTTAAAATTTGATAATAATTAAATTTTGTTGCTTTGCGTAATTATTATTAACGGAAGTTAATAGTTTTTCCAGTTATGAGAATTAATAACCGAAAATTACCAATTATTGGTTCCGAACACAAAAATTACCTTTTATTTTTTGATTTTATTGAATCGACATTCATGTGGAGATAATCTGCCAATACGGGCTTCCCAATGAGGAGAACGGGCTAGGCACTCCAAATCGCGTCTTATGGAGATGAGACATTCCGTGAACCGTGTCCTCAAAACAGCCATCTTTGCTCTTGAAGTATGAGCCATTGCTCCGTGCTGTTGGTAGCAAATGTCTCATAAGTCCAATTCATCAAGTCGTCGGAAAAAAATCTTCCAACATGTTTACATACCGGTCGGAATTCATTGTCACTGTGAGCTCAAATTCTTCAAAGAACCAGGGTCCTATAATCCCAGCTGTGGTAATTGCACACCACATTGTGACTTTAGGTGAATACAATGGTTTTTCTGTCTATATTTGGCTGTAGGCCGGTATTTGAGTTTCTTTTGGGTCTAAGTTAATGGAGTATCCATATTGATATGGCACGACCACTTTTGTAATTTTGTATGAAACACTTCTTTAGTTAAGTCAATATCAGCTTGACAATGCATATGGTGGTGCCTTCTTATGGATGGTCGCTTCATATGACTCACCCACTTTTTGGAGTGGCCCCTATACAAACCTACCATCCACGTTTATGTATTAAACTTTCATGTGAAAGGTATTATAGCTTCGGTTTAAGCAAAGTTAAGTTTGTTTGTTTTGTTTATTAATATTTCAGCTGAATACATTTGACAATTCATTTTCTCACGAAATGTGTCAATCACAGACAATGGGCTCTTGGGACTAATAGCAATCAATTCAACATACAAGCAACTTGAGCACCATATCCTGCACATGGATACCAGTGGCACTTGAATTTTATTTATCACTGAAAGAATACAAGTAAATATATTCTTTTTCAAGCATTTATTTACTTAAAACGTTTCTTAGTCTGTATGTATGTTAGTCTGTTAATTAATTTTTATACATATTAAAATTTATGATGAATTTTGACGCACTTCTACTGAGCAGATTCAGCTGAAAAGAGAATGCCCGTGGGGATTCGATGACAATACAATATAAATTTATTGATGATTTTAATATATAAATTGTATAAATATTTATGAAATAAATATTTATGAATTAAATATTTATGAGAAAAAACTCGGATACTTCTTTTAATGCGTTACAAACATTTTTTCTTACTGTGAAATGGATATATACAGGGTATGAGATGCTATGCTACCGGTCTGAGAATGCATTTTAGTATTTTTTTCAAGCGACTGGTTTAAATATGTAGTTACAAAAGTTTTAGCCATTTCAAATTGCTAAGCTACTTGTTTTATATTGCTACTTGATTTGTTCTACCATATCAAAATAACAGTATCGAACAAAAACCAAAAAAAAAAAGTTAACTTCAGTGGAACCGAAGCTTTAATACCATTCCCACGAAGTGTCACGCTGTGAACTTAGCAGGTGTAAAGAAAAGAGTACATAAAAGTTTGCTAACTTATGAAAAATGTGCTTAGGCTTGCAATGATTCTTTAAATAATATATCCATGACGTCTGTTAATCGGGGCCTGTAAATTGCGACTACCGCCTTCTTGCATAGAATAATTCTTGCACATCTCATTTTCTTGTCCTATAAAAATTACATTGGAATGGGGTAATCCCAGCAACTTATTGTGGTTTCCTTTAATGGTGCCTTAGTCCTCATATGTTGTAGAGGAGATATGCCGCTTGACCAGTCATGAGAAGGGCTATTTGAAATGTGCACGTTCCACTATTTTGAATCGGTGCTGAAATCAGCAATAGTTGGCAATACCTATAATGTATACAAAACAGATGACTCTCAAATACCATCTACCTGCTACTATTCCTGAATTTTCTATAAAGAACCCCAATGATCGGTACTATCTCTGACTCTTTCTCTCTCTGTCTCTCTCTCTCTCTCTCTCTCTCTCTCTGATTGCTTCTTATACCAGTAAAGCGAATCCTATGCAGAAAATGACATTAGCTGACAAACAAAATTACGTAGCACTAAAAATAGCACTTGTTACGTTGCTACAATTCTCAGTTGATCTGCATTTCCATCGAATTTCTTAGTTTTAGTTGTTGAAAAATTTTTCATATTCAATGAAATGGTCAATTATTTTGCATTCGACTACTCTGCTACTTTTGTGCAAAGCAATATAAAACTATAACGTAACAAATGAAGAAGTAGTGTGGCAATTAGTTAAAAAAATGGTCCAATCAAATTGTTGAATTTACAAAAAAAAAAAAAAAAGATATAGCAAAATAAAACTAAAAACGAAATTCGTAAATATTTGGAAATAACTTAATATTTCTTTTTCTTTTTTCGCAGATAAGCTATAAAAAGATTTAAGCTCAATGGATCAAGCTTTCAATCCCCACGTCATTAGTCGTGTTGTGAAAAATGCCTTTGAAGACACCATCGGCGACAATTCGTACTGTAAGACAATGGTCAACTTATGGATGTCTACAGTGAAGGATAAGTGCCTTGCAATGCTCAAGATGGATGGATCATACAAGTACGTAATCTTGGTCTCGATTATGCAGAAGCTTGATGACGCTTTGCATACCGCCTCTTCGGGCTTCTGGAACAACGATACGGATCGCGGATGCATCGTGTGTTGGGATAACGAGACGATGTATTGCATTGTCTCCGTTTTCGGAGTGGAATATAACGCACACCAATCTCGCAGGTTGTCTCTGCCTTAAATTTTCACAAATCATTTTATAATGAGAAAGTTCACCTATTTAAATATAAATTTATTTTGGCGCAACACATTGTTCATTTTTATTCTTTATCATTCAGCCATACTACTAGGAACAAAACCAAGCGTCAAAAATCAATGAAGTAAAGACAAATAAGAGCGAAAAAAAAGCTTAGAGGCCAAGTACATTCCGGGTCAATAGAAGTCATTGAGCGTTATGACGATTCGGGTGGAATACTGCGACACCAATTGAAATGAATTAAGATGGTGCTAGTGAAGTTGGACAAGTAGTGGTACGGGAATGAATACATCCTGGTGGCAGAGACTGCGACAAAAAAAAAAAAAAATCTATTGTATGTTTATTGGTTTTGATTTGATGTTTTCAAGGACAGTGCTGTCATCACCAATATTCAATATAAACAAGTAAGAGCTATGGTCGAAGTGCTATGGTCTTCCATATGCACTCCATAAATTTTCAGACAAATCATGGGTTATAAACTATAAAATTATTGCAAGTTATAAAATCTAAATGTAACAAAAGAAAAAAAAAAAGGTAAAAGCCTCCGCCCATGAGAAGCTACCATGTCAATTTAAAAGTTGATATCGACTGGAATAATTTTTATTGGGGTCTCCCTAAATCGTGAGCGTGTCATGTCAATATGAATATTCTATTTGACTATTTGACTGATAAACAACACTTTGAATAATTTATTTGTAACTCTTTTTGCAAAGTAAAGATTTAATTTTCGAAAAGAAGCTACCGTAAACATAAATGTTAGTAAAATTGTACATCGTATTATATATCATGTGTTAGTACAATCGATATTAGATATAACCGATATCAAATGTAACCGATATCAAATATAACCAATATCAAATCTGTCCGATATCAAATACAAACGATATAAAATTATAACCGATCGAGAGTGATCAGAACGGGTAATAATTACAGAGCTGAAGTAGAATGTAATTACTAAGTGAAAATAACGAACGTAAATCAGGATATTTAAGAAAAACTAAACTACGAATTAATTAGATGCATTATTTAATGCTACCGAGTTTTAAAATCTCAGACAAAGTGATATTACCATTTCACAAAGTACTCGTATGTATGGAGGAATGCTATAAACAGATACTTACACATACATACATGGATATATGCAGCAGCAACATTATTAAAAGCATGCGTTTGCCAGCAGCAACAAATAAAGTATGTATGTATAAAGATCTTTTCTTGAAGCCGCCTTTCGCAATCTATCTCAAAGGTGCGCGGTTAGGTGTAAGTGCTGGTGTGCGACAGTAGATACGGACTGAGCTGCTAAGGATCATTGAGATAGCTCCGGCGATGACGGCGACGGCGACAACAATATCGACTGCCTTCACCTACTTTTCAGTTACATTTTACATCTACGGGTCATCGTTAAAGATTGACTTAGTTTATTATGATTGAACTGTTTCCATTTGGCATGCGGCATGCATGAGCAGTGAATCAGTTCAGGCTGCCAGGCAGACAGTGTGCGACTGCGTTGGCATTAATATGGAATACATTTCTGAGCAAAAACATCGACACTGCGCTTAATTTGCATGCAATGTAGCTAGAAATATTGTCGGAAAGTGTCATAGTGAAACTGAAACTAAGTGGTTGAAGGTTAATCCATATAAGCATTACACTGCACTATGGAACATCATTGCTGGAAAAGATTTCTAGCAGTAAGTACTTGCTGTTTCAATTTTTCTCGAATTACTTTATGTATACGCAATGAACCGGAATTGAAAATGAAAGACAGATTGCTAGCGAAAACTCGACGCCAACTGTAAAGGGACCAAAAATTGTAACTACGAAGAATCTTCCTCAAACACTTCTAAAGATGGTGTATCCGTTGATGTTAGGCTCCATGCTTCTGCGCCATATATCAGGAACGGGATCATCAGTTTCATAGATTTTTATTTTCGTACTTCGAGCGAGGGCTCTAATTCTAATTTGCTTGCTATGCCCAAAGTAGCAGCGGTTAGCAATCGTGTTTTTTCGTCTATTCTCTAAGTTGACGTTGCTGTCGCTGGCCATTTTTATTCCCAGATAGACTAAGTTTTCTACAGCATTGAAATTGTATTCTCCAAGCACCGTCCAAGACGCGCTGACAGACTGCGAGTGGACACCAAGTAATTCGTCTTGTCCTCGTGCACCGTTAGGCCCATAAGACGTGACTGTTTCTAAATCTCCGATAACATTCTGCTAATTTGCCATTCGTTCGTGCCGATGATGTCAATATCATCAGCATACACGGGTAGCATCTATTTCTTATGGAAGATCGTGCTCGACCGTTGTACGTGTGGGCATTGAAGTAGAATATACTCCATTAGGAGATTGAAAAAGTCGCACGATAAAGCATCATCCTGCCTGAAACCTCTCTTGTAATCAATGCGTACGGAGAGATTCTCTCCTACACAGACGACGGTTTGTGTGTGTTCGTCAGACGAACGATCTTTGCTGGGATACCAAGTTCAGATAGGGCGTTGAAGAACTTCGTTCTTATCAGCGTGTCAAAAGCGGCTTTATAATCGACAAATAGGTTCTGTGTGTCTTTGTTGTACCTACCTCACAGGTCGTTTCAGAATTTATCGTGGAGTGAAAGTTTAGTCACTTGGTCGACCTCTTTGGTCTGAAGTACACTGATACTGTCCTATCAGTGCATCCGTGTATGACTTCAGCCGTTTACACATTATGCGACATTATTATAACGACAGAAAAGTTCCAACTACCGACACAGATTTAGTTATAGTAATTTCCAAACGTTGCTCGACCGTGATCGTCACCATGATAAAAATGTAAACATTTTGATGTCTTTTTTTTTGTTTTTTTGTAGTAGTGTTACCACCCAAGAGCGCGTTCTGGCTCCGCCTCTATTTACATTACATTCATTTTGACAGTTCAACAAACCCAATATACCCTGTTACAAATATTTGTTATGCAGGGTAAAAAATTCGCCAAGACTCTTCTGATCGTAAACGTAAAAACACAGATCACGAGGATGAGCGCGTGGTGGAGTGCGAGGGGGCTCGCGAGGAATGTGGCGAGCTGCGTACTCGCTACACGGAAATATTAGAAACAACAAAGGGTCGCCATAACGTTGCCGGGTCCAACGGCACAGGCGAAACAAGCGGTGAAGTACCCCAAAGTGTGTTTAGTGGATTTACAGGTGAGTCAAAAATCAATGTAAATATTTTCATGTAACGGGTATAAGCAGAACCTTCCCTTTGACTTTAGCTTTTAACACAATAGCTCCGAAGGGAGCGGCTTCTCCAGAAAAGTCGCCCACCGCAAATGATGTAACTCAAACAATTTAAGTTGGACACCAAAGCTACGGACGAGTTTTTTAATGAAAACTTTTTGTACTCTCTTTTGAACCAAAATTCAAGGCCTTCCCTAAGCTCCACTACCATAAGCACGTCGACGCAGAGTACATCATCAACTAGTTCTTTCGATAATGTAAGCTAAAATGTATTTTAACGAAGTTTGACACACGATTTTATATTCTTGATTTATAAAGCTTCTTATAGTATTCAGTTCTACTGAATTCACCAGAAAAATTATTAAAGTCAAACTCGTTTAAATTCTCTTTTCAGTCGCAATTCTTTGCTGCGAAGAAAACAGAAGCTGCTGGACAACATTTTAAACCTGACATATTTAAAGCAACTATTGATACCAAAAATTACACATTTATTGGAGAAGCATATAGTGCCGGAACTTCAGCAGGAGAGAGAAGCGCTCCTTCGGCGCAATATTGCGCTCGGCTAAAACAATTAATCGAACAGTTTGTTAACTGGATAGCAAAGCATATTAAAACCAATTCGCTTTGTCGGCTTACTCCTGTCCTGGAAGAGTATTAAAAATACATAAAGGAGCTCGATGAGGATGAAAGAGAGAAAGGCAAAGACGAAGCTGAAGCTGAAATTATACAGCCTGAGGTCGAATTAAAACGCGTAATTGAAAGCGACCCTATTTACACAAAAAAGTGTAAAGTGTTTGTTAAAGAAGACGGTGCTTTCGTCGATCGGCGAGTTGGTACACTGTATTTGAAGCTAGTTAAAAATTCCGAAGAAACTCAGTTGATTGTATGCGCTGATACCGATATTGAGCATATTCTTGTGAATTATTAATTTGTCTGAAAGTATGTAACGCGTTAAAGGAGGCATCGTAGTCTTCATAAAGTACTATATATATTCTTGATCAGCTCAACGAGACGAGTCAATCTAGCCATGTCCGTGTCTGTCTGGATGTTGCGCATTTTTTAGGCACCAATTTTTATGCGATCCAGTTGAAAATTGGCACATACACTTCGTGTTATTGCAGTTTAATAGAGTATCAAGATTGACCCGCCATGGCCACTTTTTGGGGTAACCCCTATACAAACCCACCGCCCACTTTTTACTTTTTGTATAACTATTTTATTGTAGTCAATATCAACTTAATAATTGATATGATAATCTATAATGAACGGACGTTTCACACTATATTAATTGGTAGGACCCATTTTTGGAATAGCCCCATACAAGCCCACCACTAACTTTTGTGGTTTAGTAGGAAAAACTTATTTATTTAAATCAATATTAGCTTGAAACTCGATTTGGCGGAATTTAGTGGTCATACGCTTCATATACATATACAAATGGTCGAGTCCCGCCCATAGCTCACTTTTATGCATTTGTATAAAAACTTCAACTTGAAATTCGATATGGTGGCATCTTATGCATGATCGCTTCTTAGACATCTACTATTGGGCGTGTACCGCCCACTATTTGGGGAAGACGCTATTTAAATGCGATTTAAAATTTATTTTGAATGGTATTAGAGTTTCGGTTCAACCGAAGCTAACGTTGAAAATACTCACCTCCAAGGAGTATTGGGGCTCATGCGGGACCTAAAAAATGTATTTTTTATTAAATTTTGTCCGCTAAATGAATCCAAAGAGTGCAAGATCGATTCCAACAATACAAAAGACAATTATAAATTATATAGATTAAATAAGAAACCAATCTAGCTCAACTAGTTGTCACTGTTATAGAAGAATGTGTAACATTTCACTGCATTGTAAAGTAATACATATACGAAATGAAGCTAATATGTTACTTATAGTATGTTACTATGTTTCGGTTCCGTTGTCATATAATTTCTCCATAGATAATCTACATTAGTAATTGAAAACTTTATGTTGAATAAAAATTATTTTGAATAACTAAATATTGAGTAGTCGTTGAGATATTTTATATATTTGAGAATAACTTCTCATTATTTTTTTCTCGAAAATAAGTTATAAACTTTTAAGCTGAGTAGATACAATGGGGCAGGAACGCGATGAAAATGATTTTAGTCCCGATGAAATAAGTCGTCTTGTGAAGGATGCCGTTGAAAGCACCCTCGGTGGAAATTCGTACAATCACAATATGGTCAAGATATGGACTACTAAAGTGGTGGATAAATGCCTTCAACTGCTGATCAAGGAGCAAAAACCATACAAGTACGTATGCTCGGTCTCGATTATGCAGAAGATTGGTGCTGGTCTGCATGCCGCCAATTCGTGCTTCTGGAACAACAATAGCGATGGCAGCTGCACCGTGCGTTGGGAGAACAAGACGATGTATTGTATTGTCTCCGTTTTCGGAGTGGTAGTCTGACCTACTGTGAGCAAAAGTTATTTAAAGTTATTTTAGTTATCATAAATTTCATGTACAGCATGTTCATACGTAACAGATCGTTTCTGTTTTTAATTTTGCGCACCACATTATCAATTTATATTGTTAATCGTTTTTTGGTGCTGGTACAAAAGTAGCATTTTGGAAAGCCTACTTTTCACTATTGTGTTGCTATTATTTTAAACTTCTATGGAAGTGTTTCTTTAACGTTTTTTTTTTTTGTTTTTAATTGTTGACATTGACCTGATTAATTTTCACATTCAAGACTCATTCTAAGAGAAGCCTTTTTCAGTAATACCTATGGAAACAGAACGTAAAGCACTATTTTCTGTACTACTTCTGAAAAGTTCTGCTGCGAAATACTTTTCTACATAAGCAGCATCATGTATGTGTATGCGTGTCTGCGTTTGGCAAAGATTGAAATCCATCAACTTATTTTACCCATTCAACATGAAATGTGTTTTTTGCTATTTCGCTTTGCATCCATTCGCTTGCCTTGTATTCATTCTTCTTCACACAGACACACACGTACACACACACAAATCTAGCTTCTTCTTTTTACGCCCATTTGCCTGCCAAACAGGATTAGATTGTAAAATTAGATTGTGCCGGAGTGAACTGCTCAGTTCATGCAACTCATTCATTCAGCGTTGCCTTTGAAATTGTATTTGATTGTATAGAGAAGTCCACATTGAGTATTGCGTTGCATGTGAACTCTGACTGAATTTAAATCGAAATGCATTCAATTGAATTATCAACACCTCCAGCAGTACAGGAATTACCGCGACCAACAATCGAACCACCGACGCAAGTTGCGACCCGGAGCCGTCGTTGCCACCGCTTAACTGACCGTGAGCTAAAGCATCTGACTCGTCCACACAATGTGATTTACTCAAAAGCAGTTCAGTTCACATCACTTGGCTTCGCTTGAATTTTGTATATGTTGAATTCAAACTGAATTGCAACAAATTGAACTCGAAATTGCTATTGTTGTTGTATACGTATCGTAGATACTATTAGTCGCCGAAGTATCTACTGGAATACGTACTTACAATGTGGTACTTGCGGTCCTTGTTCACTTTTATTGCATCAATTCAGTCAATTGGAAAATGCTGTTCACTCCATGAGAATTTGAATTCGATTGAAATTCATTCTGTTGGTTTGATTTACAGCATTTCAGTTTGTGGCTACTGAAATATATTATTTTATCCAGCCCTCTCTCCCTCAAAGAGGCCACGAGGTCCTTTAGATTCAGTGTGTTTGCACATTCCTCCCTGTGTGCTGGTACCTCATATTAGCAAAGGCTCGGCAATCTTCTAAAATATGTTCCGGGGACTCCGCGTCCTCTAAACTGAATTAGCTTGAACTGTCACTTTTAATACGAATTTTGTATAAGTGTTTTTTAGCCTGTCCTGTGTTTTACCAACACCGGTCTCCACTCTTTTCTTGCTATATGGGTATAAAAGTTTCTTACCCTGTCTAATATCCTCACAGTTTACCCAGAATTCACCGCTGGCTATGTATTCTACCTTTTTCATTAGGATTCTTGTGGCTTGTCCCAGACTGCAAAATGTTTTTAGGCGACTTAAGTACCATGTATATCCCTTAGTACCATGCCACCTTAGTACCATGTATATCCCGGTCATGCGGGTGTCCAGTATAACGTTACTCTATTCAGTCTTCCTAGATCAGCGGTTCTCACACTTTTTTTGGTGACGGAACTCTTTTGGAAAGCGAAATACTTGACGGAACCCTACAATAAAACAAAAATGTCTTTATGCATTAATAAGCATAATACGAGTATGTACAATGTAAGGTAACAGTTGCTTATTAAAAGAAATCTAATGGGAGATATGAAACTGTTTTTTTTATTTTTCATTTCGCGGAGCCTTAGGGTTCCGCGGAGCACCACTTTGAGTATAGCTATCCTAGATGGTTAAGTGTTTCTAGGCATTCCAATACTAGCTTGGAATTCATATATTGCAAGTTATTAATGTATTAAATACTTAAATACTGCTTAAATTTCTGCGTAAAAAAGAGACGGAGGAAACCAAAAACTTTTTCAAAGGTAAAAAAAGATATTTTGAATATTTTGTACCCTGTAGTGTAAAAGGGTACATTAATTTGTACAAATGTATGTAAAAGGCAAACGGAGGTGTGGGAGATCACCATTGGAAGTCGAGTCGATATAGACATGTTTGACAGTCCGTTCGTCCGTCCGTCCCAACGTCTGTCTGAACGAGCAAATCTCGTAGACTATAAGAGATAGAGACTTCAAGTTTGGATGTTTAGATTCTCCTTTTCCCTCTTCAGCTAACTAACATAAATGAACTTGTCAATCCCACTTTAAGGGGTAACTCCTATACAAACCTACTCCCACTTCTAAGTTTTTATATGAAAGTTTTATTTTTGGTTTTGTTGTTAATTACGCTAGAAATTCCAAAATTTAAGTATTTTACGTAAATCTTAATAAAAGTGGTCATGATCGGGCCACTATAAGGGGTAGCCCCAATACAAAGTTGCCCTTTATTTTAAAATTTTTGTAAGAAATTTCATTGTTTTTGTATAAATATGGCGTATCTTACGTCAATCTTTTCAAAATATTTCAGATAGGCTCAGATCGGACCACTTCAAGGGGTAGCACCATGCACTCTTCCCCATTTTACACTTTTTGCATGAACATTTTTTGATTTTATTTTGTAATTAATTCTAATTTTTCGTCAATTCTTATAAAATGTCCGGCATATGTCTAAAGAAAAAACCTATAGTTCATATAAGGAGCCTTAAACAAGATACAAGTTATCTTCAAGTAGAGCACACTTGACTAAAGCGTTTCTTCTTGTTGTTGTTGTTAGAGTTTATAGATATTCGAATTTGCCAAAGAAGTATTTAATTCACTTATGTAGGTTAGAATATCTAAAACTGTTGACGTGATAGAGTAATTCTGCGGCCAGTTTTGAATTCAAAGCTGAAAATTAGCTCAAAAATAATTTTGGACTACTTGGGGGCAAACATTTGTCCGAAATCTGTATAGTGTATATCAAACACTTCCATATTAAAATGCAGTTGTGTTGGGCTAATTTTGTGTTCTAATGAAAGATTGTGTGCCCGTTTCAAAATAATAGAAACATCTTTGTCTGCCAGCTTTATATAAAGTTAACAGAGTAGAGGTTTTACCTCAGAATTGTGCTTTGAGTAGGATGTAGCCAACATGACGTCCGTTGGATGTGTAGAAATATGGTTAGGTAGTAAGGTCTAATATAATTAAAGTACGAGAAACTAACTTTACACAATTGCATATTAACATGTTTGATATTCTTAATATTTACATGTTGGTCTGGTAACTTTATGTTAAGTTAGTGGACCAAGCCAAAATTGTTTAATTTTTCAACTTGGTCTTCTAACTTTATTGACATTGAAGAGGTGGCCTTCGAAACCATGGACAGACAAAGTCTATTCTTCTAACTAAGCTAAGTAGTTCAGATTTCTCTTTCTGTATGAAAAACTTTCTTATTAAAGTCAATATGAACTTGAAATTCGATATTATTCGATTTTTTACCGGCATATCCCGTCGCATTCAATTTAAGGAGTAGTCTTCATAGAAATCCACCTCACAAGTTTATGTTTTACATTTGAAATTTGTAGTGAATGGTTTAGAGCTTCGGTTTAACCGAAGTTAACGTTTTTTCTTGTTTCTGCTAAACCAAAAATGTTTTTTTTTTTTTTGTAAGTTCTGTTGTAAGATCTTAATAAATAGTTACACTGCTACAGAAGAACTGGCACAAGCATCAATTCCATTTAGTAATGATGTGTCTCATTAGCGCCTAATTACATGTGTTTTATGGTGTATATTTTTTATGGTATCCACATAATTAAATCGCACTGAATTACCAGTACTTGAAAACATTTGCAGAGATTCTTCTATTAGTATACTAATAGAAGAATCTCTGCAAATGTTTTCAAGTACTGGTAATTCAGTGCGATTTAATTATGTGGATACCATAAAAAATATACACCATAAAACACATGTAATTAGGCGCTAATGAGACACATCTGATTCCACACAGTTTTATTCATTTTTATAAAGCAGAAATCGAAAAAAGTACTCCCCATTACAACCAGTACAGCCAATAGACGAATATATTTCAATGAGTCTGCTGTGAAACTGCTACAAGCTTCCTTGTTGGTTCCTGCCTGCGATTTCCGAAAATTTTAGCTTTTCTTATAAGGCGTTTGAGCGTTAAGATTTTATGGGGTAGTACATATTTGTAAATGTATAGGAAGCATATGCTGTCCCTCTACCAAACACTTCGTACTGCTTATCCTACTAACTTGTCGTTCGTTGAAGACAGTCATACAATCGATTTTGCTGGATTTCTGACGATTCAACCTTAAAAGTGCGCTTAAGTTTTATTGTATACCAATTTTTCATTAACTTCTTTTATTATATTCGTGCGTACGCAGCATTTGGTGCTTATTTTTTCATTTTCTTCTTTTAAATGTGTGTGTGTGTGTGTGTGTGTGTGTGTGTCTGTATGTGTGTGTGTGAGTATCTATGCACGGGTAGGCTGCTTCCATTCAATGTCGACGCTGGCCTGGATGGTTCTCTGTACTCCCAACTAACTGACTGAAGGCAACAAAGCGTAATAAGTTATATGTATATGGATCCTAAGAAAGAGACGAGGGATGCGATATCCTTCGATTTTCTCTTTTCGCGTAACAAAATGATACAAAAAAAAAAACAATATCCTTCACTTATTTGACATTTTGGGGTAACATTAATGAGGCTGTTGCTTGCTCTGCGGCTTTGGTTCCTGATGGTTTTCCTTGCTCCTTCTTTTCATTTTTTTTTTTTGGTATTACATGATTTTCTCTTTTCTCGCTGTTTCCTTATTCTGGCTTTGTCTTTTTTTAGAAAATCTGTTTAGTCGAGTCTTAAAAAGTCAATATGCAGACAATCGTATGATAAATGAGCAATTGGCGGCATCCGACGTATGGCGGGCTGACAATGTGTGTTCTGGATTTCTCTTAATCCGATTTCGAAGTTGCTCCTATTTGTCCGTCTGTCCGTGCGCGTTCGCTTCTGCCTGTTTGACTGTTTCAATGTATCTTGTTGTTGCTCTTTTACTTCTTCTTATTGTTTATTTCGATAGCTAAATCAATTTACAAACTTTCCAAGTACGACAGCCTAAAAGTAGGCAACAATTGTTTGTTCTTTATTTTTCCTCGAAATTAATTTTAATTGTCTGTTCCTGCTGATTTTACGCTCAGTCTTATTGCTAGACATGCTGATTTCTATACGAAATATGCCAAAGATTGCATGGAGCTTGAATAAAGAAAAAAACAAGCTGGATGTACAGATTAAAGAATTAAAATTGAAGAACAAAGCTGCAATTGAATTTTTATACCCTGTCTCCAAAGCTTAAATGGGTATATTAGGTTTGTGGATAACAGGCAAAGCTGGTCTCGCATACCTAAACAAGTATATTCTTGATCTGCATCGGAAGCTAAGCAGATTTGACAATGACTGTCCACTTGTATGAAAGAACTGATCTCCGCGACTAGAAGAGTTACACTAATAAAAAAAAAACACACTCAAAAAAAAAAAAAATAAATAAATAAATAAAAGAAAAAAGGATTTCCGTACTTGAATTGATCCATAGCGGTATCAATAGTATATTGAGTACGGATTTTGTTAAACGGAGTACAAACTGCTTGGTTTAAGAGCTTTTTTTTCAAACTAGAAATTCTTAAATTTAGCCATCTCCAAGCTCTACTGAGTAAAATTGGATTGATTTAAGTACAAAAGGGCTAAAAAATAAATAAAATAAAGTAGGCTTCTTAGACCCCGTAATGTATACATATATATTGTTGATCAGCTCGACGAGACGAGTCGATTTAGCCATGTCTGTCTGTCTGTCAGTGTTGATGTAGTTATCTATATTTTGGGGAATAATGTGTATGCTATCCAGTTATAAATTGGCACATATACTTATTTTTATTGTAGTCAAATACAGTAAAATTGACCCGCCACGGTCACTTTTTGGGGTAGATGGACGCTTCACATATACAATAATCGTTGGGATCCTCCTATTTTTTGGGCTAGCTCCCATACAAACCCATTTCCCACTCTTGTGTTTTTGTAAGAAAAACATCTTTCATTAAATCAATATTAGTTTGAAATTCAAAGCTTTTTATACATGTACTTATTGGCTTAGCCCCCATACAAACCAATGGCACATTTTGTGTTTTTCCACGAAAAACTTCTTTAATCAAGTCAATATTAGCTTGAAATTCGATGTGGAGGTTTCTTATGAACGGCTGCTTTATATACATATACAAATGGGCGTGCACCACCCACTTTTTGAGGTTGCCCCATACAAACCCACCGCTCACTTTCATACATTTTTATGAAAAACTTCTTCAGTTAAGTCAAAATCAGCTTGAAATTCTATATGGTGGCTTCTTATGGATGGTCGCTTCACACACATACGATAATGAGCGTGTGCCGCCCGCAGACGCACCGCA
Organism: Leucophenga montana; assembly: GCA_035044765.1. NCBI lineage: Eukaryota > Metazoa > Arthropoda > Insecta > Diptera > Drosophilidae > Leucophenga > Leucophenga montana. Next base: position 149,352 of record JAWNNQ010001688.1, on the reverse strand, counting down.
CCCCACGTTTATGTTTTACAATAAATGCGTTTTAAAGTTTTGTGTGAATGGTATTAGAGATCCGTTTCAACCGAAGTATTTATATTGATATGCCGCGACCATTTTGTAGGGTATCCCCCATACAAACTCCTCTTCCACTTTTGAGATTTTGTTTGAAAAACTTAATTATTTAAGTCAACATCAGCTCGAAGTTTGTTATGATGGCTTCTTATGGACAGCCGTTTGACAAAAATATACTAATGGACTTCTTAGGGATGATTTTAATGAACTTACAAAACTGTAAACTATTTATTAATTAAGAAACCAAATTGAAGTCAGACCGAAAGTTGTATCAAAAGAAACAAAAAACTACAATTAAAATCCTAATTCAGGCATGTGTCGATTTTCGATTTCGATCCAATTTGGAGAGCACTTTCATTTTTTGGTGTTCTAAATAATAAAAAAAAGATCAACATTGTCGGTGGAAATCGATTGATTTGTTTACTTACAATAACTTCTCGCTTCGCTGTTCTTTCCTTCAGATTAGAAGCATTTGCTTTCTATAAAAATTTACGCAGGGATGCCCACAACCGGTGTACCTCCCTAACTAAACCGGGAACAATAAAATGAACCAATTTATTTTCATTTCATTTTTATTTAATTATGTTTACGCAAAGCTAGAAACGCCAAATTTTATGTATCTCACCTTGATCAAATGTTCAGATCATATCATAAAATCATAAAATCATAAAATCATAAAATATAATCCGTATACAAATCGGTGTTTAAAATGAATGGTCTTAGAAAATGTACTGGATACCATCAAGTCGAAAAAGCTCGACTGCAGCATACTTTCTTGTTTTTACGATAATATATTTGACGTCATTTCTAAAAATATATTTCCATTTATCTTTCGCTTTCTTGTTCATTTTAGACAACCGCATTTTTGCTCGGTTTTGGTTTAGTTTTTGCTAAACTTGTCTAAATTTGTAACTATGCAACGCTTTGCCACTGTCACCATGGATTGTTGTAGATTTTGCTAAAATGCTAAAAATATCTGATTTATATTTCAATGCGGAGAACACACACACGCAAAAAGATACATCTGACAGCGATAGCTAGTAGCAGAACCCATTATTACAAAACTTATTTCAAATAAATTCAACTGAACCGCACAAAGACTCGTAAATACGAATATTTACAATCTTGCTGCTTTTTGCAATTGTATTTCATATAAAGTTATGCTTGTAAAACTATGTATCTTTTGGATATTTAATACGACATAACGTTTTTAGCATTGCACAATTTAAATCGGATTATGAAATTTACTCAGCCATGCAAATAGATAGATAGTAAATCACAAATAAATTGTATTTAGTTTGGCTAAATCACAGCTTATATACGGTTCACATGCGTATACGCATTCCGAGAAAAGGTTCACCAAGTGACACATTTTCTCAAACTGCTCTTATTACACAGCTGGGAATTTTAGTGTTTAAGATTGTTAAATTTAGAAATAAGACTTTGATAATATTAGATTTCATTTGTCCAACGTTAGTCCAGGTTTGTTCAATTATTTTATGTGTGACCTCTTATGTAAATACTTATGGAGATATACCAATAATATATGTATTCTAACCAATATTTACATTTTGAAACTCAACTTAAGAAAGAAACGTCGAGGAGCAGTTACTTAAGGCGCTATACTTTGAATAGAAGCACTTTTCCTGCAAATTGGTTAGGTCAGTCACTTTCCAATACACTCGGTGACTGGAAAGTGGTCAGGTCAGTCACCTTCACAATCCTCTCTTAGTGCAACGCCGCACCCATGGTCCACTGCCTATGACATGCCAACGTTAAAGTAGACGGTGAAACGCACCGTTGGTGGATTGACAAGGGGTCTATGTCTGCCACCGGTGGTCGACCACGGAGAATCTACCTCGAACTACATGGTGCTATTACCTCTTAACGCAGTTAACTACAATATAAAAATTTGTTGTGACAATGAACAGGTGCAGCTGTTGATGTTGCTGTCTTCTTTGTACATATTCGGCAAAAAGCTAGAATTGATAAGTAAGTTTCAAAGAATGTACAGGGTGTATCAACCTAACCTGACTTTAAACATGTTTTTTTTTTTTTTTTTTTTTAAATAACTAGAAAGCAACTTAAAACTGTAAATAAGTTAAGTATTTTTCAATCAGAGATTACATACATTGCTCAATCATTTGAATACGCAAAACATTTCAAGACCAGTATCTGGATATCAATTTTCACATTGATATAGATTATAAATAAAGTAGCTAGCATAGACTCAGAAGTACAGACTATTGTACAAGCTTCGATCGACTTATATCGTTGCGCATATTAATAATACGCTCTTTATACATTTTAGTATTGTATCTTAGAAATACTTTTCAAACCACGTAACCATTCTGACAAAATTTTAATAGATATACTACATAGAATATTTTTCAAACTCTTTATGAAAAGTATAAAATATATTTATTTTTAGAGTAACGCAACAGTTGCCTTCAAACAGATACATTTTTTATACCCTGTACTCATAGGGTAAAATAGCATAGTAAGTTTGTGCAAATATATGTAAGAAGCAGAAAGAGGCGTGGCAGAAGCTATAAAGTATATATATTCTTGATCAGAATTGGAGGACGAGTCGATATAGACATGTCCATCAGTCCGTCCGCCCGTCCGAGCTTCTGTTTGAACGAACACAACTCGGAGACTGTAAGAGATATAGACTTCAAGTTTAGATATTTGGACTTTCATAATTGTTATTGGCGACCTATAATGTATGAATATATGAATTTAACTGGTTCCGTCTCCTTTTACTTGGATTGAGTCATACTTATCCGGTAGAACACAAAAAGTTTTATTTAGTAATTGTTTGTCTAAAACTTTTTTTTGGTTTCTTCTGGTGTTCCCCAAGGGAGACACATAGGTCCAATATTGTTCAACATTTTTATTAATGTTCTTCCTTCGTCTATTAATCATACCCATACACTAATGTATGCAGATGATGTTAAATTTCTCCTCTTGAAATTTCTCCTCGAGGCTGGTTCTTCAATGTCACGACATCCTCCAACAACTGTCAATCGGCCGTAAGGGTATCGCGGACAACGAAAATGCTGATGAACTAGCCAGGACTGGTTCGACAACTTCCTTTATAGGTTCGAAAACTTTTTGCGAACTTAGCTGGGCTAAGTCAAAATCTTTTATAGTAGATCGCCTCCTGGTACTGGATACAATATCCTGGTCTACGGCAGGCCTAGCTATTGTACTAACTCGTCTTATAAAAAAAAAAACCAACGCACATCTCAATAGATTTGACCTGAGGTTACTTTTGGGCTTCCTCACCGGCAATCATCCACGGAAATATCACTTAAATAAACTAGGCCTCTCCTCAGAAACAGAGTGCAGAGTCTGTCTAGAGGATAACGAAACTAGTTTATAACTGCATGTTCAGAATTAAGCAGATTATTACATCTGATCAGATTAGAAACACCTCGTCGAAGGTTATTTTCCGTTTCATTAAAGAGACGGAGAAGATTCTAGATAAATTAACTTAACCATAGCCGGGCTACGGTACAAAAGGAATCATTTCCTGTCGCAGTGCCCGTTTCCTATAGGATGGCCCTCTGACGACCTCTAGCTCAGATACTTTGTCTTAGTTAGCATTATAGGCTGATTGAGCCTGATTCGCAGTGACCACTTGCTTGCCATTAATTCTAATTTTTCATCAATTTTAATAAAATATCCCGCATATGTCCACATCGGATCACTAAAGAATATAATCCATAGTTCATATAAGCAGCCTTCAATAAGATACAGGGCATCTCGAAGTCGTTCTTATTTTGGTTTTGTTTCCATTTGTATGTCTGTACACATATGCTTGTCTGTCATTTTTAACGCAGTAAGTTCATGAACACAAAATACATACATTTTCATATTAGTTGTTTATTTTTAGTGTCGTATAGTATAGTATAGTATAGTATATTGCAGTTTTAGTCATGAAAATTCATATTTCCAGACTTTGTTGCACAATGCATAGAATTTGCATACAAATAATGAAATTGCTGCTACAAAGGCATGAATATACATACTAGGACTGTACAGTGTATGATTTTGTAGCGCGTGTACGGATATGCATGTACTCTGCCTGGCTATGAAATCTTTTATGTGCGTTACATAAGAGTATTAAGATATTTAAAGCAGTGAGTATAAAACCAAAAAGCAATGATGCCGAGATTATACTGCAACAAAAAATGTAAAAAAAAAAAAACAAAAATGTTTAAATAGCTATGTATCTGATGAATGCATGAATACTTGTAGCTGCATGAATGAGTGAATGTATCTTTAGCTAATGAACACAGTTGTATCTTTGATATAAATGTGTATTTTGCTATAGTACAGTAAAAACTTCTCTAAGGGAACATACCACTCAATAGATGAGCGAGTAAAGAGTAGCGGATACTCTAAGCCATGATCTTTAGACTTTAGGTCCCATATTGGTAAGTTTATCTCCACATTTTCCGCTGCGCTTCTTGCTACAATAGAATAGTTTCTTATACATTTCATCTTATCTGAATCAATTCAATGCAATATTCAAAAACTTGAATACATGCGGTTTTGCGATTTACTCGAAATTAAAGCAGTTTATTGAAGTTGAATTCTTAACTGCAGGTTTCACTGTATTAATACTATAATTTGTTTTTTTTTTTTTAAGCTTTTATACAAGTATTTTTTGCTGTGCGTCGGAGCCTTTTCAATGTTTATAAATTCCTTTGGGTGTATTTTGCTAGTAAATCCAGTCAGCCATGCGCTTGCTTTGTTAGTTTTCAATCAGGAATTGTTTATCATTGGCAATGAGATGCTTCAAAATGAAGCAACAGCAGCAGCAAGTAAAGGACATTGAGTACAGCAGCAAAACAAGCAGTAATAACAACAATTTCTATAAATAATCAAGAGCTACTTAAGTAAACTGAAGCGTTGATACCCTTCCCATGTACTAAAATCGCATAAATAGATTATTTTGCATGCGATTAAATTAAGAAGCCGAGTTATACGACGCTGAATATTGCTTATACGTTTATTTTTATAAGTATAAGCAACAATACGGAATGTTTAACTTGAGTAGTATTTACTCGAAAATCGGTGATTTATTTGTACTTTTTATTTAAGATTTATCGACTCATGCAACCGCAATCTATGTGTAAAATTGTATACTTTTGAATTTATTTGTTTGTTGTTATTGTTATTTCACCGGTCGCAAATCACAGCAATAACTATAAACAGAGCGACAGGCTCCAACATAATAGCTAGTGCATATAAAGTAAAACATGCAATTCTCTACCTCTCTTTCGTATTCACAACGTTTTATCAACTGGTAACTGGATGCTCGCATGTTATCACCTTCTATTACACTGAATTACAAATTGAACAAAATTCTTGGCATTATATTTTTCTTATGTATTATCTAGAACTCGAAAGTCAAATTGTCACAACATTTTTTTATGTATGAGATACCAAATTTTTATTTTTTTCTTGTGTTTTTTTCAGAAATACTTTCACATTTTAGGCCATATTTCAAGTTAAATTTTATTAAATGTAATAAAATATCCATTGTATTCCAATCGGTTTAGTAGTTTAAGCGTTATGGACCAAAATATTTGAGAAATTTCAATTCTTTGGGCAAAAATAGAAAACGTCAAATTGTGTTCATTTTCTTAGTTTTAGATCGGAGTTTCACGAAGAAACTAATCCAATGCAATTGGTATATCCAGGGAGTGGGAACTGGTTACTTTTCTTATCTGTCGATCGTCAAATATTCTCTCCATGATTTCTGCAATAGTAGGTCTTGGAAAAAGTAATCTCAAATATGCGAATGCTTTCTTTGTGCAACGCGTTGATGAAGTTTTTGAATAGTTCAAGTTTTGTGTGTAATGGTGGAAGAATGATATTTTCTTTATTCACCAGAGCCTTATATGCACCGTTATCCGAGCACAGAATGATGTTTTCTCTTTCTGGGCAGATATTTCTCGTGTAATGGTGTGTGCGAGAGTGGCTGTCCCAGATACATAGAAACAGCAATACTTCGTGAATCAACCTTGCATTCTTCGTGGCATGACCAGCACTCTTAAATCAGAACTAATTTTCAAGTTATATTTAATAAAATAAAAAAAACTCCTGACGAGGTAAAAGCCAAGTGACGAAAGCGCACTTGCAACTCATAAAACTTATGATATCAATTTTATACCGGTAGATTTGTATTTTTCATTTGTATTGTTGGGATTGATTGAAAATTTAATATAGCGTTCGTCATATAGTAAGTATCGTCATCCTGTAAGTATATTCTTGAAAAGCTCGCTAAAGGCGAATCGATCTAGCCATGTATGTCTGACAATCCGTCTGTGTGGGTGTATGAATGCAGGCTCTTATCCTTTATGTTGAATCGAATCGTTCTATATTGGGTATGGAGACTCTCTGGGGGTTGGCAATCGTAGAGTTCCCACTTTTATGTAATTCAATATATTGACTACCTATTGATGTACATATGTTTTAAATTAATGGGCGTGTCCCGCTCAATTTGTAGATATTTCGATTTTTGGTCTGATGTATTGAAATTTGTATTTTTAATGGACCCAATTTATTGAATGAAAATGGTGACTTCTTATGTACTGTTAATATTTGATGTTTTCATTTCGGATCACATAGAAATGAGTCCAAATAATAATAGCACATATTGTATAAATGATATGAAACATCGACAGCTCAACTGTCTAGCGTGCGGCCAAATATTTCAGATGATCTGAGTTATTTCAAATATTTCAGATGATCCGCTCGTTCCAAAATTTCTTCAATTTTTTATTTAAATACTTCTAGTTTTTTCCAATAATTTCATGCGCACAAAATTATCTACAATTCTCTACTATGAAGAAAATTTAATGTGTCTAAGCATCTCTTCAAAAGTTTAAAAACAGGAAAAAAGAGCAAGTGTGTAAAGTATTAGGTTTACTTTTTTTTTGTATTTCTTGTTCAAGTTTTATGTTTCACCAATTCTAACAAAATAATCCAGATCGACCACTGAAGAATAAAATCTATGGTTTATATAAGGAACCTCGAAGTCGAACGCCCCCGCCAACACTGTCCTTTCTTGTTTAATAATGCAGAAACATTGTGCTCTGCCATATCTATGTAGAGTTTTATGGTTTGTGCTCTAGTACGTATGAATGACGCAGTTGCACATGTATGTACATACAAATGTATACAGAAATATATTTTATTTGTTTCTCTATTTGCAGAGTTAAAATAAAGAAACCGAAAGGAACAAAAAATAGTGCGGCTATGAGTAATACGCCATGGAGCCACATCTAAAGTGAGAAAATGACGGACGAGACAAGCAATGTTGATAAGTAAATGAATCGAATCGAAAGACTGTTCTGCTTTCTTTGCTCATTTCCCTTTTCTTTTCATTTCGTTTGATCGTTTGCTCGTATCGAACCAAGTTCGCAACAACTTACAACTGGTTGAAACTTGTTTGGTTTGTTTACAACATTAAAAAAAAAAACCAATCGAAAAGTAGAGCGAAACGAGTGCGAAATAGTCTACTATACTACATACAAAGATTGTGGTTTCAGCTCTTATTGTTTTGAGGAAGCAGACAATGAGACAGGAGGATAGATGTCTCGACGATCTAATCAATATTATACAAATTGTATAATAATCTATGTACTTATTGAATGTAGTGTACTCGTATTACAATAAAATGAAAGGAAGCGAACAATAATAACAACAACAACAAAATGAAATTGTAAGCAAAAATGATAAATCAAGCAAAGGAAGAAAGGCTAATAATAAAACGAAGCAAGTATGTACGTCATCAAGGGACTTGGGACACTGCACAAGAAAGTATAGAAGTAAGACAGAGTGTGTGTGCAAAAGAGATGACCAATATATTTGCAACATTGTAAGATTTTTAGTAAGCATTTGATGTGGTTATTGTTGCAATTTGTGTATTTTGCTTTTTTTTTTGCTTCTACTGCCCTTGGTGTTTGTGTTTGTTGCTTACTACTGATTAAAGTTTTTCAAACGCACTGCAAGAAATATATAGAACAATAGATACAAAGAGTGGGATAGAAACATACAAAGTGAGTGAGATGCATTCACGCAAAGCTGATTCAAGAAAAGCTAGAAATCTCTGAAAATATTCAACTGAAGGAAAACTGTCATCAGTCGCAGTAGACGACGACGACGATGATGTTCTTGAAGACTAGGATGATGATGCTACAACATCAAATGCAGCATGAACAACAGGAGCAAGAGCAGCAACAACAGTTGCACGGCCAAATACCTCTCAATGCCATGTCGAGTTAAGTCGGACAGCAAATAGTACTAGGACGCTGAAAACTATTCCCTTTTTACACCATTCACACATAATTTGAAATGGTATTATCAGTTTTTCAGAAAGTTTGTAACGCATTAAATTATGACCCGATATACTTGTATTCTTCTGTCTGTCCATCTGTCTGTCTGGATGCTGTTGCGCATTGTCAAGTCGATGTCCGCCTATCTGTCTATCGGCCTGTGAGTCAAAAACACATTCAACAGATGCTCGCCAACATGTTAGCATGTGCGCCCACAACAGTTTCGAGCCTCTTATGGAGCTGTTCTACAGTGTGAATCGCCCTTTAGAGCGCTATAGAGATAGAGAATATTTTTAGATTTAAATAAGCAAATGGACGCATCAATTTCCTTTTTTACATTGAGTGTATACAGCGGAGCCAAACCAAAGCAACACATTTTGGTAGAGAAAAAGAGAGCTAATTGGTTACCTGGTTTTTACGTACCTTAGACGCAATACTTTAGAAACAAATTCATTCGTTCATGCTTTCCAACAAAAAAAAAAAAAACCATCAATCGATCAAAATTGGAATATCCTTTTATCTCCGCTAAATGAGAGTCGAAGGTAAAAATGATATTTTTATACAACTATCTTTCAGCCTCCGCTTCATGAAATCGAGGATTAAGGGGTTAGTGTTGTACTACTCTTCTAATATCGTTCTATATTTATTTTCTATTGAACCATACTCACTCGGATCCTAGTATCCAGACCATCTTCTGTAGCTTTGTGGCCTGCAAAATTTGTACATCATCGATCAAATGAGGCGCCTGCCCCAGTTTTTATCTCTGTCGTTTTATATCTGTTAGTTGTGCCTAAAAGAATATGCCGTTAGATTGGGAGTTCTCTTTTGCACTGAACAACAAATATTTTGTTCCCAGGTTCCCAATACCGTCGCCACAAATGTTTAAGGTTTTTGTAAAAAGTATTTCAAAAAATTAATTTCTTATTATAAACTAGCTGTACCCTGCCATGCCTCGCTGTGGCACATTGTCCCCTTTCACCTCTTCGCCTACCACCCTTTAAAAAAGTATGATATAAGCGCTGGAAATCAATTTTTAAACGAAGTCGTTGAGACACAACCGTTAGCAATAGCCCGCTCGCGCGTTCTGATATTAAGTCGTTGGTGGGAGAAGTGTTTGGCACGGTGTGAATTAGATTTTTTGAAACGAAAAGTATAACGAAAAAGAGACAACTAAAAATGTATGCTGCGAGAGAAAGAGATAAAGTTTCTATATAGTTTCCCTATCCTTTGTCTCCTCTTTGTGCTACGGTTCGTACGTCCAGACTACTCTATCGTCGTATACGATCTGTTTGTTGTTGTTGTTGTTGTTGCTGTACTCTATCATCGTCATATACGTCCTTGTTGTTGTACTTGTGGCTGCTGTTGCTGTAGCTGTAGCATAATAGCTTCTTAAAAAACGATACCGTATATATGTTTCAATGCATGTGTTTCGCCTACTTTTAGGCGTGGCATCCATATAAACCTAGCTCCAACTTTTTTGTTTTGTATGAAAAACTTTTTGATTACAATAAATATTAGCTTTTATTTTGATATGGTGGTTGAACACTGCATATATGCATACCTATACCAAAGAGCGTGCCCTATTCAAGGCCGCTATCCACTCAATGGTTTTTAATCTGCACAAATTATTTTTTGAGTTCCACTGCGTTTTGTGTGAAGGGTATTAAAGCTTCGGTTCCACCGAAGTTAACTATTTTTCTTATTAAAGTTTTCCTTAGTTTTTGTTCATTAATACTCATATTGTTGTTGTATATTCTGTGCAAGTTCTCATTTATGCTGCAGTCTCCTTTCTTCCTTTGCTCTGTAACCCTCGGTTTCGCTGTTTCGATTTGTATTTAACATTTGTCTTCTGCCGCGGCGCTGACAAGTTTTTCTAATTTAAATTCTAATAAGCACAAAAGTTGCAATATCAACTTCATCAGTTGCTCCCGGCTCAATTGCCTTTCTAGATTGTAGTTCTATTTTGTGGCATTCATTGTTGTTGTTTGGTTTCGTGCCTGTTGCACGTGGCACAGTTCGCATTTGTCGTTTAATTAGAAACAATTCGAAACTCTATTCTTAAAGATTTTACTGCTTTAAGATATTAAAGAAAAAATACACTGGGCACATATTTTGAACTTTTGTTTTGAACCATGTCGCTGCACAAGGCCACTGAATTCAATTGTGATTACTATTCTTTGCGAAGATCGTGGAGATGGAAATGTTAGCTATTCTGGCACACACCTTTTCGTCATCAGGAAACGCACTAATTAATCTATATTATATAAATATGGCAAAACCTCATTAACTCAGGTCAATGATAATTAATTTATTATTTGTTTTTTACTATTTTAGTTCTTTTGTACATTCCTCCTCACTTGAATAGGACACCCCCTAAATATGTTTTCTATCGCCCACTGCTCCCAAACCTATGATGATAGAGACTTATTCTTTTTTTTTTTAAATTGAAGATCATTTAATTGTTTTTTCTTAAGCAGATGGTATTCTTCATGATACAGCTTTAAATAATAACAAAAAAATATTAAACATAATCCGTCAAATTCAGGGCTCAAATATTGCGCCACTTGAATAGGACACTTAAACAAAAAAACAAAAAACATTTTAGAGAACTCAGATTCATTTTAACATAAATATAACTTAAATATAGGGTAATTGGTTTAATTTAGAAGAAAAAAAATGTGTTTTAACAATGCGTCGAGCCACCTTGCCGTTCCGAAACTTCAGTTATCCGGTTTGGAAGGGATAACAATCCCAAGCTGGCCAAGTAATTTAATGAAATCGAGTCCCAAGCTAATTCAATTGCTTTAATTAGTTCGGGTACACTCGAATATTGCTTTCCTGAGCCATACATTTCACGTGTCAGCCATCCCCAAACATTTTCGATTATATTTAAATCGGGTGAGTAGGGCGGCCAGCTTAGTAGGTCCACATTTTGGCTCTGTATATAGGATTTTACAACCCGAGCTGTATGTATCGGCGCATTATCAAGTTGATATATCCATGGTAGAGGTCCAAAAAGGTTGTAACATAACGCATTCATCGTTGATGACAGCAATTTTAGTTTGCAGGTGCCATAGTAGGATATGGCTCCCCGCACCATAACATCTCCAGCTCGGCTATGCAGACGGTCCAAATGATGGGGTTCCTTGCGTAGATCATGGAAATAGTAACTATAACCATCTGGGCCTTCTAAATAAAACTTTTTGCGTCTGAGAAGACCACGGTATGCCACTGCGAGGTCCAGGCCACATGCTCGCGACAAAAATTGAGGCGTTGCGCTTTTCTTGGATAGACTAGCCTTTACTTCACATTTTTCACTAATTTTCGCCACAGAGTCGTGAGAATTTGACGCGTTACTTAATATGAGGCGTCTTTCTGCATCGGTGAGCACACTGTGCGTGCGGCCTTTCATATTTTTTCCATATTCAGACTCATTACTTAAGAATCCCGATATGACATGTCGGCTCCTGTTGATTTTTTTGCTATTTTTGCAATTGATAGGCTAAGGCTTTTCCTCGACCCATTTTTATTTTATATTAAAGGCAATCGTATAAAATCACTAAAAAGTTCTATCAGCGAAAACTCAGTGAACACGTGCCAAAGTAGACGATCAAACAAAACGCATGGTCTATTCAAGTGATACACAAAAATACTCACTCAATTTCAAGCGAATTCCAACATAAAGCAAGAAAAAAAATATTACGGCTCTTTCCCAGAACCTGCAGCTTGTTGCTGAGAAAGATAAATAGTTGCACAAAGAGAACGTGCAAAAAAAAAACGGTTAGTTTATCATTTAGCTTTTGAGTTATAAGCAATTGGAAAAAGAGTGTACAGGGTGTCCTATTCAAGTGATGAGGAGGGTATATGAAGCTTCGAAATTATGTGTTCGACTTTCGCTTGAACACCTGTTTATTTCTGAGCTTGACTAATGAATCGCAAAAATTCGATGCTGCTCTAAGTATAGCTCATCTATGTGTAACCGAAACCACCCTATTTCTTCGGAATAATAAGCAAACAAAATTCAGGGTCAAGTAATTTTCTGGAAAGCTGAAGTCATTTGAGGTTATGTACCCGAAGAACGGCGTTTTGTTTGTTTGGTTTGTTTCTTCAATTACATCATTTAGTACCACTCTTACCCTTTATTTTAAGAGTTCAAGAGATCAGATTTTTTCGCAAAGTTAAGTCTTTGAGACAACAACACATGTTTATTTGTTGGATCATTTCCGAAGTAATTTGCTGCGTAGAATCCAAATCCGTGCTCAGAATTGCCCATAATGTCACGATTTTGAGATATTTGATGTTATGTATCCGGAATAACATGCTTTCCAACAAGTGACATGACCCCGGTATTTGTAGGCCTGTATAATTTATAAAGTGTGCCAAAATACAACACCAAGCAATGTAACTTATTCATATATTTTGTTTCTCTTTAGCATCAAGCAACCGACTTCGACATACGTTCGTTCGTATGTGTGTGAAAACACGAAGGTGTTCGTCCCCTAAGAGTTATGGTTGGACAACGTTCAGAAACAATGCAGCTTGACATTAAAAAAAAAATCAAAAGGCATTTTTACATTTTTATTACAAATAAAACTCTTACAAAATTAACTAGTAGCATCAATAAAATTGCTCCAGAATAAAACACTATTTTTTACAAAAAATATATATGTAGATTTACAAATTATTTTATGAAACTTTTGACCTTGATTTTTTTAGTTTTTATGTATATATCCGAGTATATGTGCATTTTTGAATTACAATACGATACGATTTTTATATGTTTTGCTATGTTTTGATAGGATGTGAATTTTTTTTTTTTTGGCGTTTTCCGCTTTCTTTTTCAATTGGAATGTTCCCAATCCCTCAAACTATAACAATTGTGCAAAAATATCCCAAACAATGCTCTTTCATCTCAGTTCACATTAGTCAAAAAACATCCATAAACGTATAACAAAGCAAATACCAACAAAGCATTACAAAGATCAATCTTTCTAAAACCACTTACGGCTTGACTGTCACTGAATATGTGATCATACACATGCGATTCAATAGCTACAGGCTCCATGGAGCTCTGCGTCACATAGAAATGTACATGATATGTTTTGAAAGATTTTTTTAGCTTTAAAATTTTATAGCTCATTATTATTTCTATAGAACGAAGCACACCATTGCTGCAAGTATTGACTTTCACGCGCAGTCGCCAAATGCAGCGGTTGATATGAAAACATCGAGAAGAGAATGTTGGAAGATGCCTGAAGAAATGGAATCTTAGCATTATATCCTTACAGAATCCATGTGCTACACCCAGCATTTTATACAATAAAAGCAACGCTTTTTTTCTCATTTTTTTCACGCGATTTCTTAGACAATATGGCCAGCATTATTTCAACCGTAGTGTACATACTTACAGATTGCCTTACGAGTTGGACTTTGTTCTTTTAGACGCTTCGAAAGCTGCTTAAAGTCAACCGCATGGTCACAGTCGTTACAATTGGTTTTCATCTCACAGATGGACTGCTGCAGCGGCAGATTATGAAATATACTATGCAGCGTAATTTCGCGTCGACAACTTGGACAGAGTGCAACATTCCTCATAAGTGTGGCATCGGCTAGCAAATGAAAGATGCATTCATCGCACATGATGTGTCCCCATTGCCATTGATAGATCTCATCTGGATTACTTATGTCAAGGCACACAATGCATAGTAGAACGTTTCTCAAGCGATCTATAATTTCATCGCTGTTGCTGGCTGGTTCGGTCGTTGTAGTATCACTATCAGTGTGGATGATTGTGGAAACATTGGTATTGGCATTGGCATCCCCATTGGCATAACTATTGGCATCCCCATTGGCATCAGCACTATAAATGCGTTGTCGTTTAGTTGCGGGTGGTCCGTTATCGTCCATGTCGTAACTACGGTCACTGTTGGAGAGAGTGAGATACAGTATATAGATATATACAAAGATAGGGACAGAGGTAGAGAGAAAAGACACAATCCAGCATATTACTTTATTCGGGAAAATCTTTCAATTTCATGGGAAAGACCAAATCTTACGTATGAAATTTAAAGATGTTACGGCAAAAAAAAAATCTGTGTCACTTCCGATTACACTTTAGAGAAAAAAAAAAAACTTATACATACCCAGTCCAAAGTAAAATATATATGTCCAAAAATGAATATATTTATTATGCACTTGCACCCAATAATTGAGAACTTCACGTTTGTTTGTTATGAAATAGATGATTGCCGTTGTTGAGATTCAGAGATAAATTTTGAATTCCTTAATTCTTTAATTTTCTAAAATGATTAATCCACACATTGTCAATAAATGGATAAAGTTCCGAATAGTTTCTATTTAATTAACATAAACACGATATTACACCGAAATTTTCCATAATTCTTCCTTTGTATGACAATCGTAAAAATTTATTAATGGCGATCACTACTTCGTATACATTTTGATCAAATCAAAGAGTTCATCTGCTTCGGTTCCCGTCTTTACACGAATAAGTGTTATTGTTGATCTCTCTGCTTTCGAAGTCGGAACACAGATCAGCAAGACATGGTTTTTTCCCATACGTTGGCTGCCTACGGCTTTGTTCAATATTACATTCACAAGAATATGTTCAATATCGGTATCAGCGCATACAATCAACTGAGTTTCTTCGGAATTTTTAACTAGCTTCAAATACAGTGTACCAACTCGCCGATCGACGAAAGCACCGTCTTCTTTAACAAACACTTTACACTTTTTTGTGTAAATAGGGTCGCTTTCAATTACGCGTTTTAATTCGACCTCAGGCTGTATAATTTCAGCTTCAGCTTCGTCTTTGCCTTTCTCTCTTTCATCCTCATCGAGCTCCTTTATGTATTTTTAATACTCTTCCAGGACAGGAGTAAGCCGACAAAGCGAATTGGTTTTAATATGCTTTGCTATCCAGTTAACAAACTGTTCAATTAATTGTTTTAGCCGAGCGCAATATTGCGCCGAAGGAGCGCTTCTCTCTCCTGCTGAAGTTCCGGCACTATATGCTTCTCCAATAAATGTGTAATTTTTGGTATCAATAGTTGCTTTAAATATGTCAGGTTTAAAATGTTGTCCAGCAGCTTCTGTTTTCTTCGCAGCAAAGAATTGCGACTGAAAAGAGAATTTAAACGAGTTTGACTTTAATAATTTTTCTGGTGAATTCAGTAGAACTGAACACTATAAGAAGCTTTATAAATCAAGAATATAAAATCGTGTGTCAAACTTCGTTAAAATACATTTTAGCTTACATTATCGAAAGAACTAGTTGATGATGTACTCTGCGTCGACGTGCTTAAGGTAGTGGGCTTGAATTTTGGTTCAAAAGAGAGTACAACAAGTTTTCATTAAAAATCTCGTCCGTAGCTTTGGTGTCCAACTTAAATTGTTTGAGTTACATCATTTGCGGTGGGCGACTTTTCTGGAGAAGCCGCTCCCTTCGGAGCTATTGTGTTAAAAGCTAAAGTCAAAGGGAAGGTTCTGCTTATACCCGTTACATGAAAATATTTACATTGATTTTTGACTCACCTGTAAATCCACTAAACACACTTTGGGGTACTTCACCGCTTGTTTCGCCTGTGCCGTTGGATCCGGCAACGTTATGGCGACCCTTTGTTGTTTCTAATATTTCCGCGAAGGGAGTACGCAGCTCGCCACATTCCTCGCGAGCCCCCTCGCGCTCCACCACGCGCTCATCCTCGTGATCTGTGTGTTTACGTTTACGATCAGAAGAGTCTTGGCGAATTGCTGGCATTATTATTAATTTCAACTAACTCAACTTCTTCTTTTAGCTTAAATTTGACTATGAAAAATGTGAATGTGAATTGACAATTATATACAATTATTTCAAGGCCTCCCAGATGAAAAAAATTATTTTTTATATTTTTTTTTTGTCCTTTTTTACCCTGCATAACAAATATTTGTAACAGGGTATATTGGGTTTGTTGAACTGTCAAAATGAATGTAATGTAAATAGAGGCGGATCCAGAACGCGCTCTTGGGTGGTAACACTACTACAAAAAAAAAACAAAAAAAAGACATCAAAATGTTTACATTTTTATCATGGTGACGATCACGGTCGAGCAACGTTTGGAAATTACTATAACTAAATCTGTGTCGGTAGTTGGAACTTTTCTGTCGTTATAATCATGTCGCATAATGTGTAAACGGCTGAAGTCATACACGGATGCACTGATAGGACAGTATCAGTGTGACTTCAGACCAAAGAGGTCGACCAAGTGACTAAACTTTCACTCCACGATAATTTCTGAAACGACCTGTGAGGTAGGTACAACAAAGACACACAGAACCTATTTGTCGATTATAAAGCCGCTTTTGACACGCTGATAAGAACGAAGTTCTTCAACGCCCTATCTGAACTTGGTATCCCAGCAAAGATCGTTCGTCTGACGAACACACACAAACCGTCGTCTGTGTAGGAGAGAATCTCTCCGTACGCATTGATTACAAGAGAGGTTTCAGGCAGGATGATGCTTTATCGTGCGACTTTTTCAATCTCCTAATGGAGTATATTCTACTTCAATGCCCACACGTACAACGGTCGAGCACGATCTTCCATAAGAAATAGATGCTACCCGTGTATGCTGATGATATTGACATCATCGGCACGAACGAATGGCAAATTAGCAGAATGTTATCGGAGATTTAGAAACAGTCACGTCTTATGGGCCTAACGGTGCACGAGGACAAGACGAATTACTTGGTGTCCACTCGCAGTCTGTCAGCGCGTCTTGGACGGTGCTTGGAGAATACAATTTCAATGTTGTAGAAAACTTAGTCTATCTGGGAATAAAAATGGCCAGCGACAGCAACGTCAACTTAGAGAATAGACGAAAAAACACGATTGCTAACCGCTGCTACTTTGGGCATAGCAAGCAAATTAGAATTAGAGCCCTCGCTCGAAGTACGAAAATAAAAATCTATGAAACTGATGATCCCGTTCCTGATATATGGCGCAGAAGCATGGAGCCTAACATCAACGGATACACCATCTTTAGAAGTGTTTGAGGAAGATTCTTCGTAGTTACAATTTTTGGTCCCTTTACAGTTGGCGTCGAGTTTTCGCTAGCAATCTGTCTTTCATTTTCAATTCCGGTTCATTGCGTATACATAAAGTAATTCGAGAAAAATTGAAACAGCAAGTACTTACTGCTAGAAATCTTTTCCAGCAATGATGTTCCATAGTGCAGTGTAATGCTTATATGGATTAACCTTCAACCACTTAGTTTCAGTTTCACTATGACACTTTCCGACAATATTTCTAGCTACATTGCATGCAAATTAAGCGCAGTGTCGATGTTTTTGCTCAGAAATGTATTCCATATTAATGCCAACGCAGTCGCACACTGTCTGCCTGGCAGCCTGAACTGATTCACTGCTCATGCATGCCGCATGCCAAATGGAAACAGTTCAATCATAATAAACTAAGTCAATCTTTAACGATGACCCGTAGATGTAAAATGTAACTGAAAAGTAGGTGAAGGCAGTCGATATTGTTGTCGCCGTCGCCGTCATCGCCGGAGCTATCTCAATGATCCTTAGCAGCTCAGTCCGTATCTACTGTCGCACACCAGCACTTACAAATAACCACGCACCTTTGAGATAGATTGCGAAAGACAGCTTCAAGAAAAGATCTTTATACATACATACTTTATTTGTTGCTGCTGGCAAACGCATGCTTTTAATAATGTTGCTGCTGCATATATCCATGTATGTATGTGTAAGTATCTGTTTATAGCATTCCTCCATACATACGAGTACTTTGTGAAATGGTAATATCACTTTGTCTGAGATTTTAAAACTCGGTAGCATTAAATAATGCATCTAATTAATTCGTAGTTTAGTTTTTCTTAAATATCCTGATTTACGTTCGTTATTTTCACTTAGTAATTACATTCTACTTCAGCTCTGTAATTATTACCCGTTCTGATCACTCTCGATCGGTTATAATTTTATATCGTTTGTATTTGATATCGGACAGATTTGATATTGGTTATATTTGATATCGGTTACATTTGATATCGGTTATATCTAATATCGATTGTACTAACACATGATATATAATACGATGTACAATTTTACTAACATTTATGTTTACGGTAGCTTCTTTTCGAAAATTAAATCTTTACTTTGCAAAAAGAGTTACAAATAAATTATTCAAAGTGTTGTTTATCAGTCAAATAGTCAAATAGAATATTCATATTGACATGACACGCTCACGATTTAGGGAGACCCCAATAAAAATTATTCCAGTCGATATCAACTTTTAAATTGACATGGTAGCTTCTCATGGGCGGAGGCTTTTACCTTTTTTTTCTTCTTTTGTTACATTTAGATTTTATAACTTGCAATAATTTTATAGTTTATAACCCATGATTTGTCTGAAAATTTATGGAGTGCATATGGAAGACCATAGCACTTCGACCATAGCTCTTACTTGTTTATATTGAATATTGGTGATGACAGCACTGTCCTTGAAAACATCAAATCAAAACCAATAAACATACAATAGATTTTTTTTTTTTTTTGTCGCAGTCTCTGCCACCAGGATGTATTCATTCCCGTACCACTACTTGTTCAACTTCACTAGCACCATCTTAATTCATTTCAATTGGTGTCGCAGTATTCCACCCGAATCGTCATAACGCTCAATGACTTTGGTTTTGTTCCTAGTAGTATGGCTGAATGATAAAGAATAAAAATGAACAATGTGTTGCGCCAAAATAAATTTATATTTAAATAGGTGAACTTTCTCATTATAAAATGATTTGTGAAAATTTAAGGCAGAGACAACCTGCGAGATTGGTGTGCGTTATATTCCACTCCGAAAACGGAGACAATGCAATACATCGTCTCGTTATCCCAACACACGATGCATCCGCGATCCGTATCGTTGTTCCAGAAGCCCGAAGAGGCGGTATGCAAAGCGTCATCAAGCTTCTGCATAATCGAGACCAAGATTACGTACTTGTATGATCCATCCATCTTGAGCATTGCAAGGCACTTATCCTTCACTGTAGACATCCATAAGTTGACCATTGTCTTACAGTACGAATTGTCGCCGATGGTGTCTTCAACGGCATTTTTCACAACACGACTAATGACGTGGGGATTGAAAGCTTGATCCATTGAGCTTAAATCTTTTTATAGCTTATCTGCGAAAAAAGAAAAAGAAATATTAAGTTATTTCCAAATATTTACGAATTTCGTTTTTAGTTTTATTTTGCTATATTTTTTTTTTTTTTTTTTTTTAAATTCAACAATTTGATTGGACCATTTTTTTAACTAATTGCCACACTACTTCTTCATTTGTTACGTTATAGTTTTATATTGCTTTGCACAAAAGTAGCAGAGTAGTCGAATGCAAAATAATTGACCATTTCATTGAATATGAAAAATTTTTCAACAACTAAAACTAAGAAATTCGATGGAAATGCAGATCAACTGAGAATTGTAGCAACGTGAACAAGTGCTATTTTTAGTGCTACGTAATTTTGTTTGTCAGCTAATGTCATTTTCTGCATAGGATTCGCTTTACTGGTATAAGAAGCAATCATAGAGAGAGAGAGAGAGACAGAGAGAGAAAGAGTCAGAGATAGTACCGATCATTGGGGTTCTTTATAGAAAATTCAGGAATAGTAGCAGGTAGATGGTATTTGAGAGTCATCTGTTTTGTATACATTATAGGTATTGCCAACTATTGCTGATTTCAGCACCGATTCCAAATAGTGGAACGTGCACATTTCAAATAGCCCTTCTCATGACTGGTCAAGCGGCATATCTCCTCTACAACATATGAGGACTAAGGCACCATTAAAGGAAACCACAATAAGTTGCTGGGATTACCCCATTCCAATGTAATTTTTATAGGACAAGAAAATGAGATGTGCAAGAATTATTCTATGCAAGAAGGCGGTAGTCGCAATTTACAGGCCCCGATTACCAGACGTCATGGATATATTATTTAAAGAATCATTGCAAGCCTAAGCACATTTTTCATAAGTTAGCAAACTTTTATGTACTCTTTTCTTTACACCTGCTAAGTTCACAGCGTGACACTTCGTGGGAATGGTATTAAAGCTTCGGTTCCACTGAAGTTAACTTTTTTTTTTTGGTTTTTGTTCGATACTGTTATTTTGATATGGTAGAACAAATCAAGTAGCAATATAAAACAAGTAGCTTAGCAATTTGAAATGGCTAAAACTTTTGTAACTACATATTTAAACCAGTCGCTTGAAAAAAATACTAAAATGCATTCTCAGACCGGTAGCATAGCATCTCATACCCTGTATATATCCATTTCACAGTAAGAAAAAATGTTTGTAACGCATTAAAAGAAGTATCCGAGTTTTTTCTCATAAATATTTAATTCATAAATATTTATTTCATAAATATTTATACAATTTATATATTAAAATCATCAATAAATTTATATTGTATTGTCATCGAATCCCCACGGGCATTCTCTTTTCAGCTGAATCTGCTCAGTAGAAGTGCGTCAAAATTCATCATAAATTTTAATATGTATAAAAATTAATTAACAGACTAACATACATACAGACTAAGAAACGTTTTAAGTAAATAAATGCTTGAAAAAGAATATATTTACTTGTATTCTTTCAGTGATAAATAAAATTCAAGTGCCACTGGTATCCATGTGCAGGATATGGTGCTCAAGTTGCTTGTATGTTGAATTGATTGCTATTAGTCCCAAGAGCCCATTGTCTGTGATTGACACATTTCGTGAGAAAATGAATTGTCAAATGTATTCAGCTGAAATATTAATAAACAAAACAAACAAACTTAACTTTGCTTAAACCGAAGCTATAATACCTTTCACATGAAAGTTTAAAACATAAACGTGGATGGTAGGTTTGTATAGGGGCCACTCCAAAATGTGGGTGAGTCATATGAAGCGACCATCCATAAGAAGGCACCACCATATGCATTGTCAAGCTGATATTGACTTAACTAAAGAAGTGTTTCATACAAAATTACAAAAGTGGTCGTGCCATATCAATATGGATACTCCATTAACTTAGACCCAAAAGAAACTCAAATATCGGCCTACAGCCAAATATAGACAGAAAAACCATTGTATTCACCTAAAGTCACAATGTGGTGTGCAATTACCACAGCTGGGATTATAGGACCCTGGTTCTTTGAAGAATTTGAGCTCACAGTGACAATGAATTCCGACCGGTATGTAAACATGTTGGAAGATTTTTTTCCGACGACTTGATGAATTGGACTTATGAGACATTTGCTACCAACAGCACGGAGCAATGGCTCATACTTCAAGAGCAAAGATGGCTGTTTTGAGGACACGGTTCACGGAATGTCTCATCTCCATAAGACGCGATTTGGAGTGCCTAGCCCGTTCTCCTCATTGGGAAGCCCGTATTGGCAGATTATCTCCACATGAATGTCGATTCAATAAAATCAAAAAATAAAAGGTAATTTTTGTGTTCGGAACCAATAATTGGTAATTTTCGGTTATTAATTCTCATAACTGGAAAAACTATTAACTTCCGTTAATAATAATTACGCAAAGCAACAAAATTTAATTATTATCAAATTTTAAAACTGCAATAATAAAATATAATAATCAAATCTTGTAAAAAATAACAAATTAAAACTGCAAAACTGCAATCAAAAGTACAACCAATCAACAAAGGTCACATAAAAGACATCTCAATGTCATACCAAAGTCAAAAACACTAAACCACAAGAATTTTTAAAACTCAAATAAGAAAGAGAACTTTAAAAGCAGTAAATAAAGCATTGCATTGAGTCTCAAGTGGAGTTAAAACAGAGAGCGTGGGAGACACCTGCAATAAAGCAGGCTATAAAGCAGTCTAAAAATAGATATCTGCAGTCTGCAGTATCATACTAATTCAAAACAAAACAGTAAAAATAGTTTAAAGTTTAGATTAGAACATAAATATTTCAATTTTCTCATATATTGTTACTGTCAAAAGCATACAATAAAAATAGATTGAAACACAGTAGCATCATTTAATCTCGCTTCGAATTGTATTAACGATACAAAGTGTTGATGTTTCCGATCGGGCTCAATTACCGGATTTTATACAGCAAGTTGAGAGCATTTTGCCAACTATTAATATTTTAAACGAAATATTTTTTTGGTTGCTTATAAAGTAAATGTGTAGGAATCACTGGAAGCTGGGAAAAATTGTAAGAGGTTTTGAAGAGAAAGAAAATAGCAATTAGTTAATGGGGAAATTTTCCAGAGTTGAATCAACAGTATTATGATAAAATGATAAAACCTATTAGGCCTATTAGTCTATGCATGTTAAGCAACTGTCTATAAAAAGGAACCACATCGAATTTCAATTGGCTTTAATAAAAAAGTTTTTCATACAAAAACACAAAAGTGGAGAGCAGGTTTGTATGGGAACTACCCCAAAAAGTGCGCGAATGCCACCTAATTATTAAGTTGATATTGACTACAATAAAAAAGTTTTTCATAAAAAGTCAAATGGGGCGGAGGGTTTGTATAGGGACTACATCAAAAAGTGGGCGTGATACTTAATACTCTATTAAGCTGCAATAAAAAGAAGAGTGTCAATTTTCAACTGGATGGCATAAAAATTGGTACCCGAAAAATAACATAAAGACGGACATAGCTCGATCGACTCGTCTCGTCGAGCTAATCAAGAAAATATATATACTTTATGGGGTCTACACGATGCCTCCTTTAATGCATTACAAACATTCAGACAAACTGATAATACCATTTCACACTATGTGTAAATGGTATAAAAAAAGTATTTAAAAATTTTATTAACTATAAACAACAAGATAATCAAGGACGAATGTCAGCGAATAGTAAAAATACTCAAGTATCGAACTAAAGCAAAATTAATGCAGAACCGATGTACATTGGTCATAAACCATAAATTTTCAATTAGAGGGATCAGACAACTTCCCTTTTTAAAAATAAAAACCAAACAACAAACACTTTTATTCGTTGTTGATGCTGGAGCTGAATTCACTATCATCAACGAAAATGTATGTCACTCAAAACGTAAAACAAACATTGACATTAGCGTTCCAACGATGGCCAACTTAGTTAAAATAAAGGAATTGTGTAGAGCTCCATCTTTCAAAGAAATGCAATTCGAAAACTATTACTGCGCAACAAATTTGATGGCTTAATTGGGGGAAATATACTAAACGACATAAACACAGCGATTGACCACTCAAAGCGACAACGTTTGACGTTTTATTGCAGTTTTATATGCAGACGCCTCAAAACGAAATCGAACCACACATAAATACGTGTAGTTTGCTTTTTACAGATCATCTAGGTTTCAAAACAAGAGTTTTTGTAGATTAATAATAAGCTATTTTTTATAATGAAAATGAATATCTAATGCACTAATACACTAATGAAATTTAACACAAATTAAATACAATAAATTCAAAAGCTTCTAGGTGTCCCGAGATACATACAGAAGAAGTGGATGGACAAAAGTTATGCTACAGCAAAGAAATAATACGGAATTCTAGTTGTACCCATAACAGTCCATTATGGGTATCTCATTCAGGTAGGATTATAGGAAACTAATTAGAGTAACAATTGAAGACCGCTTTCTTATACAAAATTTGAAGGAAATGTTCGACAAATTAGGAGGATGTACAGTGTATTCCATTTTAGATCTTGCAAAAAGATTCTACCAGATTGAGATGTATTCATAAAACAGCATTCTCTACAGGCAACGGACAGTATAAGTTATTACGCGTGCTATTTCTAAGCAACCAAAAACTGCAGCAAGAGAACAGCGCTAAACATATTTTCACAAAAAGGAAACAACTGGGACTGAAACTGACAAGTTTATATTGGCTTCTTGGTCCAACTTCGCAGCTTCCATTTAAAAACAAAAGATTAGTCTACATGTCGGTGATTAAGCCAATTTGGAGGTACGGTATACAAGTTTGGGAATCAGCATCCAAATCGTACATCGACATTATTCAGCGATTCCAATCGAAAGTTCTACGCATTATAACGAAATTGCCAAGGTATGTCACGAATGCAACACTGCAGCACGACCTCAATGTACCTACAGTTGCAGATGAAGTGAAAAGGTACAACGCAAAATGCATCTCCCGCCTCCAAATTCATACAAATTCAGCTGCGAGCGCTCTAACAGAAAGAAAGCTAGCCAACACAAAATAGATTGTAGATATAAATAGAGGTGCATCAATTGTTGCTTCCAGTGCATGTTATTTTAAATAGTTTTAATTTATAGAACAGAATTATAATATTTGCTTGGTATCTTACAGATACATAGGTGCAAAAATAAAATAGAGTAAGAAAAAAAAAAATAAAATTAAAATGCCTCAATGCTCCGTCGACGTTTCAAAGGTTGATGAATAATATGCTCGATCCGTATATACACCATTTGGCGCAAATGGAAAGTTTTCAGCGGAAATTAAGTCCAAATCTTTCAAACCTAATCCTGGAAACACAAGATGTCACACTAACGGATTTAACAAACATTTTTAAAAAATCAGCGTTGAAATTGCAGAACCACAACTACACGCAAAACAACTCTTATATACTCCTACTTGGAGCTGTGCACAAGTAAGAAAGGCTTCGTTCCAAACATATTCAGAGCTAATTCAGAAAATCAAATGAGGAAAGCCATAAGTTTTAATATCTAAAGAAACTCGAATACGAGCTAAATTGTATTGCTAGTAAGGCGCAGTATCATAAGGACTTAGTAAAGAATATAAACTTTGTTAAAGATTGCAAACAATGGTGGTGATTAGCAACATAAATTAATAACCAACCGCCCAATGAGAAAACAGATGTGACAGCCTCCGAAATTATGGCCTATTTTGAGACATTACTGAATACCCTGCACAAAAGGCGAAATAAATTCAATATGCACCGTTTTTGTACGTCGATGCGATCGTTACGATTGTCGAAGTCAAAAAATCACTAGCTAGGGCAAAATTGAAGTAATGGACATTGACAGAGTACTCACGGAATTTTTAAACTACGTGTATGAACTCGCAAAAGTATTCCACAAGTTATTGACAACGGATGAGATACATAATATCCATGATATTCCCAATACACAAAAAAGATAGCTGTAACACGCCCAGCAATTATAGACGCGTTGCTTAAATTTTTATGGGAATTTTGAACGATAGTTTGGCAAATTGTGTTCACAAAAACAACATTTTATGCGAATATCAAGCAGGATTTCATAAAATTTTTCCACAACTTACAATATCTACAACCAAGCTGCTGCCATAAAATTAAAGTTTGCCGAACATAAAAAGGTCTATACACTGTTCTACAAACTGCAACAGGCGGGTATATCTACATAAGTCGTCAACCTCTTCAAAAACATTTAGAGCATCAGTTTGGACCGGAAGCGAACACTCGAATTCGTTTAACATGAGTAGAGAAGAGCTGTTTGCTGTCAGCGCTACTAATTATTCTGTACGTGAATGATCTACATGATTATTTTGGGGCGGACTTCTTATTGAAGACTTAAACTTGAGAGTTTGCTGTATGCAAATGATATAGTGTAATTAGTGTAGTGATGATTTAACTACGATGAGAGCAATGATTAACCAAATGGAAAAGTGCTGCGAGCAATGGAATATGTCACATTTAGAAAAATAGACGTTAAATAGTCAGTCAATAAATATGGTGCCTGAATATATGGAGTACTATTTACTTCGAAACTAACATTCAAAAGAGTACGTTCTTCTATGTAACGTTTCAGATAAAAATTACACGAAAAACATAAGGTCATTTCTTGGAAATAATCAACTGCTATTAGTGTAATATATTTTCGGCAGTATGCAAAGCTATACAAGCATATGCGAGCCATGCATGTGGTTTCAGCCATAACGACTAAGTTGACAAACTACACCATTTTTTCATCAAACGAGTAACGCGACTTCCGGATACCACCACACCACCATAAAATTAGAAACAGGAGAAAAAAACAATAACTGAGTATGAGACGCACAGATTGCCATATAAGCTATCGAATAAAATCTGGCAGAAGAATAGTTTCTGTGTCTGAGAATTTACGAGCTTTAAGCGAAGAACAGGACATCAGGTGACACTCGTCAGTAGCAACACTGTTAACATGGAAAGAAAATGTAAACAAACTATTATTAGGTCTAAGATAGCAACAAGTTCGTGAAGCTCAAGAGCAAGCAGCCGCCAGTTCAACAAAGATGTAAAATTGGTTAGACTTCACACGAGGAGCAACGTACACAAATGATCAATTTAAGCAAGATGAAATGACATGAATTTTTAAAGCACGTATCAGTCTCAATATTCTTAATGCTAACAACTACACAATAAACCCCAGACACACATGTGCTATGTCCAATACAATTGAAGTCGAAGACCATGAACACTTCATCGGCCACTGCCCAGTTCTTCGATAATTTAGGGTTCGTTACTTTGGTAAGATCACACTTAGTGTGGAAAAACAATGTTTCTTTCTGATACTTTTTTGGGTTTTTTATATCCTCTGTAGAAAATCCTCTGTAGAAAGTGACATCAGAACACAACTCTTTTAGCATACCCTTGAGGTTTCACGTAGTATTGTCTTACTCCTTGCGAGTTGTAGTGAAGATATGGCTCTTGATCAATCCTGGGAAGAACTATGTGAAAAATACATGATCCAGTCACTTTTTGGAATCGGAAATGAAATCAGTAATAGTTTGCACTGAAATAATTTCAAGATCTTTGTAAGGAACCCATATCCTGTTGCGGGAGACCAATGATTCCGACTATCTACCACACTATCTAGAAAATGTCACTAGATATCGATTTGGTAGCACATCTCGTAATCACGCTTGGATACTACAAAAACATTTAAAAAAACACATGGTGTTGTCAAAATTCTGCTCTGTAATGCCAATTTCATTGGGCTAAAGCAACAGGATATGGACTCTTTACTTCCTGGAAATTGAGGCGGGAGCAGGCTATTTCAGATATTCAGATTTAAGAAGACTTTGAGTAATAGTGTTGGCTTAATTAATAAAAAAAAAGATAGATAGATAGATAGATAGGTAGATAGATAGATAGATAGATAGATAGATAGATAGATAGATAGATAGATAGATAGATAGATAGATAGATAGATAGATAGATAGATAGATAGATAGATAGATAGATAGATAGATAGATAGATAGATAGATAGATAGATAAAAGCTGTTTTTTTTTTGAAAAATCACGGTGATTTCAAAGTAGAAGTCACGATAATAACTTCACGAAAATCACTGACTAGCTCATCTCTAATTCACACTAGACATCTACCATCTTGTGACAAGATAATAATATTGTTTTCATGATTAATTCAATGTACTTTAATTTTTAGTGGTCCAAAAAACCGCAGGTAGTCGCATCAAATGGACTGCCGGCATGGAAAATCTGCTAGCAGATACATATTTGGGAAGAATATATTGCCGATTTGAGATGTGCTCGTAAAAATTCCCACTTTTATGTCGAGATGGCTGCAAGCGTGATGGTGTCCGGGTTCATATGCGATTGATTTGACGTACGAACCAAGATTAGCAACCTCACTCAAAACAAATACAAGTACTATAACTAATTAAAATTAATTTAGTAGCAGTGGGAAAAATTTATTTTTAAACGTCTATTTGCACACTATTCAGGAAGAAAAAGAAAAAAAAATATGGACGGAGTGGAAGAGCTCCAACTGCATGACCTCACTACGAGAAGGTGCACTTTATTTTGGGCTCTTTTCGGAGCCACAATACAAAGCAGTACAGAGCAGCTAGCTCTGGATAACCATAGAACGTTTTAACCATTACGTCTATAACTATTTAATTAATATGCGCATTATGGTTACATTTCAGATTTAGCTGAGTACGTATCCGAGTTCAACCAGGAAACATTACGCTGCAGTACGATGGCAGGAAATACAATAGCTACAAAGCCACAATCTGACTCCATTCTGTCTGAATTTGACTCACTTTGACGATGGAAGTACTGCTTCAACTTAAACATTGGCAACAGTTTAAGATTCTCTTAAAGTTTACGCTGTGGTTGGCTTGAGAACGCTTTGCCTTGTAATAAAGTGTTTCTTGTTCAGGTTCCACGCTATGCATACGTGACAATTGAATAGTACAAGTGGGGGTTTTGTGCCACGTGCAAAATAGTTGGGTGTAGAAGACGCATTGGGTGAAGCATTGTATATGCAACCACATAATAACGACAAGAAGCAGCACTAAAACTAAAACCACAACTACTACTACTATCACTATTACAATTTTAACGACAACCATACAGAACAATCTTGTAGATACTTACTTACAGTTGCAAAATTTTATCTGCGTCTGTCCCAGTTTGTCGCAGTATTAGCGTTAATTGTGCACAAGTGAAGGATTAGATAGATGGAATGACTGTCGCGCAAGGAACAAACAACAAAAGAGAAAATTATGGTTACATTTCCATATAAATACACCCACTTCCGCTCACACACGTTAGCAATGGGTCGTGTAGGCACAGCTGACACACCTGATATCTTCGATGCTACAACGATTAATTTAATGAGATTATATACATAAATTATAAATCGCTGTTGATATTTAACGTTAAATTTGACAAACAATTAATTACAACAAATAATTAATTAATGCAGTGCAGGTAGACTTACAGATGAATATCTTAAATTAACTTTTGCAATGAGATTTTTAATGTAGCAAAATTAAAGCGTACGATTTACGTATCTGAAGTAAAAAAAATCATGTAGAAAATTTCGCGCAGCTGTCGCGTCAAAGCAACGTTCTCATCATAATCAGATCAGCGCAAAAAGTGACGAAGCGCCAGCAGCAGTAGCAAGGACATCGACGACATGTTTAATTCGTTGATTTCCGTTTCCGTTTTGCACAGCATATGGAGCGGCTGTTGATACTTATTCCTTACTTTTCGAGCGAGCTGTTAAATAATTTTTAATTTTTTGAATAATTAATCCACACATTGTCAATAAATGGGTAAAGTTCGGAATAGTTTGTATTTAATTAACATAAACACGAGATTACAACGAAAATTAACATAATTCTTCTTTTGTATGACAATCGAAAAAGTTTGGTAATGATGATCACTACTTCGTATACTTTCTGATCAAATCAAGTAGTTCACCTGCTTCTTCGCCCGTCATTAACGTTTAAGAATAGTCATTTTTAAATTGAGTGTCATTTTTTTTAATATTTGTGTGTTTTTCGCACACCCCACAGCCCTTCAATGTTTTATTCCCACAAATAAAAGAGGTAGGAAGTGGCCTCTGCTGTCCTTTCCAGTTTCATCACACCTAGAAGAACAAAAAAGTGTATAAAATAAATTGAAAATAAATTCTATAGGAATTTACCTTTTGTTTGCCACATTTTTCGCGGTTACTTCGTTAGATATGTGCGCTCTGCGATTGCCTTTAATAGATATGAAATACTTGCAATCGAGAAATCGTGTTATCGGACAAACTAAAATAATCGAAATCATTAGAAAAATCGAATTGGGAAGACTCGTCCAATATGAAGTCGACTTTTTACCATACCTAGCTGGACCAGGTAAAAATATTAAATTGTAAAGAAGAAAGAAAGAAAAATTAATAATTTATTTTGCTGTTTAATCAATGAATTGAGTTAATTATTTTAAAATAATGAAAATCTCGGAGACTGCAAAATACAATTCTAGTTTTTCCAACTTTCTTAGTTAGAAAGAGAAAGCCAACTTACGCATTTGCGCTAAAATTATATTTTTGACTTTGCCAAACATCGCATCGCATCGGCGACCGTGTTTTCGCCTGAATACTGCTCAGTGTTTCTCCCCGTGTTTCGCCTGAATACTGCTCAGTCAATTGTGGCAATAAATAAAATTGCAACAGCAGAGCGGAGCGGCGCGGCGCTCAAGTGTAAGGAAGAGGTGTGTATGTGGAAAAACGAAACGATGAAAATGAAAATAGCAACATTTTTTCAATCCGCCATTAAATTACAAATATCCTTTCCAACTATTTAAAGCGCATCGAAGAAAAACAAAAAAACTGTCGCGAATAAGGCGGAGAGACGTAAAGCAGAGTTAAAATGTCTGGTATTGCCACTATTCGATTGGGTGCGGAGAGAAAGGCATGGCGCAAAGACCATCCGTTTGGATTTGTTGCGCGTCCAGCTAAGAATCCGGATGACACACTTAATCTGATGACCTGGGAGTGTGCCATTCCTGGCCTAGAGTCCACCCCGTGGGAGCGTGGCCTATACAAGCTGCGCATATTCTTCAATGACGACTACCCGACATCGCCGCAGAAGTGCAAATTTGATCCTCCTCTTTTCCATCCAAATGTGTATCCTTCGGGTTACGTGTGTCTGTCGCTGCTCGATGAAGAAAAAGATTGGCGCCCAGCCATAACCATCAAGCAAATCTTGCTGGGCATTCAAGAGTTGTTACATGAGCCCAACATATATGACCCAGCCCAAGCTGAGGCCTCTATTGTTTACCGCTCGGACCGTCAGCAATACGACAAACGTGTGCGGGCACAAGCTCGCACATATGCAGCAACTTAAAGGATATTACGAAAAGCAATATAAAACAAAAGAAAAAGAAAAAAAAAACCGAAACAAATAAATATTTATATATACCTGCAACGTACAAAATAAAATATGTCTAGTCTTAACAATTAATTATAACATTTTAATTTATTTAATCCGATTTTGGTCTGATTAGCTTTTAGATTTTTGCAATGGATTAAACTGTCGCCTAAAAGTACGAAACTGGTAATATTAAAATTATTTGATATTGAAAAAAATACTACTCAAATGCGAAATATTTTTGAAATTTCTTAAATTTTGCATGGATTTTGAACTTACATCAGCTCAGTAACTCAGTGACTTTTTCGATCGTGCTTAACACTCGCAATGGATGTTGGATGAAATTAAGTGAGGAGAGCCTACTTACTTACTTACTTAAATGGCACTACAACCGTGTATCGGTCATGGTCTCACGTAAGAAGTGATCTGACACCGCTGAACTACTTTCTGTGGGCATACTTGAAATCTTTGATTTATACGGACAAGCATTGGAAGCCAATATCGAGCTGTTGTTCGTCTGCCGAATAAAAATAAATTGACTCATTCCCTTTTTTTGAGTGTTTTATTTCAATTTAAAGATTTAGACTTCTTCTGAAAAAAGCGCACTGTACATCGGGTTTTGGGCATGGCTATTGTTCTTGATTAGAATCCGCAGTCACATCGACTGACTTGACTTGACGTAGTCTACACTATAGCTAGTAGAAGGTGCCTCAAGAAGTTCCACCAAGATGAGCTTCCTGAATTTTAAATTAAATTTTTATTTCGTATCATTTTTACAACATTTTGTTGTTAATTTTCTGTTGCTCTTAAAAAACACCCTAACGTAGATGCGCAGAACGAGAAAAAAAAATTGCACATCTCTCTATATTTCTTTATTAAACTCATCAACCGAGAAGATCTTTCGATTGGGCAGCTGATTCATATGACGCTCGATAAACATGATCTGTTGAACATTCAAATCATGTTCATAGCGGGCCACAATACACTGAAGATACTGATACTTTTGATTTGGCATATTGTTTTGGAATTGTAGCTCAGTTGGTGTATTCTGTCTGTGTTTTGCCAGTTGCAGTGATTGTATGGCCTTCGATGATTTCGTGCTCAACAGATTAATATGCTGATAATTTTTCTCAATCGAAGAGGCAATCTCTGGCAGCGCTGGAAGAACACTTGAAAACTCGCTGACGGTATTGGGAAATTTTATTGTTTTGTTCCATAATGTACTGGTCGAGTGAGGCGACCGTTTTGGCAATCTCGTCAGGCACTTGGGTTTCCTAAGCATGCAATTATATTAACATTAAATAATTAGCCAATAATTTTTTTAAGCTAAAGAGTACAAAACATTGATTCATCAGGTTTTAGGGGCGTTGCATTCACATTGATATTCCGAGACTAGGTGATCCACCTGATATATCGAAAGCGGAAACGGGCGCTGCCTCAGAAGCTTTAAATGACATTGATGTCGTTCCAGAAGCCGGTGATTTGGTTACAGCTCCAAAAAAAGGTGCCTTTGATATTTCGAAACTAGGTGCTATACCTGGTTGACAGTAAGATATAATGAGCGCGTTCACAGAAGCCCCAAACGTAAATGCCGCAGATGGCTCTCCAAATGCGGGTGTACCCGTAGCCGATTCGAAAGATAATACTGCTAGTACTCCGTATATACTTATAGAATATATGCTAACAGAATGGAAACTTAGCCAGAAGATCTGAAACCAACTTAAGGACAAGAACAAAATCAATGGCTTTCAGTAATCGTGCAATCAAATTTCAAATCGCTATTGACTGCAATGAGCAACTTTTCCAAACAAAAAGTCAAAATTAATATCGATTAAGAAGAAGAAGAATAAAGAAGTTTTGCATAAAAACAGCACACATGTGAGCGGTGGGTTTGTATGGTAGCTACCGCAAAAAGTGGGCGGGTCACGTCCATTAATGTATATGTGAAGTGTCCAGCCACTAAAAGCTACCATATCAATTATTAAGTTGATATTGGGTACAATAAAAAAGTTATTCTTACAAAATGTCAAAAGTGAACGGGGGTTTGTAGGTGGGCTACCCTAAAAAGTGGTCGTGATTGGTCAATCTTGATTGTCTTCTGCAATAAAAAGAAGTGCATGTTCCAATTTTCAACTTAAAATTGGTCCCCAAAAATGCGAAATAACATCCAGATGGACAGACAGACGGACATAGATTGATAAACTCGTCTTGTCGATCTGAGCAATAATATAGAGGTCGGCACTGAAAATGTTGCCAACTTTACGCTGCTCTGTCAATCAAACGGCTAATGATAGTGCGCTATTGTTTTGTATTGTTTTGTAGCTCATTAACAATGTCTGTTAATAAGCTACGTCATTTAATTGGTTTTTAATTGGTAAAACTTCGAACGCCGACCCCTTGTTATATACTTTATGGGATCTACGATGCCTCCTTTAATGCGTTAAAAACTTTTACTTAAACTGATAATACCATTACACGCTATGTGTGAGTGGTACGAGTATATAAAAGAGAAGAAAGATACACCACCACATCTTCATTGATTGTGTTTCATTGCTGATTGATGCATTCGCAAACCGAAGAGTTTCTAGATAAGAAAAATATTTATAATAAATAAATAAATTTAAAAGCCTGCGACAAAAAGATAGACAAACTTTTTAAGTATGTTTAGCACCGTGGTTGTTGTTATTGTAAAAAATTAAAGCAAACACAATAAAAGATGAATGTTTTGAGGCTTAAAGGCATTTGAAGGTGCTGTAAAGAAACATTAACAGCAAAACCTTCATTAAACTAAGATACGCAATCATGTAATGTGTTGGTATTACTAAAAAATACATGGTGTTTTTTTTTTTTTTTGGAGGTATAATTGAATTAAAATACTGAGATTACATAATTTGAAACTGAAAAATGGTTTTATTAGAAAGATAATTTTTCAAGCAATGGGGCCGTATCTTGGCAATGGTTTGCACAATTTTGTCTTCCAAGTCGTCCAAAGTTGCTTGTTGGTTGGATTACACCAATGACTTCACATAACCCCACAGAAAATAATAACACGTTCGCAAAATATTTCCTTTAGTAAGTCGAATGTTTGAAAACGCATGGTATGTGGTGCCGTGCTCTGGGAAATCATGTCATCAGTAACCATTCCATTCAATTGGGGCACGAAAAATATAGCCCTATTATGCTTGCGGTTGACGGTAACGTTCTCGCCGGCCTCATTTTTAAAGAAGTAATTACCAGTAGATTTTCTTCACTCAAAATGAGCCTCATCACTGCAAATAATATTGCAATAAAACAGTGGTTCGATTTCCAGTTGATTTTCAGCCCATTGACCAAACGTCACTCATCTTTAATTCTTGCACCAGCTGGGTCTTATAAGGTACAAATTTCTATAAAGTGCTCTACAGAGGCAACTGTTTTTTCGGTGCGCACTGTACGATTTCTTTGCGAATGCGTGTTATCATATAGAGTATAAGCAATGCGAAAACGATTCAAGATTCATTCGCTCGAATGGACGATTATGTTGAACTAAAATTGACATGCCCGAAATTAACCATGAAATGAACTCGTAATAAATTTACACAATTTGCAGGTGTTGTTCTGGCGTTCATGATAAAATTACAAACCGCTATGAGCATAAATGACAATAGCGTTGCCAGAACTGACCATATATTACCTGTCGGAATAATTCTGTATACAATTACATATTTAACATATGCACTTGCAGCATCGAAAAACCACAACCAAGAAAATGCAAAATAATTGTTCAGTGATTTTCTGTAATTTACACGAAGTTTTTAAGCATTGGTGTCTGTGTAGACATACATCTGCAGTTTAAGATAATTTACGATGAATCTGCTTTATACAGAAGAATACGTGTATATGTTTCTGAATTGATGGTATTTGACTTCATTGATATTTTTCATTTTAATTGAAAACTTTGGAACAGTTTGGAACTGCTACCACAAATAGCAGTTATTTTTGAAATTAGCTATTTGGCATTATCTGAAAAGAACTCAGAATTTAACTTGAAATTGAAGCAAATTCTATACTCTGATGTTTTGGATTGTCCACGTTAACGGCAAGAAATATTATTTCACTTGAAAACAGTAGCCAATTCTTTTGACTGAAGCTTTGGCACAGTTCGCATTAACAGGAAATTACTATGTAACATAAAAGAGCAACACGAAACGTTATATATTACGAGGGTTGCTTTCTGCATTATGCGCTTTGACAACCCTAAGTGTTGCTAGGTGCCAGCTGACATTTCCATTGGAAAAATTAATATATTTTTTTTAGCATAATCGTACGCAGAACGGTCTGAGGTACGACCACTATTTGTTCATTTTACAGTGACTTGAAAATTTCGTCTCTGTCAATAAAAAGTCGTCAGAATTTTTTTTGCAATAATGTGCGTCGACTTTTGTTGTGATTATTAAGATAAGAGTGCATTGATAAACATACTTTCAAGTTTGATGCTAAAGCTATATCCTTTGCCAATCTGAAACGCTAATATATAAAAAGTTTAATACCTCAAGCACGAGTTTCGAGAAATAATCGACGCTGCGCTTGAAGTGACACACCTTGAGATGGAAACATCCTTGGGCATTAGTGGGAGCAGCATACATTTGATGCCACATGACGTTACTCTTCCGACAATTATCCAATATCAAGACATTAATAATATCCTGTCATAGATCCAGTAACACGCCAAGATCATTGCGAAATGCGACTTGAGTTTACTTCTTGGTGTCTTTTGGATCAGTTCCTTCTTGAGGTAGCGTGTATGCAAGCTTCAAAAAGAATTCCATAAACCTTATTCTGGGATGCAATGGAGATATCCAAGTTTTAAAACTGTTTTTGGCCTCGTTGACATATTGCACAATGTCTTGTTGATTTGGTGCTGGTTATTGTGTTTAAAACTTTTCCATCAATCATCGTTAAGAAGAACTGCTGATGTATAAAAAATAGCTTCTTTCCAATGAAAACTTGAGTGGGATACAATTCATCAATTTCTCTTTTAATGTTGTTAACCGTATTGTTTATAAGATCAGCTGTTTCTCCAGCATATGTAAACACTATTGGCCTGTAAAAATGAGTTTCCGAAGGCCGAGGGTTTTTCCAATGCTCTGCAGAATTGCATTTTAGCCTGAGGGCACAATGGACAGCATAAACATATTAGCTTCTGTTACAATCTCATCGCTATGATTGCTTTGCCTTTGAAAGTACTTGCTTTATGTGCCTTGTCCAGAGGAGCCATCGCAACCCCATTTTGTGAGCAATGCCAAATTATGGGGAAGTATGTCGAGATCTTCTGAGCTCATTGTTTCAATAATTCATTGTGCTGTGTGATCCATCATATTTTGAAGTTTTACCCTGATCAGTACATCCGTATTTTCTGCTAAGGGTGGTACAGTTGCTTTTTTTGCACTGGCACAGCTTGGCAAGACATCTACGTTTTTTTTTTTTTTTTTTTTCAACGAGGATGGCAATATAGAATATTTTTCTTTTGACAATACCAAGTCCAGAAATAGTGCTAGAGCCTCTTAATTGGTGTGTTTGATATTAGTAAGTGAGTCTGGTGGAGTAGGAATGCTGTCTTTTATTCTTTAATTTACGCCCTTTGCTGTGCCACTCCTACTCTTATTTTTCATTCCAAAATTTTTTTTGAAGTATTGAGAATATATATTTCCAATATCAACCCGATATCTCACCTAGTTCAAAAGTTATAGATTTTTGCAACAAACTTCGGTGAAACGAGCCACTGTGCAACGGTCATCCCATACCATTTTGTGGATATTCTTCAACATTTCCAAATTTTTGTGTTTTCTTTGTTAGTGTGTAGTTTTGGGACTTACCTTGTATCAATATTCTAATATTTAAATTTTACCATACAAATATTCAATGAGTGGGTTACATTATTACAAAAATATAGAATATGTTTTCGTGAAGGCTACCCCAATTACACTAGTCAACAACCAAAAAGTGTTTGGTCAGGTAAAAAGAGTTTAGTCATTTGAACTCGAAAACAGCGCTCAATAAATTTTGAATAGATACGTTTTCTCGGTATAAATTTTGGAATTTTCTTTAGAAGTTAGGTCCATTGTTTTGCCAATATCTCGAGATAGAAGCGACTAAGGGAAATTTTTTCAATTTTTAATATAAGATTTTGCAAAATTTAATATAAGACATCTGCGTATGCTGAAGGATATTCTAAATGTCCAAGTATAAAGTCTCTAGCTTTTATAGTTCCTGAGATCTGTTATCCCATACATTCAGACGGATGGATGGACAGACGGACGCACAAACTTATCATGTGTGTATTATGTTTTTTTTGGGAACAGGGCATAAAAAAATTATGGCATCGAATGTAAACATAATTTTTTTTTGTATTTGTTAACTAGTGTTAGTCCTTAACAAACCCATCTCCCTATAGGTACAGGATACAATAGCTCGTTAAAATTAAATATAAATAGGGTAACTTTAATTATATGCAAGATGGTAAAATTTTTTTGAACAATTGTTCACGTACTAACGTGTTCGCATACTATTTAAGTTAGATATGCATTGCTTCTCAGCTTCAATACTTCGACTACAAATCTTCGTCTTTAATCTAAAGCAGTCGAATGCGCAAAAGTGAAATTTGCTACATCAATCAAAGGCAGCAGCAAAACCAGTGGCTAACATAGCGTATGAGTGATAATAATAACAGCAGCAGCAGCAGCGCTGCAAAGGATAATAAATAATGCTGTACAACGACAGGTGGTGAGGCGAGGCCGATAAGGATATGCTGCTATAGCAGATGCTCCCGCTCCCGCTGCTGTTGCTGTGAACGAACGAAATGCAACATGTCGACTCGCAACGGCAACAATGGCAAAAATATCTACTTTTGGTTGCACCCTCGCTTTAATACTCTTCACACTTGTCTCCTTTTTGCTCGGCAGCGCTGGTATTTTACTTCAGTTTTTAAGTTTTTGCATGAATTTCACCTTTTTGACGGTTGTAGATAGGATAAGTTTGTAGATGGGATAAGTGGAAAGTTGAACGGAAACCTGAACTTGATTGGTGGACAGCATCAGAGTAGACGCCTGAGCTTAAGATGGCGAGATCGGGTCTGTGATGATCTGAAGAAGCTCCGGACTGCCAGCGGCTGGCACCGGCGAGCGCTTTAAACAACAACTAAATGGTGCCCTTTCCTATGAGCGGCCTTGACCGAAAGACGGTTGTAGAGTCACCTAAGTAAGTAAGTAAGATGGGATGTGATAGAGAAGAATGAGAAACAATTATGCTAGACATTTGTGGAAAAAGTTCTCGTGCTCGCAAACAAAATGTTAAGCCATCATTTTCAATGTTTTCGCTCCGCAAGTCCAACGAATGGTTGAAGAGGATTTGAAACGATGCCGCTTTGTGACAGTTACACCGGAAATATAAAGTTGTTCCCCGTGCTCGTTAAATATTTCATTCCAACAGCCGGCGTACGTGTAAAAGTTTTGGAAATGATATCTGAAGACGGCGAAACTGCAACAATTATCAACGAGCTCATATTGAAAGCAGCTAAAAAAATTGATTTGGAAAAGAAAATCGTCGCGTTCTGCGTAGACAACGCTAAAGTGAATTTCGGTGGCGAAACACGAGGTGGAGAAAATAACGTTCTTTTTCGAATGAAAGTGTGGCTACCACATTTGATCGGCAACGGATGCGTAGCTCACATAGTATACAATGCACATATTTTTACATTCAAACCACACGAGTAGCAACACTGAAAGGGTTTTGTGAAGCTGCCGAGGTTGAGTATAATAAATTGCTTGGCTATGCGAAGACTCGGTTCCTTGCCCTCGGTCCAGCCATCAGGTGTTTGCTAGAACTCTATGACGTTTTGAAGGAACTTTTCACTGGGTTGAGAAAAGGAAAAAAAATTGCTAAAACAATTTTTCAATGTTCCGATGTCGAAATTCTGGCTGCTTTTCTTTCAATAGCAGGTACAAGAAAAACGTGCTCAAAATCGAAGGCAATGAAGTTGCTGCCATCGACATCGTTCAGTATGTGAATGAGATCCAGATTAATTTGAAAATGCGACAGGAAGATGATTTCTTATCCCCACAGACCACCAAAGAGAAGGAATCTTTAATCGAAAATGGGTTCGATGGCGAAATTTTGTTCGCCAAATATAAGAAATTATTCGGTAAATTGTTCTGCTTCTCTACTCCTGTTTGACATATTATTAAATTGATATGCCTTTTCAGAGGATGCTGTCGAGTATATCGACTTGTGGACAAGTCCAATCATAGACTTACATATATATTCAGGGGCTGCGTTACGCAAAACTTCAGTGTGGAAAGATGTCGAAGGGGCCATGCAAAAGTTGGAAAAACAGAAATTACACAAAGTGAATTTGAAAATGACGTGTCTGGAAGTCTTCGACTGGCTTAAATCGTAGCCTCAATTACTTCGCCAGTTCCAATCCAAGGAAAAATATATCATGCGCACAGATAATGCCACCATAACACTCGACGACGACTCAGATGTCGAAGATATACTCATTGATTCTGAATGGATATTAAACTACGATATATTTGTACAACAACAAATACATAGTTATCGATGTATCGCGCCAATGACAATATATTCTACTGTTTTGTGTGCATTCCAATCGGTTTCTCGTATTAAATAACTGTCCTGCGAAATATCCTGCGTTTTTAATTTGAAAACCTGTGAAATGACAATATTTGGCCAATTTATCCTGGTTTTCGACAAAAAAAAAACAGATAGGTATCTCGCGAATTACGCGAGTAATGTTGGCTTCCAAGTCTTCAAACTTCAATTGTATCTGGCGACGAAAACTTTTGACTTCACATAACCCAAAAGAAAAAAATCCAGAGGTGGTATCACTCGATCTAGGCGGCCGGTTGATAGATGCGAGACGCGAAATTAAGTGCTCACCAAAATTGTTTCTCAATAAAACCATTGTTTGAGGCGCTGTGTGTGCCGTAGCACCGTCTTGCTGAAACCAAATGTCGCCGAGATCATGGGTTTCAATTTCAGGCAACAAAAAGTCCATTGTCATGGTGCAGTAACGCTCGCCAAAAGTCCATTATCATGTAATGGTACTTAATATCTAACATAATTTCATTATTATTTAAAAGGGAAACATATTTCACACGGGCCTGTGTGTAGTGGCTTTATTGAAACATGTTCAATATAAAAACATAAATACTTTTTGTACTTTAGGTATACCTTCTAGTGCATAAGTCGCGCTAATGTTTGAACTTAAATTGCTTCTGGCTATACAATATAAAGTTCCATAACAACTTTCAAACCAATATTTCAAATATTGAATTCATGGGAGTGACAGTAAAGCACTGACAGACAGACGTACGGACATGGCTAGATCGACTCGTCTTGCTGTCATGCTGATCACGAATATATTTATATATATATATATATATATATATATATATATATATATATATATATATATATATATATATATATATATATATATATATATATATATATATATATATATATATATATATATATATATATATATATATATATATATATATATATATATATATATATATATATATATATATATATATATATATATATATATATATATATATATATATATATATATATATATATATATATATATATATATATATATATATATATATATATATATATATATATATATATATATATATATATATATATATATATATATATATATATATATATATATATATATATATATATATATATATATATATATATATATATATATATATATATATATATATATATATATATATATATATATATATATATATATATATATATATATATATATATATATATATATATATATATATATATATATATATATATATATATATATATATACCTTATGGAATCGTCGATGCTTGTTTAAGAAGTTGCAAATATTGTGACTAAATTATGATATTGTGAATTGTATAAAAATCATACGCTGCAACAAATGGCTGACGAGCGGACATTGAATGTGGACGACGGTAAGCGGAAGTGGTCTCGGACTAATGTGCTATAATGTGCTAATTAGATACTTATTAGCGTGAGTGTAAATAACTGAGTGATGAAATGAATGAGTAAGTTTGTTGAAGCATCACATTGCTGCGTTGGCGTGACTTACTTTATGGCTAGTGTTGCCTGTTAGTCATCACACGTCTGTCAATGGAATACATCCTTGTCTGGTAGACGAACTTCTGGTTGTCAGTGCTCGATTGCTGTCGTTCTTTATTTGGCGATGCGAATGACGGTGTTGATGTTGGTGTATCTGTGTGTCAAGTTGGTCCTTAACGATAAATGCTGACAATTTAGCGTGTTGTTAAAATAAAAGGCAGTCGACGTTGTCATCATCGTCATGTGTATTTTTGTGCTGCTGTTGCTTCTTCTTGCTGACGTGTTGTATTCGGAAGCTGCTTACTTATACCACATACACACACACACACACACACACACACACACACACACACACACACACACACACACACACACACACACACACACACACACACACACACACACACACACACACACACACACACACACACACACACACACACACACACACACACACACATACTTGCAGCGCACAGATACACAACTCTAGCTCGACAGGACACTTCACTTCAGGCAAACGCCTCGAACAATTTGTGCGCCTCGAGCGGCAAACGAGTTTCGCTCACATTGTTGTGCTTTATTATCTTATCTTATTTCAATTTCTTCTTTTTTGTTCGCTTCACACGTGGAAGAAATTGGATACTTACAATTTCCTGAAAGCTTTGTGAACGAATGAAATTATAACGAGCATCCTACCTAGGAATTTTATTTATTTTAAATATTAATAAGCAATATTATTTATAGCGGCATGTGCACATAAGAATCAGATCGGTGGATACTGCTTCGCATTAGAGCCGTTTGATATAAAGTTAAGCTAAATTTAAATATTTCATATGCCTCTATACCGAGTGTTAGACAAAACACTATCAAATTGATACAAATAAAAATAAAGAAAAACAAGAAAAATGGTAACTTAAGTGTAACCGAAGCTCTAATATAATTCACACAAAATTTCAAATGGTATTGTGAAGTCTAAACGTGGGTAGGGCTACCCCAAAAACTGGGCGTGGTACAAGAATATGGATACTCTACAAATTTGGAACCAAGTGAAGTTTAAATACTGGCTACAAAAACAAGATAGAACGTTTACTCGGTTGAAACGAAGATTTAAGAAAAAAAATATTTGTAAAACCGCACGACCTATGTCCAGTTTTTCATTTTCTACGTATATATTTTTACCAATAAAACATGATATTGATGAAGAAAATCTATGGACAAATACCGAAGTTATGATCAATTCAGTGAAGGTGTCAAAAACTTGTCCATATTTATAGCTATTATGTAGTTTAAATCAATCAATTCACAATGTAATTCGACTACACACGCTATGTGATACTAATTTTTATATAAATATTAAACAACATTCTATTATATATATATATATATATATATATATATATATATATATATATATATATATATATATATATATATATATATATATATATATATATATATATATATATATATATATATATATATATATATATATATATATATATATATATATATATATATATATATATATATATATATATATATATATATATATATATATATGAGAGAGAGTATATATATATATATATATATATAAATAGGCAAGTACAAATCACTCACACCCTTTTTAACCCTCTCAAACACAACATATTTTTTTTGCTTTTGTTGGGAAGAATGTGAAGAGGAGCACGGACCAAAGCAATTTTTTCTTAAGTATTGCATCTAAGCTAGGTAAAAACCAGGAAAGGCCCTTGGCCAATTACAAAGACTCTCTCTCACAAAGCCCCCCCCTCTCTATCTCTCTCTCTCTCTCTCTCTCTCTCTCTCTAGCTCTGTCGTTTTCACAATGTAGAGCATGTCGAGCAAGCAGTTTGACGTTAGACTCGAAATTGTTGTGGGCGCACTGGCAAACATGTTGGCGAGCATCTATTGAGTGTGTTTTTGATTTGCAAAATTTTAAAAGAAGAATCAAATTAAGCAAAAAAGTGTAACCGAAGTTTAAGCAAAAAAAAAAGGTAACGAATGATACACAAAAAAAAGTGTTTCATAACTTCTCATTAAATATTGCAAATTACTCACTTATTGTTACAGCAAGACTGTCCAACAGGAGAGCACCCAAAGTTTGAATCAATACTGAGTCATAATTTTTACAGTGTGCCAAAATACAAAACCCATGGAACGTAACAAATTCAAATCTGTGTTTCTCTTTAAGATAAAGCAGCCGACTTCGGCATGCGTTCGTTCGTAAGTGTGTGAAAACACGAACCTTCGTTCGTCCCCATGGGATTATGGCTGGAGAGCGTTGATTTTTACTATTTATTTACAATGATGGTTCTTAAAGATTCGTTTCCATTTAAGGATTTGTATTTAATATAATTTATTTATTTAATGCACATATCGGTCTCAGCTTGCCGGTACAAGGTGTTGTATGTTTGTCTGTATGTCCCTTTTCATGTACAAACGTTTTTGCCTTTGACTTACGTGCGTAAACAACATGCTTAAACGCCAAGAAGTATGCAACAGAAAAAAAAGTTAAACAAAATGATATAAAATAAACTTGAATGACATAAAATCAAGTAGAATTGCTCCAGTGTGGCCACTAACTTGTCACTCAGTCTTTTGTGTGACTTTAACTGTCATGCTTGCAAGTCATGCAGCCTCCATTGAATCCTAAGTTAAGCATCCAACTACTCTCAGTCACGTGTCAATATCCTTCATTATAATGGTTTATTCTATTTTCATTTCATTTTTGGAACTTTCATTTGGGGCAAATCGCTTCACCATCTCTGTTTGTGTGTATGGCTCTGCTTGTACGGAAAGCTGTTCTCAAAAAGTGCTTGTTTTTTTCAACG
This sequence comes from Leucophenga montana, assembly GCA_035044765.1. Taxonomy (NCBI): domain Eukaryota; kingdom Metazoa; phylum Arthropoda; class Insecta; order Diptera; family Drosophilidae; genus Leucophenga; species Leucophenga montana. The sequence continues at coordinate 105,268 of JAWNNQ010001688.1, read as the reverse complement.
ACAAACAGACGGACAGACAGACAGATGATTTACGTTGAATGCTCTTACACATGTGTCCGAATGGACATTGATATGCCTGCGAAGCCTGCTACTTGAGTTGAACTATTTTCACATCATATGCCTCTGTTTATGAAGAGCAAGGCAACACCTTTAGGCAAAGGATACCAATACGCTTTAGTTTGTAGGACTTGGGAAATCTGCTTTATACAATTTATTTACAATGTGCTAACGATATTTTTGTTTTGTTGTCTTCCTCGTAATAAATCGTACGAATTGTTTGCGCTATTTTGGAGTATCACTAGTTCCGTATTACTATTCCTAACAGCATGTCTTGGAACAATGATTTTGCAAACTACTTAAACACCTCTCGACCGTTCGGTTTCTGGCTAAGTCAATAGAACATGTTGGAACCAGACCACACATCGGCCTTAGCACCACATCGGCCTCTGAAACCACATAAGAACTAAACAGTTGCTTAACACGCATATATTATAATACAGAATATCTTAACACTAAATTCTTATCATTAATAGGATAAAGTTACGATCACTCAAACCTGTTGGAGGATTTTGGTTTGGTCACCAATTTGACCCAATGTGCCTTGATTCACAGCAATGGAAGTGGTCCACTTTTCGAACGTAATTACAAATAAAAAGATTAAGAATATGAAAATATGAAATGACAATTTATAGTAGTTCGGAGTTTTTCATAGAGTTCAAAGAAGCTCCAAAAGAAAATAGATAAGATCATTTATAATAAATAGGGAAGAAAGGCAAGCATCATTTGTTGTGCAATGTGAAACCCTTAAAGCCAAATAGTTACGAGTTAAGTGTAAGAGGGCGTTAAGAAATAAAGATCGGATCAAGTGAGGAGAATCAACTTCACCACAAAGTATCCTATGAAGAAAGATAACAGAAAACATGGTGCGTTCATTGTATGGACAGCGCTGGAAGATCAATTAGTTTCAACCGATCGATAGGGTAAGAAATGGACATGAAGGGCTCAACTGAAGTTTCTGAGGGCAAGAAGCAAAAACTGGTTTTGAACTGATTTAATACGAACTTGATGAGCAGCATAATGTGGGTTAAAAACATAGGATGCAATTTCTAAAATCGAACGAACAAGTGAAGTATACAGAAGTTTGGTAGTATTAGGATCATCAAATTCTTTAGACGAACGCTTTATGAAGCGTAGTACATCTTTGGCTATATTGACCGCTTCAACAATATTATAGGTATAGCTTAATTTTTTCCATACGAAGACCTAAATCATGAAAATGAAATACTCTACAAAGGCTATGATTATTTAAAAAGTATGATATTTATGATAACAGACTTCTTCGATGCAATGTCGTATATTTAAATTTAGAGATTTTAAGGCTATTACACACCCTAAGCGTCGTCGGAGTACGAACGAACCTCTTTGAACCGTTTGATACCAAGAGATGTTTTAGGCAGGGTGATGCTTCATCTTGCGACTTTTTTAATCTGTATATGGAGTACATCCTACGCCACTGCCCATACGTAGAACGGTAGGCTATGATCTTCCATAAGGAAGTGATATTACTCGCGTTTGCCGATGATATTGACATCATCGGCACCAACGAACGGCGAGTTAGTAGGGCGTTCTCGGAAATTGATAGACAGTCACATCTCATGGGCCTAGCGGTGAACGAGAACAAGATGAAGTACTTGGTGTCCACTCTCAGACCATCAGCGCGTCTTGGACAGTCTGTGAATATGGAGAATTTGAACTTCAATGTTGTAGAAAACTTCGTCTATCTGGGAACGGAAATTAGCAGCGCCAACAACGTCAGCCTAGAGATCAGACGAAGAATCACGCTGGCTAATCGCAGCTACTTTCGGCTCAGCAAGCAAATTATAAGTAGAGCCCTATCTCGAACTACGAAGATAAAAATCTATAAGACACTGATAATCCCGGTACTGCTGTATGGTGCAGAACGATGGACCTTGACATCAACGGATACAGCGTCATAGGATTGTTGATCGAGTTTAGGACCCATGTGAACCACAAGCTGTATGAGCTGTATGATGAGGTTGACATAGTCCAGCGCATTAAATTCCAGCGGATGCAATTGACTGTCCACCTCATCCGAATAAACCCCGAAGCTCCAGCACTAAAGGTTTACGAAACCTGAACTTGATTAGTAGCCGGCGTCAGAAAGTGCGTCCGAGCTTAAGATAACAAGATCAGGTCTATGATGATCTGAAGAAGCTCCGGATTGCCAAAACAAAGAAAGGAGGCAATCCTGTGTCCTGAACAGTATCAAAAGCTTTATTAAAATCAGTATATATGGCATAAGTCTGGCAGCCAGATATAAAACCCTTGTTGCCTCTAGAAGATTAGTACAAATGGATCTGCCTTTAACAAATCCATATTGAAAAGTACACACAACTGATTTTAATGATCGTTGTAACTGATCAGTAATAATTTGTTCAAATGGTTTCGGAATAGCACTTAGTTTAGCAATACCTCTATCATTCGAGATATTAGATTTAATGCCTTTCTTGTGTAATGGGATGATAAATTATTGTTTCCAAAGTATTGGAAATTTTGCTTGTTGTATAGAGAGTTTAAAAAGAAAAGATAAAGTAGCAGAAATGGAGTAACACATTGTTTTAGTATAGAAATGAAAATTTAATAGATTTAAGGCATGTTAACACAGTGGACATGCAAATTACAGGCATTTGGTCCACTGAAAGTGAAATTATTGCTGACGGCCGGAATGTCTTTCATGATGTCCGTCGACGCTTATTGGATGGCATATACGTCAGCATAGAGCGAGATACGTGTGGTGTTTAATGGTTAAAACGCAGTTTTTAATAAATCAATTAGTAACAAGATCGACGAGTTGAAAAAGTTCTATTTACTTTGGGACTCATCGGAACAAATCAATGTCACTGTTTCTGTACATTTAAATTATCGGACATATTTAAATTTATACTTCACATGTATTTTTGATGAATTCATGAACCTTTTCAATGTTACTTTCAGTATCCACATCCTGTATGTTCTTTCAAGTTTCCTTGAACCGTCTAAACCACTTATAAGTCCTAGTACGGGACAAACAATGCCAATAAAAATGAAATATTTTCCTTATAGAAAACTTTCATATAAATTTAAAGAGAAGAAACACAAACGGCGATACCAACTGTGTGCCTTCGAATTCACTGTGATTCGAGCATAATATTTCATTCTTAAATTCATTCAAGTGTATTTTTATACCATTCACTCATAGTGTGAAATGGTATTATCAGTTTGTCTGAAAGTTTGTAACGCATTAAAGTAGGTATCGTAGACCCTATAATGTAGTATATAAATTCTTGATCAGCTCAACGAGACAAGTCGATCTAGCCATGTCCATCTGTCTGTTCTTGCGCATTTTTTGGGGACCAAATTTTATGCTATCCAGTTGAAAATTTTGCACACACATTTCTAATTATTGCAGTTTAATAGAGTATCAAGATTGACCCGCCATGCCCACTTTTTGGGCTAGCCCCCATACAAACCAACTGTCGTATTTTGTGTTTTTGTATGAGAAACTTCTTTATTAAAGTGAATATTAGGTTGAAACGCGATGTGTTGCCTTTTTATGGACAGCCGCATAACTTACATAGACTAATGGGCGTGTCCCGCCCACTTTTTGGGGTAGCCCCCATACAAACCCACCGCCCACTTGTGACTTTTTATATGAAAAACTTTTTTATTGTAGTCAATATCAACTTAATAATTAATATGGCTACTTTTAGTGGACAGATGCTTGACATATACATTAATGAGCGGAACTCTTTCACTGGTTGGAGTTGCACCCATACAAACCTACTACCCACCCTTTTTTAGGGTAGCCCCTATACAAACCCACCGTGCAATTTTGTGTTTTTTATAAACACTTACTTAAATCAATATTTGGTTGAAATTCGATTTGGTGGATTTTAATGGACAACTGATTCACATACATATACAAAAGGGTGTGTACCGCCCACTTTTTGGGGTAGCTCCTATTTAACCCAGCTCCTATTTCAGCTCATCTTAACGCTGTATTTATTTAGATTATTGTTTGTATAATTATTTTATTTTGCATATTATTGCATATTATTTTAGTCGCATAAATCACATGATTTGTTTTTGTGTTTTTTTTTTGCAAATAAACCGCAAATATGCAGAATTCGCGCAGGCACTCTGGTCCGAGAAGGACTCGTATGTAAAAGCGACACCAAGCTATGTAACAGTGAATCGCTTTGCTCGTTTTCCGCACTGCTGCTCCGTGAGATTGCTTTCATTTTTTGCTTGTTTTGCTTTAACTGAATTTCGAATAATTCGTTTCCGATTTCGACATTTTTCTGCTTGTGGCCTCTTCTTGAGCACTTCTCTGCACACTTGAAAGTTTTTTAATATTACGCCATTAATTTGCTTAGCATTTACTTTACTTTTGTCTGTTGGCAGTTAATACTAAAACGCGTTTAAATATATGTACATATATGTACATACTAGATGGGCCCCGCAACGTTGTACGCTTCGTTCTTATCGGCGTCTCGAAAGCGGCCTTATAATCGGAAAATAGGTGGTGTGTGTCTTTATTGTATTCATGGGTATTTTCCAGGATTTGACGTAAAGTGAAAATTTGGTCACTGGTCGACCTCTTTGGTCTGAAGCCACACTGATTCTGGCCTATCAGTGCATTCGTGTATGGCTCCAGCCTTTTACACAGTACGCGGGACAGAATTTTGTATCCTATTGAAAGGACACTTATTCCCCGGTAGTTCGCACAGAAGATATTACAAAGCGCACTGAGATTCCAATCGTTGGGCATTCATTCATCGGACCGAATTTTGCATAAGAGTTGGTGCATACGCCTTACCAACTCTTCGCCACCGATCTTGAATAACTCTGCTGGCAACTCATCATCATTTTCCAAGACCTTTGTAAGGAGCCCATATTCTGTTGCGGGAGTCCAATGATTCCGACTACCTAATATACCATCATATGGTTTCTTGTACAATTTTAAGTTAATACTCTCCATAAAATGTCACTAGATATAGATTTGGTGGCACATCACGCTATCGCGCTTGGATACTACAAAAACATTTAAAAAACACATGGAGTTGACAAAATTCTGCTCTGTAGTGCCAATTTCTGAAGAGGATTTGCTTAAAATAGTAAAAGACACGATTCAATGATGTGGGAAATAGTTGGAGTTATTGGGCTGCCGCAACATGATATGGACTTCTTACTTGGGAATTGAGCTGGGAACAGGCTATTTCAAATTTTTAGATTTAAGCAGACTATGAATAAAAGTGTTGGTTTGATTAATAATACAAAAAAAAAAGATAAAAAGTTTTTATTTTTGTTGCTTCTTATTTTAACAGTGATCGCAGTAGCAGTTGAAAATCACGGTGATTTCAAAGTAGCAGTCACGATAATCACTGCTACTCAAAAATCACTGACTAGCTCATCTCGAACTCGAACATTTCCATCAGTTCTTTGTGTTGCTTGATAAGTATAAAACCACATTTTGCCAATTTATTCATTATTATTTAAAATTTAGCATATAAATTTCAATATTTCGACAACTGTATTTCAGTAGTTCAGTTTTTGTTGTGACATCAATATAAACAATTTTTAGGAAGTGCTACTTGTTTTTGCAAGTTCCCCTCTAGTTTTCTGTATGTCTATAACATTGAATTCAGCTGCCATTAATGTTGTCAGTTTTGCTTCCAACTACGATACTTCTGCCACTTTGATATCTACTCGTATTTTATTTTTCAGCTTCTTGCTTGAAAGAAAATACTCGGAAAAATTAAAACCATTTACGACTCGCTGTTGCATGTGGCAGCAACTCATTGGTCCCACTATATCCATACTATACTGGTACATAAATCCGTATAACAGAGGAGTGTAAAGGAATGTGATTCAGGTAGCGAAGGATGGCATACTGTGTTGGTTGGAGAGTATGAACGAGTATGTAATATGTGTCGAAGCGTTTAAGCATTAACTGCCAACAGAGAAAAGTAAAGTAAATGCTAAGCAAATGAATGGTGTGTTATTAAAAAACTTTCAAGCGTGCAGACAAGTGCTCAAGAGAAGGCCACAAGAAGAAAAATGTTGAAATCGAGGACGAAATACTCACAATACAGTTGGTAGCAAAACAAGAATGAATACAACAGTTGTGAATTCCCGACTTCGAGATACCCTGAACGATTGCTTATGTAGATTTACGAGTATTGAAACTAAATAATTAAAAACAAAATTTGTTTTATATAAACTATGTTATATGTTTTTGAGGTAGCTTAAGGCAATTTATAAATTGACAAATATATTTGACGTATTTTGCTCAATGCAGGCAGCGGTGCTGTTAGCCATGGTCGTTGTCTGTAAGGGAATAATGTAACAATAGTAAACAGAATGTAGAAGAGAGCAGCACGTGTAGGAATGTAACATATATAGTATACATGGAAATTCATATGACCCAAAGCGCGCTTTATGGTGTAAATATTTTAGGGAGTCTACCACGCACGCTTCTGCTTGTTACATAGACATACATAACCTTGTCTCTTTGGGTACAGGATATAAAAACCAATCAGTCTCACAAAGCAGCAAAGCGGAAGTCGAGCAAAGGAGTTAAATGCCACAGCGATTCACATAAATAGCTTGGTTAAGCTTTTACATACTTCTCGTTTTTGCTTATTTTCCATTTTTATACACTTTACGCCTAGTGAATAAAGTATTACAATTTTGTTACGGAATTTAAAGGAAGCATTGAATATCCCATAAAGTATATATATTCTTGATCAGCTCGGCGTGACGAATCGTACGTGCCATGTTCGTCTGTACGCTGTAAGAACACTTCTTATGTTCCTATGTGAAACATATATCAGAACTACTTTGCCAAGCCTTTTTTAAGGGTAGCCCCTATACAAACACTTTTCATCTTTTGCATGATCAAATTTTTCATTACAGTCAATTGCAATTCGATGTGTCTTACTTTTAAATATTGTCCGCATGAACCAAAACGTCCAATTGTGATATTTGTAGTTAAAACTTTAACTTTTCTCTAGCTAACCACCTCAAATGGAATAAAGGCTTCAAATAATTGCTATAGCCTTAAAACACTTGACAGTAATTTGTGACAGGATGTGTGTGCAGAGTATTGAAGCTTCGCTTCTACCGCAGTTAACGTTTTATCTTGTCTGCCTTACTTTTATTTCCGTTCGTTCGGTATATCTTTTATATACCCTGCATTCATAGGTTGAAACAGTATATTAAGTTTCTGCAAATGTATGTAGCAGGTAGAAGTGGGCGTGGTAGAACACAAAAAGTATGTAAATACATATATTCTTGATCAACGTCAGAAGCTGAGCCAATATAGCCATGTTCGTCTGTCCGTCCGTCCAACGAGATCTTGAAGACTTCTACGAGACGATTTCGATTATACTACTTCCAAGAAAATCCCTTCATCATCTCAATTTACCTGTGACTCTGCTTTGTCGAATAGCTATCCACAAAAATTGACGAACAGACGGACAGATGTGTTATGTTTATTTGATGAAAAGGGTCTATATGGCATTTGTCCACATCAGACTCCTCTGTTTATGAAGAGCAAGGCAACGGCAACGGCTACGGCTACGGTTACGGCTACGCTTTGGTTTGTAATACTTGAGAAGAGTCCTGTACAATTTATCGAGTATATTTGGTTTTCTGGTTTTCAAGATTACCATACATATACATACTAATACTATAAACGCGAAAGTTTGTATGGATGTGTGGATGTTTGTTACTCTTTCACGCAAAAACTACTGAATGGATTTTAATGAAACTTCACAATAATATAGCTCATATATCAGAATACACATAAATGTAATGAATAAATGTAATGTAAAGTAGGCAGAAATTAGTATGAGCGAGATGGCGATAATTAAAACATGATGTATAGCTGAAAGCCACAAATTGTAGAGCGTTCATGAGTTTGTTTTATATGGTCATGTGTGCGTGATATATTCGAAGTAAAATGCGGTAAAAGCATTTTAACGCATTGGAAATGATCCGTTGCCTTGCTATTCATAAACAGATGAGTCGGATGTGGACAAATGCCATATAGACACATTTCAGCAAACAAACATAACACATCTGTCCGTCAATTTTTGTGGACAGCTATTCGACAAAGCAGATTCACAGGCAAAACGACCAAAAAAGTAACGAAAACAGAATAAACTATTATACAATAATAAACGATATGGATTCGTAACTGAGAGATTGCTGCGTGACAGTTAAAGTAAAAGACAGGCAGAGCTACTGACAGTTCGACAAGCTGTACCAGTTAGAGGCCACACTGCTTGAATTAATGTCATGCAAGTTTGTTTTAGATCAATTTATTTAATTTTTTTTCTGTTGCATACTTCTTGGCGTTTAAGCATGTTGTATACGCACGTAGTACGTCAAAGGCAAAAACGTTTGTACATGAAAAGGGACAAACAGACATACATACACATATACATACATAGGCAAATGGACAGGCCGATGGTTTCATTAAATAAAATATAAAATATGAAACCATAAATACAGGGTCTTTATCTAAGAGGTTACATGTACATGTTTCGAATCAGTCTACTGGCTGCACATGGCAAATTTTTACTGCTTGTACCATACTTCTCAGGAAAAAAAGCGGAGTGTATCGTCTTCATTTCTATATATCCACTAATAAACGCGTTACATCACCCTTCTATGAACAATGCTAATGGTTAGCAGCACCGCTGCTTAAAAATTTGGAATGATAAATATAATGATAACAATAATTGATAACGTGGTGCGCGAAACTAAAATGTATTTAAATAGATGATGAGCCTTATCATTACAAATTAATTTGAAAACAGAAACGATCTTTTACGTATGAACAAGCGATACATGAAATTTAAGATGCATTATTAAATAACTTTTGCTCGCAGTAGGTCAGACTACCACTCCGAAGACGGAGACAATACAATACATCGTCTTGTTCTCCCAACGCACGGTGCAGCTGCCATCGCTATTGTTGTTCCAGAAGCACGAATTGGCGGCATGCAGACCAGCACCAATCTTCTGCATAATCGAGACCGAGCATACGTACTTGTATGGTTTTTGCTCCTTGATCAGCAGTTGAAGGCACTTATCCACCACATTAGTAGTCCATATCTTGACCATATTGTGATTGTACGAATTTCCACCGAGGGTGCTTTCAACGGCATCCTTCACAAGACGACTTATTTCATCGGGACTAAAATCATTTTCATCGCGTTCCTGTTTCATTGTATCTACTCAGCTTAAAAGTTTATAACTTATTTTCGAGAAAAAAATAATGAGAAGTTATTCTCAAATATATAAAATATCTCAACGACTACTCAATATTTAGTTATTCAAAATAATTTTTATTCAACATAAAGTTTTCAATTACTAATAATTATCTATGGAGAAATTGTATGACAACGGAACCGAAACATAGTAACATACTATAAGTAACATATTAGCTTCATTTCGTATATGTATTACTTACAATGCAGTGAAATGTTACACATTCTTCTATAACAGTGACAACTAGTTGAGCTAGATTGGTTTCTTATTTAATCTATATAATTTATAATTGTCTTTTGTATTGTTGGAATCGATCTTGCACTCTTTGGATTCATTTAGCGGACAAAATTTAATAAAAAATACATTTTTTAGGTCCCGCATGAGCCCCAATACTCCTTGGAGGTGAGTATTTTCAACGTTAGCTTCGGTTGAACCGAAACTCTAATACCATTCAAAATAAATTTTAAATCGCATTTAAATAGCGTCTTCCCCAAATAGTGGGCGGTACACGCCCAATAGTAGATGTCTAAGAAGCGATCATGCATAAGATGCCACCATATCGAATTTCAAGTTGAAGTTTTTATACAAATGCATAAAAGTGAGCTATGGGCGGGACTCGCCCATTTGTATATGTATATGAAGCGTATGACCACTAAATTCCGCCAAATCGAGATTCAAGCTAATATTGATTTAAATAAATAAGTTTTTCCTACTAAACCACAAAAGTTAGTGGTGGGCTTGTATGGGGCTATTCCAAAAATGGGTCCTACCAATTAATATAGTGTGAAACGTCCGTTCATTATAGATTATCATATCAATTATTAAGTTGATATTGACTACAATAAAATAGTTATACAAAAAGTAAAAAGTGGGCGGTGGGTTTGTATAGGGGCTACCCCAAAAAGTGGCCATGGCGGGTCAATCTTGATACTCTATTAAACTGCAATAACACGAAGTTTATGTGCCAATTTTCAACTGGATCGCATAAAAATTGGTGCCTAAAAAATGCGCAACATCCAGACAGACACGGACATGGCTAGATTGACTCGTCTCGTTGAGCTGATCAAGAATATATATAGTACTTTATGAAGACGACGATGCCTCCTTTAACGCGTTACATACTTTCAGACAAATTAGTAATACCATTCCACACTGTGAGCAGTAACAACAGTAGATATATCAAATATGGTAGATCTGATGTTGTAAATCGCTTTGAAACCAAACGACTCTAATATTCAAGATACTTCACGACTGTTTACATTATCGACGGAGCAGTATCTACGAACATATATTTGAAGCGCATCTGGGCGACTCACAAAGTAGTAATTTTGAATTCTTTAATTTTCTAAAATGATTAATCCACACATTGTCAATAAATGGGTAAAGTTCCGAATAGTTTGTATTTAATTAACATAAACATGAGTTTACAGCGAAAATTTACTTAATTCTTCTTTTGTATGACAATCGTAAAAATTTGTTAATGATGATCACTACTTCGTATAGTTTTTGATCAAGTCAAGTAGTTCATCAGCTTCTTTTTCCATCCTTACTTGGATAAGAATTGTCGTTTCATTTGAACTCGGAGCATTGCTCAGAAAGACATTGGTTTTTCCCCTACGTTGGGTGCCTACATCTTTGTTCAATCTTATACTCACAAGAATATTGCCGCTTTCGAGGTCAGCGAATACAATCAACTGAGTTTCTCCGGAATCTTTAACTGGCTTCAAAAGCAGTGTACAAACTCCATGATCGACGAAATCACCGTCTTCCTTAACAAATACTATACATTTCTTTGTATACATAGGGTCGCTTTCAATGGCCTGTCTTGATTCGACCTCAATCGATACATTTCTATCTTCATTTCCATTTCCATTTTCGTCTTTGTCTTTCTTTGTTTCATCATCATCGAGCTCCTTTATGTATTTTTCATACTCTTCCAGGATATTAGAAAGCCGACAAAGCGAATTGGCTTTAACATGCTTTGCTATCCAGTTAACAAACTGTTCGTTTAATTGTTTTAACCGAGCGCAATATAGCGCCGAATGAGCGTTTCTCTCTCCTGCTGAAGTTCCGGCACTATATGCTTCTCCAATAAATGTGTAATTTTTGGTATCAATAGTTGCTTTAAATACGTCAGATTTAAAATATAGCTTATCGGATTCTGTTTTCTTTGCAGCAGAGAGTTGCGACTGAAAAGAGAATTTAAACGAGTTTGACTTTAACAATTTTTCTGGTGCATACAGTAGAACTGAACACTATAAGAAGCTTTATAAATCATGAATATATCAGATGTTAATTAAAATCGTGTGTCAAACTTCGTTAAAATACATTTTAGCTTACATTATGGCTTGGATTTTGGTTCAATAGAGAGTCCAACAAGTTCTTATTAAAATTTTTTGATTTTTGATCGACGGTAGCTTTGTTGTCCAACTTAAATGACATTGTTTGAGTTACATCATTTGAGGTGGGCGATTTTGCCGGAGAAGCCGCTGCCTTCGGAGTTATTGTGTTAATAGCTAAAGTCAAAAGGAATGTTCTGCTTATACCCATAACATGGAAATATTTACATTGATTTGTGACTCACCACTAAATCCACTAAAAACACTTTGGGGTACTTCGTCGCTTGTTTCGCCCGTGCCGTTGGACCCGGCAACGTTGTGGCGCGCCTTTTTTCTTTCTAATATCTCTTCAGAAACAGTACGCAGCTCGCCACATTCCTCGCGCTCCTTCTCGCGCACCTCCTCGCGCTTCTCCTCCTGATCTGAGTGTTTACGTTTACGATCAGAAGAGTCTTGGCGAATTGCTGGCATTATTATTAATTTCAACTAACTCAACTTCTTCTTTTAGCTTCAATTTGACTATGAAAAATGTGAATGTGAATTGACATTTATATACAATTATTTCAAGGCCTCCAAGATGAAAAAATATTTTGTATACCTTTTTTTCCTTTTTATAGCCAGCACAACAAATATTTGTAACAGGGTATATTGGATTTGTTAAACTGTCAAAATGTATATAATATAACCAGGGGCGGATTAAGAACGTTCACTTCGAGGGAAACGCTACTACAAGAAAAAAAAAAAAAAAATGAAAAGGTTCGTCAATGTTTACATTTTTATCATGGTGAAGTTCACGAACGAGCAACGTTCCCGGAATCTCTAAAACCACATTGTGGCGAATTTTGCATTAAGATCTATTGCCTACAATCTTACAAGATTAAACTAATTCAAGTACTGAAGCGTCTTGATCATTTGAAATGCCGAAGTTTCTCTCTCTATTGCATTCAGAATAAGTGACCGTGTGATGTGAATTTCATGTCGGAAGCGTGATTGTACCATATTTTTTTGTCGATGAAAATGATCGCCATGTTAAAGTCAAGGGAATTCGCTATCGTGTCATGTTGGCCAGAATTGGATGGACTTATTATCGGGGATATATTGTTGCAATTATAAAAAAGGCCAGCAAAGAAACGTTCTCTGACTAGAGAAGACATAGAGAAACTAAACTCACCAAGTTTTTGCAAAAAAAAATAAAAAAAATAATAATAATAAAACCTCTTAATGGAAAACCCTTTGCAAGTTTACAAGTTGTAAGGCAATATATTAGTAATTCTTCAACCCTTCACACTTAATACGAAAAAGTATTATTTGTCTGAAAGTTTACAACGCATTGCAGCTGTCATCAGAGACTGATAGTTTTTTTCTCTGATAGTTTTTTCTGTCTTGATAGTTTTTAATCCATTTTTGCGATATCTAGTTGAAGTCCGGTATGGAAGCTTATTTTGGTCATAATCTCACAGAGTATCCACATCGACATGCTACGCCTACTTTTAGGGATAGCCGTTATTTTCATTAAAAATTTATTTAATTGAATTATTATTAACTAGAAATTTTTTATAGTATCATTTTATTGCAGTTAAATAGAGTATCCATATTGACATGCAACGTCCGCTATTTGGGATAGTATGACTTTTAGTATGAACATTTTTTATAGTGGCTTCTTATGTAAGAGCTTTTCACAGAGTGTGAGTGTCCCACTTTTAGTCTTTTTGTATGAAAACGTTCTTTTTGCAGTCAATATTGAGTTAAAATTTGACATTAAGGCTTCTTGAGGACGAACGCTTTACCAAAAATATTAAGGGCCGTGTCCCGCCCTGTTTTAGGAATAACCCAAACAAACTTGGCGCTCACTTTTGGGATTTTGTATGAGAAACTTACTTCTTACAGTCAGTATCAACTTAAAATGTTATGTAGTGGCTTTTTATGGATAATCGCTATATTTTTTTCTTAACTTTATTTTATAATTTACAATCTGTTTAAACAACAATAAGTAATAATTTGAATAAATAGTGTTAGTGTCGCGAGTAAGAAAGCCCATTGGTTTACTTAACTAATATAGATGTTAATAAGAGGCTTTATCTCTCTGTGGCAGCTGGCAGTGGTTTAGATAAACAAGAGGATGTGTACCTTGTCTAAGGGTGAATGTCACATGTATCGATTTCTGTTCATTTACTTTGATCCGCCATTTATCAAGCCAAACATTTATCCTATTTAGGTTATCTTGAAGGTTGCGTGCTGCTACTGTAGGTTCACTATTTTACGCCATGATGATAGTGTCATCGGCAAAGGTTGCAGTATACGTATGCGGAGACAGCGGTAAATCGGATATAAATAGTAAAAAAATGGATATAAATACTGGTTCTAACACGCTACCTTGTTTAACGCCACAATTTGTTTGAAACAAATCAGTGAACTCATCCTTAATTTTGACCATAAAGAATCTATTTTTCATGTAGGAGTTCAAGATTTTGAAGTATTTTGAGTTTGTTCATAAGTCCAGCGTGCAATACTTTATCAAAGGCTTTTGAGACATCTAGGAACGACGCGGTGCAGTATTCATTGTTTTCGAGAGCAGCTCTTTCAAATTTGTTTACCCTGTTAACTTGTTCTATCGTAGAGTGGTACTTTCTGAACCCGAATTGATGAGTAGGGATAAGATTGTTCCGTTCGATAATAGGACATAGTCTGGACAAAAATAGCCTTTCAAATATTTTGAACAATATTGTAAGGAGGTTTATCGGCCTATATGAGTTTACGTATTCTTTTGGTTTTCCCGGTTTTGGTATGGCTATTATCTGTGCAACTTTCCATTGATTAGGAAAATGGTCACATCGCAGGATTGCATTAAACATTTGTGTAATAATGTGAAAGCCACTCGCCGGGAGTTCTTTAAGTGTTTTACCAGTCGCTTTTTTATCTTTCTCCTTTAGTATTTCTTTTTTTACTACGCTTAGGCAGAAGTTTTTTAGTGGTAAATCTATTTATAGCGGAGAGTCTAAGAAATTAAGTATTTCCTGGACAGCGTCTATATTACTGGTTTGAAAAGGCTGAAAGACATCTGCGAGATGGTATTCGCCTGAAGAGGTACGCATGCTAATTTTTGCAATGATTGGTGAATGATCTGAAGACAGGTCGTGGCAAGATTCAGCACGGACGAGATTTTTTGGTATGGCTTTAGCTATAAAAAAAGTCATTTAGATCCGGCAACTTGTTCATGTCACTGAGCTAATAGGTTGGTTCGTCTGTTGAAATGTGGAATGTGTTGTTTGCATTCATTGCGCTTATAAGTTCTCGTCCTCTAAGTGCTAATAGCCTTGAACCCCATTGTGTATGTTTTGCATTGAAATCGCCACCAGCTATAAACCTATTCCCCAATGAGATTATAAAATTTTCAAACAGGTTTTGCTTTGTGAGCTGATTTGTGGGGCAATATACCGATGCTACAGTAAGTGGCATAAATTGTACTGTCATTTCGATTTTGGTTGCTTGCAGGTAGCTTGTTTAGTGGTTTTTTAATTCAAAATGGGGTATGGTGTTCTTTATAATAACTGCTGTACCGCCACGAGCCGTGCCAGCAGGGTGGTTGGTGGTATAAATATTTTACTTTGGTATACATACAAAACTTCTGTTCGTAAGGTGCGTTTCCGATATCTACATTTTCTTTTGCCAAGAATATGTAGCTTGACTTCATGGATGTGCTGTGAAAGCCCATTAGCGTTCTAGCTGACTATTTTTAACATGTTCTAATTGTTGAAATGACAGTTGTGAGCAAATTAAGTCATTTGCTCCATTAGTGACTTCATCATTGCCTTAAGTTACTTCATGTTATTATTCTCTACTGCAGAAGGTGCTGCTTCAGGCATTAAATTATGGGTTGGAATTGGTACAGTGTTTACTTTGACTACTTCCGCACAGCGAATTCCACGTCTGGCCTAGTTGGATATCAGTTTCGGATCTGAATTTTTATTATTATTTGTATTGGCCGCCGAAGTAACATTGAGTTCAAGTGCTGAAACTGGGTTTGTTGTTCCCTTAGCACCGCTATATAGTTAGAGATACATGAGTGATGCCAGCCATTATCCAATTATGCTTAGACCGTGCGGTTTTACAAATATTTTTTTCTGAAAGCTTCCTTTTTATACCAATTTTTTTGAAATATCTGACTCGAAGCCAGCATTTAAACTTAGCTTGGTCCCAAGTTTATAGAGTATCCATGCCCACTTTTTGGAGTGGCCCCACCCACGTTTAGATTTCACAATACGATTTGAAATTTTGTGTGAAATGTATTAGAGCTTCGGTTACACTTAAGTTACCATTTTTCTTGTATTTTTTTCTTTTTGTTTCAATTTGACAGTGTTTTATCTAACACTCGGTATAGAGGCATATAAACTTAACTTTGTATCATATGGCTCTAATGCGAAGCAGTATCCACTATAAATAATATTGCTTGTTATATTTCATTCGTTCACAAAGCTTTCAGGAAACTGTAAGTATCCAATTTCTTCCGCGTGTGAAGCGAACAAAAAAGAAAAAATTGAAATAAGAAAAAAAAATAATAAAGCACAACAATATGAGCGAAACTCGGTTGCCGCTCGAGGCGCACAAATTGTTCGAGGCGTTTGCCTGAAATGACGTGTCCTGTCTAGCTAGAGCTGTGTATCTGTGCGCTGCATGTATAGGGTGTCTCAGTATTTACGCCGGATTTGATTTTCAAATAAAAAACTGTTGTTTTTTGAAAATTTGTGAAACTTTTATTGAAACATAAAGTAGACATCATGCGGTTATGTATGAAATAACACATCGGGTAAATGGCCGCCTCGGCTTTGCTGGCAGATACGCGTTCTTTTCGTGAAATTTTTCATAACCGTTTTGCATAAATGTTGCGGTATTTCATTGATGCAGCGTGTAATTTCTTCTTTCAATGCTTGTGGGTCGTGGGCTTATTCACATAAACCTGTGACTTCAAAAACCCCGAAGAAAAATGTCTAGAGGCGTCAGATCACATCATCTAGGCGGCTAATTCTGTAACACAATGTATGCAAAACGCTTATGGAAAATTTCACGAAAAGAGCGCGTATCTGCCAGCAAAGCCGAGGCGGCCATTTACCCGATGTGTTATTCCATACATTTATGTATGCAAAACTGCATTTTCTTGTTGTTGTTGTTTTTTAACAATGCCCGATGAGCTATTTACCCGATGTGGTACTCCATATATAACCTCATGATGTCTACTTTATGTTTCAATAAAAGTTTCATACATTTTGAAAAAGCAACAGTTTTTTGTTTAAAAATCAAATCCGGCGCAAATCCTGAGACACCCTTTATGTGTGTGTGTGTGTGTGTGTGTGTGTGTATATGTAAACAAGCAGCTTCCGATTACAACACACAGCAAGAAGAAGCAACGGCAGCAAAAATACACATGACGATTATAACAACGTGCACTGCCTTTCATTTTTACAACACGCTAAATAGTCAGCATTTATCGTTAAGGACCAACATGGCACACAGATACACCAACACCAATACGAACACCAACCTTAACACCGTCACTCGCATCAACAAATAAAGAAGGACAGCAATGAGCACTGACAACCGGAAGTTTGTGTAGGAGACAAGGATACGTAGGTGTTGCGTTGACAGACGTGTGACGACCTACAGGCAACACCAGCCGTTATGGAAGTTGCGCCAACGCAGCAATGTAAAGAGACGAGTCGATGTAGCTATGTCCGTCCGTTCATTCTTTGAAATATTTGTTTGAAAATTGGTATGGAGATCTTTTCTAACCAAAAGCCGTTCAAGTTCGAAAATTACTTTATGGCTTTATGCACTAGAAGGTATAGCTTAAATCATTCTCGCCAACTTTGCGGTAGCAAATACTTTCTAGAGAGAAAAGTCTGCTAAACAATTAATGAAATTTTTTAGCGTTCTCGAACCAGCTACAACTGCAACGATTAAACTTCAAAGTGAGAAGTTGGTTTTAGGCGACTTTTACGCTATTTGGTTTACTTGTAAAATTTAAATTGTTAAAATAGCTACTGTTTTAGCTTTACTTTTAGTCACTGAATTTGAAAAACTTGAGCCTACTCCATTCGAAAATAGTGTTTTTTATATGCCACCGATGTAATGTAAAGCAGACTTCTGAACAGGAAAGTATTTGTATAGCCGCTTTGACACAGTTTTATATTCCAGAGTTTTATCCGTTGTTGAAGAAGTGTAACTACTTAAAGAAAGTAGTGCTAGCTGAAGTATTTTATCTGGAACTGGAGACGCGATTCATACATGAATTTGTTTAATTAAAATCGCGAAAAACCAAAAGTAATACATAATCAAAAACTGTCTGGTACCCTTCCCCTTGCCTCTCCTTTCCCAAGCCACTTCTTTCCTTGTCTCACCTTCCCCCTGCCCCACCATCCCCATGACAATATACTCTACCTCCAATTCTCCTACCCCTCTTCTCCTGTCCCTTCCATCCTTTCTCCAATCACCCCTTACGTTGCCCTCATTCCCCTGCCCCTTTCCCCCCATTCCTCTACCCCTGCCTCTCCACACTTTCCCACCCCTTTTCAAAGTCCCTTCGATAATGGGTAACATGAATTCAACATTTCATCCCTCTATCTTAAATGATACCCAGCGCGTTGCTGCCATTCTCCTACATTTACCCCACCTTACTTATTTTGATAAGAATTCATAATTATTGATAATATGACCAATAAACATGAGCTAACAATTTAAATTATTTTTATACCATTCACACATAGTGTGAAATGGTATTATCAGTTCGTCTGAAAGTTTGTAACACATTAAAGGAGGTATCGTAGACCCCATAAAGTATATATATTCTTGATCAGCGCGACGAGACGAGTCGATCTAACCATGTCCGTCTGTCTGTCTGTATGTTGTTGCGCATTTTTGGGGACTACTTTTAATGCTATCCAGTTGAAATTTTGCACATACACTTATTTTTATTGCAGTTTAATAGAGTGTCGAGATTGTCCCGCCACGCCCAATATTTGGAGCAGTCCCCATACAAACCTACTGCCTACTTTTGACTTTTGTATGAAAACTTCTTTCTTAAAGTCAATATTGGGTTGAAATGCGACATGGTGCCATTTTATAGACAGCCGCTTAACATATATAGACTAATGGGCGTGGCCCGCCCACTTTTTTGGTAACCCCCATACAAACCCACCGTGCAATTTTGTGTGTTTTTATGAAAAAATTCTTCATTTAAATCAATATTAGCTTGAAACTTGATTTGGTGGATTTTAGTGGACAACCGCTTCATATACATATACAAATGGGCGTGTCCCGAGGTAGTCCCAACTCACAGCTCACTTTTATGCATTTGTATGGAAAACGTCAATATCAACTTGAAATTCGTTATGGCGGCATCTTACACATCCACTACATCGCTTCATACACATCTGCTAGTGGGCGTGTACCGCCCACTTTTTATGGTAGCGCCAATTTAAACCCCCACTTTTATGTTTTACAATACTATTTAAAATTTCGTGTGAATGGTATTAGAGCTTTAGTTCAACCGAAGTTAACGTTTTTTTTTGTTTTTATATAAAAAAACTACTTTTTGTGACTTAAATATAAAAGTTAGACATATGCTGACGCTGACTTTTTTGTAGGCATTATCAAGTTCTAAAACTTTTCTCTAGAGCTCAATCATATATATCTCATCGATAAGGCAGCGTTCGTAAGAAACGTTTTCATTTAACCGTTTTTTCTGTGACTTACTTTGCAAATACGTCTACCACGAAAAAGCCTTTTCATTTTTCGGGTTAATATAAAGCCTATAACACTCACAAATAACGTGGCTTTTTACTGGTAAACAATTTTCAAAATCGGTTCAGTAGATCCAGAGATTACCCCCTACAACCTCACAAGTTTATTGAAAAAGTGTTTATTACATATTAAAATACACACTTTGGGAATTTATTTCTTAAAAATGATATTGTCCAAATGTAAACCGTTGCGTTCACGGCATTCATTTAATCGAGCACTAAAATTTCCTATGACGGCTCGGCAGGTAATTAATGAGGCTTTAATTCTTGCACCAACTGAATTTTGTAGGGGTGCAGGTTTAAATGACGAACATGTCGAATACTGCAGAATTTTCTACGCGCTACAGTCGCTGAATTACCGTTTTTGTAAAACTCACGTACGCACAACGTACGGTCCGCTCCCGAGAAACGCTCCATAGCGACTAAATTCCGAAAAGCTAGGCTACCGATTGACATACCCCCTCGGAATAGTTGCGTTCACGCAATCAGCAAATCAAATGTGAACTTTCTTTTGAGACACCCAGTATTATATTAAAATTCAGTTTTATTTACACAAAATTTTCGTCTTTGTGCCAAATATTTAGCGATACGTTTCACATTTGATACACCAAATATATAACTTACTGACGCTCGTTCGTTCGTATGTGTGCGAAAAGACCAAGGTGTCTATCTCCATGCAGCTATGGCTGGACAGCGTTGATTTAGCGTTGACAATCCTGCACTTTTGATACTGTTATTATTGGTTACTTTTAAGACACAAGGTCGAAATTCGTATACAGGGCGAACTCTAGTAGCTCGTAGCCAGTAGGATCAATAAGTAAAATATAACGTTAGTAAAGAATAAAGTTAGTAATGAAAAAGCTTAACACATAATGCGATTTTTTTATACTTCCTCTTTTTCTAAAAACAAAATTCAAGTTCGAAACTTTTCTGGGTTGATGAAGTATTCACACCATATTGCTATTAATATGAAATGAAACTTACTTCAAATTAATTCAATTAGTGATTGATGCAAAGAGTTTAGTATTTGCAATAGCCGCTGTCATTCAGTTTTTGTTTGCTATGACCCAATTCTTTCCATATCCCTTACTGATTTCCGCTTTTTTCGTGAAATCATTTTAATATAACCATCGTATTTTATGTGCCACGGTTTAATTTCAATTCGATAAAACATGTTCAAAGTAAATTCCAGAAATTGAATCCAGGCATGTAGCGGACTCACACCTTACTTTAAAACTTCAGGCTGTTGTCTAAAAATTTGAGAATGGAAATCTGTGATTTCTAAAAGCTTCTTTAGATTGACATATTGGGCTAGATTTATTTGATTTTGTTTCGCTTATAATATTTAAAAGTTTTCCATCAATTAATGTCAATTCATAACTTGGCATTACTCACTAATGCATATTCACTTTTTAAACGTCTGCAAAACCTTACCGATTGTTTACCTCTTTTTATGCATACAATACATTAAAATGTATCCACTAGTTTTAAAGTTTATATTTCGACTTCCTTATGTCTTATATCACAGCCGTGGGCTTTGTTTAATTGCTTTATGTTAATGTAAGTATTGTTCTTTTGCAAGTCTATTGTCCAATAAAAAGGCTTACTCTGTAAAGCGTACTTTTGTTTGGCCAACTTTAGAGTGTGGTGGGCTTGCTGTATTCCATGCATTAATTACAAGCACCAAATAGTTTGAAAGCCACTCTGACTGCGAAGTTTTAAATCATTCTCTGGCATTTTGGTAAATATCGTTCTATATGGTCGACAAAATTATTTACTTTTGCCTTTATATTATTAATATGAGATGTGCATTAACCGGCTGCATTGATATCTGCTATTATATTCGCTGTTAGTTGCATGGTTCATATATTTATAGATCTTTTATAGTCTTTTTTATAAACCAAATGAATCCAATTATAGTGACTTCAACTGCAGACGCCAAACACAGACACAAACCAATATTTAAAAGCTTTGAGTAAACTACAGAAAATGAATCCAATTCAGAAAGCAATATTTTAATGAAAACTGTTAAAACTGTTTCTCTTTTCCATTTTCTTAGTTGTGGTTGGTGAAAGTGCATGTGCAAATGTTTTATATGTAATTGTATAGATACTTTTATATTTTATCTGCATACATGTATCTAAAAGTATGTGTGTTGCTTTAATGCATTACATATGACTGCTGGGACTGTGTATCTGAGTTTCATGCAGCTTTATTTGTTAATGTTTCTCTACAGCACTCGCAAGTGCCTTTAAGCCGCAAAACATTCATATTTTATTCTGTTTACTGTCTGCGTATTTATTATCTTAAGAAGTATTTGCTTTAAATTTTGACAATAACAACAACCACGGTGCTATAAATATTTAACTTAAAAAGTTTGTTCCTTTTTTGACACAGACTTTTAAATGTATTTAATATTCTCTTCACACAGAGTGCGAATAGTATTATAATTTAGTCACATTATTTGCAACGTCGTAAAGGAAGCATCGCAGACTGGTATAATGGTATATATTCGTAATCAGTACGGCAAGATGAACGATGTCGCCATGTCTGTTTGAAAATTTCATTTTTATTGTAATCTTATTATTTCGAAACATTTCATGCGCAACAAAATAATCCATAACACCCTATTCCAGACAGACAAACGTCCAAAAGACGATATTCAAATACATATATGAATATATTTTTTTACATTAAGGGCCATTTTCACGACTTGCCTATATAAGCCTAGAAAGGTAGTTCGACGAACCAATATATTTGTATCAAAGATAGTTGTCAGCTTGACTTCACAATTTTGATAACAAACAAAAGCAAATGCAAAGAGAAAACCAAATTGAAATTTTGTATTAAAATTTGGGATGCATACGTGCGTAATATATGCATAGATTGGCTCGTTTTTTACTACTGCAGCAGCGCTCACTCTTATGCAATTTCTTTTCTAATTTATACTTTTTATTCGTTTACATATGTGAAAATCAGAGTTGAGCTATATTTAACTACCTATGATTCAATCACGGCAACTGAAAATTCACTGATATCACATTGTAAATATCAGTGACTGCGAAGCATTTGTTTCTTACTAGTGAAACTATGACTCACGGCGTATGAGCACTATATCATTCATGTAGTGTTAGCAGCACAAAAAGTCTCAAAGTATCAAGTTGATGATATGCATGACATACTATTACTGTTACGCCGTGTATTACAATATCGAGTAGCAACTGATATCAGTGATTTTTCAGTAGCCGTGATTGAATCACAAGAAGTTGACTATCGCTCAACTGATATATTGAATCATACACGTGGTGTTCACACCGCTATTTGAACACTTGCTTTGAATTCAATCTTTATGCTACGTAGGCGTTTATCTCTGCTAGCATCTGATTTCTTTTACTGGAGTGGCAAATGAAATGTATCTTTCTATTCTTTAGGGTTTTATTTTATATCCAATCCTTTCTAGAAAAAGACATCAAAACACAACTCTTGCAGTATACAATTGCGGTTTCACGTATTATTTCCTTAGACCCTACAAATTATAGTGGAGATTTGGCACTTGATCAATTCTGAGAAGAATTATGTGAAAAATAGATGATCCAATTAATTTTTGGAATCGGAAATGAAATCAGCAATAGTTTGATGAAACCAAAGGAGAAAAATTATTAATAAAAATGCGGAAAATTTTACACAAGTTACGGTTATATCAGTAATTCGACTGTGCCTTTCATACAATAGAACCTACAGTGAAAATACTTACTCTAAATAACTTTAAAATACTTTTCATGAGACTACAGAATTTTCAAATATGAATACTCAACACAGCTGAACGTTCATATTACAGTGCAAAACCACAAGATTGTGGTGGCTTAGCAACATCATCTCGAAAATGTTTCGAGCCAAATACAATTGCTTTCCTACATGCTCCAAAGCCACAATCTTTTCCCATTTGCTGAATTTGACTTTGGCGCAGCAAGTGCAGCTTCAACTCAAATATTGGCAACTGTTTGGCACGCCACGTCTATGTAAAATTTGCATAGTGTCAGCCTTTGTATCAGCCTTTGGTATTTCAGTGAATATAGAAGAATTTGTGTAGAAGCAGCATTGGGTGAAGCATTTTACAGGGTGTCCCAACCAGAGAGTGTACGATTCAAATTTGATGCTCATTTTTATTCTGTGCAAGCGGTAACTCTGAAATTTGATAATTGGCATCAACGATTCTTCCGATTATTAAAAATGGAGTGAATGCCGTTTTTTCAAAACAAATCCTCTTCATCTTTGAAGCGTAATTTCATCTGAATGGATTCATCACTAAAACAAATTCTTCATTTTGCGGCTCAGAAAATCCGCCCGTTATGCATGAGAAGCAAGCAACTAGCTGTTGCGGATTTTGGTCAGGCGGCGTGATTGGGCTTTACTTCTTTGAAAATGCAGTGACTGGGAATGGTATTCGTTACAATGATGAAGGAGTTCTTGTGGCCTCAACTGGACGGTATGGATCTGGATGAAACGTGGTTTCAGCTACAGTTTAGCGATATTTAACTGCCTGTGATTCAATCACGGCGACTGAAAAATCATTGATAACAGTTGCTACTCGATATTTTAAATGTGAGTGATTGAGTATCATTTGTTTCGTACTAATGCCACTATGATTCACGGAGTATGAGTAATATATCATGCATGTAGTTTTAGCAGCACAAAAAGTATCGACGTATCAAGTTGATGCATGATATATTACTGATACGCCGTGAATTACAATATCGAGTGGCAACTGAAATCAAAAATTTTTCAGTCGCCGTGATTGAATCACAGACGGTTAAATATCGCTCAACTGATATATTATATCATAAACGTAGTATTTTCCTGCTCCATTTTTCCTCTTATTGAAATCGTATCTAAGCAATCGACATTTTTATGTTCAAATGGAAGGAAAAACATCGAAACTATATAGAATCCATGCTGGTGTTCCACAGGGCAGTGTTCTGGGACCTGTCCTTTACACAATATTCACTGCCGATCTTCCTGTTGTCAGTGATGTTCAAGTAGCCACTTATGCTGATGATACAGCTATAATTGCATCTAAAGACACTGCGGCAGAAGTATCTCAAGATATTCAAAATGAAATAGTTGAAATAGAGCGATGGCTTAAGAAATGGAAAATAAAGGTTAAAGGTTAGAATTTTTGCTTTGTCTATGTTCTGATCTGCTCTAACAGCAATGAAGGAGAAAACAATTTGCTGATTGTTTCGTGTGTTATACGGCCATTAGCAGCATTTGTTAGGTTGATGCGTGATATATTACTGATACGCCGTGAATTACAATATCGAGTGGCAACTGATATCAGTGATTTTCTGTCGCCGTGATTAAAACACAGGTAGTTGACTATCGCTGTAATAAATCTTTATGCATCGTTGGGTTTAATCACTGCTAGCATCTGGTTTCTTTTACTAGAGAGGAAAATGAAATGTTTCTTTCTATTTTCATAGTTTTTTATATCTAATCCTCTCTAGAAAAATACATCAAAACAGAACTATTGCCAGTTGTAGTGAAATATGGCACTTCTCAGAACTATGTGAAAAATAGATGATCCAGTCAATTTTTGGAATCGGAAATGAAATCAGAAATAGTTTGCACTAAAATAATTCCAAAACCGATGACTTCCTAAGATACCATCTTCCCATTTCAATTACTATGATATTTTTAAGGATTGCTTCTTCTTTTATGGGAGCTCAATAATTGAGACTATATCACACTCTCTCCTTTTGTTGTTTATGCCATTTTAAGCCAATTCTCTCCAGAAAATGGCACCAAAAAGAAGATATTTCAGAAACTGATGGCAGTTTCCTCTAGTTTGGAATTAGTTTCAAAGAATTGTAGTAGAAATATGCCACTTGGTCAATCCTGGGAAGGATAATATGAGATATACACGTTACAATGGGTTTTTTGAATGGGCGCTGTAATCAACCATAGTTGGCACTAGAATGTATATAAATCTGGTGACTACCTAAAATACCCTGTACCCGCTTCAATTTGCTGCTGGAGCCGAATGATTCCTACTATCTACCAAACTATCGAATGGTTTCTTGTACCATTTTAAGTCAACCCTCTCTAGAAAATGTCACTAGACATCGATTTGGTGGTACATCTGGCTGTCAAGCTTGGATACTACAAAACATTGAAAAAAAAAAAAAACATATGGTGTTGTCAAAATTCTGCTTTGCAATGCCAATTTCTGGAGAGGTTTTGCTTAAAATGGTTAAAAAAATGATTCGATTGGTGGTTTTGTGAAATCTCAGGTGTATGTGAATAAACTACAAACAATTCCTGAGCTCAAGGCGAGATAAAGCCACATCTTTGTCAAAATGTCATCGAAAATTTCTTGAAAAGAGCAAGGGGCTTTGTTTAAAGTTGCGGGGGCCATTTGCCGGATATCTTATTTCATACATAATCCGAACATATACACTATACAATGCAATAAAAATAGCACCACACGTTCAAAAAAAGTATGCGTTATATTTTTAAATTAAATAGTGCACTTTTGTTGGGATACCCTATATAAGCAACCACATAATAACGACAAGAAGCAGCACTAAAACTCAAACCGCAACAACTACTACTACTACTACTACTACTACTACTACTACTACTACTACTACTATCACTATTACAATTTTAACGACAGCGCTAACTACAACTAGCATACATAGAGAACAATCTTGTAGATACTTACTTACAGTTGCAAAATTGTATCAGCGTCTGTCTCAGTTTGTCACATTATTAGCCTTAATTGTGCACAAGTGAAGGATTAGATAGATTTTATGACTGTCGCGCGAGAAACAAACAACAAAAGAGAAAATTATGGCGCAGCAGGTTACATGTCCGTAGAAATACTCCCACTTCTGCACACACACGCGAGCAATGGGCCGTGTAAGCACACCTTACACACCTGCGAAGTAGCTTCGATGCTACAACGATTAATTTAATGAGATTATATACATGAATTATAAATCGCTGTTGATATTTTACGTTCAATTTGACAAATAATTAATTACAGCGCTGCTGCAACGTACGACAAACGGAGTTGCAGTACAGGTAGAAATACAGATGAAAATCTTAAATTAATTTTTGCAAGGAAGCGTTTAATGAATCAAAATTAAAGCGTAAGATGTAAGTATCTGAAGTATAAAAATCATGTAAGAACATTTCGCGCAGCTGTCGCGTCAGAGCAACGTTCTCATCATAATCAGATTAGCGCCAAAAGTGTCGAAGCGCCAGCAGATATGGCGATGTCGCACAGTGGAGCTACCGCTGGAAAAACGTTGCAAGAATTAAAATTTTGTTTAGATAAAATGATTGGAGATATTGGATAGAAAATGGCACAGAGTTTGTGAAAATTACCTTTCTGTACCCTATATCCGAAAGCAACAAGCGTATAATAAGTTTATGCGTGTGTATGTAATTGGAAGAAGCATCGGAAACTGAGTCGATTTAGCCATGTCCGTTTGTCCATCTGGATGTCAACAGATCTCAGGAACTAAAAGGGCTAGAGACTTCAAAGGGCTAGAGACTAGAGGCTGGAAATAAAATTCCACAAAAAGTATCTACGTATCAAGTTGATGATTTGCATGATATACAAGGTGTCTCAAAAGAAAGTTCACATTTAAAAAATCGATAGAAAAAAAGTAAGTAGTTTATTGAAAAAATGTTTAGTACATATTAAACTACACACTTTGGGAATTTTGTTCTTAAAAATGATATTGCCCAAATGTAAACCGTTGTGTTCACGGCATTCATTTAATCGAGCACAAAATTTCCTACGACGGCTCGGCAGGTATTCTCCGTGATGGCTGCCATTTCCTTTTAATTGTGCCAGGGAAGTCGTGTGTTGCCGTAAACTTTAGATTTGACATAACCCCACAGGATAAAGTCCATAGGGGTTAAATCGGGACTTCGAGGAGCCCAATTTATGTCACCTCTCCTGGAGATCAATTTGCCAGGAAAAATTTCATGAACTCTTGGTAGAAACCTGTTGGACGTGTGTGAAGTTGCTCCGTCCTGCTGGAACCATATTCTTTGGTTATAACCAGGAAAGTTTTGCAGTTCAGGCACGAAGAAGTCGTCTAACATCTCCACATAACGCTCTGAATTCACTGTAACTGTGCGTCTCCTTTCATCTTCAAAAAATTAAGGGCCGATAATTCCTCGCGCCGACATCGAAGCCCATAAGGTCGCTTTAGGCGAATGTAGGGGTTTCTGATGTTTGTGTTTTGGATTGGTTGCACTCCAGTAGCGGCAATTTTGTTGTTTTTACATGTCCAATAAGATAGAAATGAGCTTCATCCGAAATTAGATGTTGGTAAACGTTCGAAAGCGCTAAATCATCTGGTTTATGAATTCAAGCCTCTGCCCAGCATCCTGAGGCTTTAATTCTTGCACCAACTGAATTTTGTAGGGGAGCAGCTTTAAATATTTGTGTAAAATGCGGAACAATGATGATCTATGCACGTTTAAAGCCACAGCACGCTTCCGAATCGAAAGGTCCAAGTTGTCACGAACAGACTGAGACTGAGTCTACGTTTTCGAACGTTCTCGACGACCTTGGGCGCCCGGATTTTGATTTTTCCATCGTTGAAACGGTCTCTTCAAACCTCTCGATCCATTTTCCAATGAGTCGACGGCTTGGCCCATCATTTAAATGACGAAAATGTCGAATACTGCAGAATTTTCTACGCGCTACAGTCGCTGAATTACCGTTTTTGTAAAACTCACGTACGCACAACGCACGGTCCGCTCCCGAGAAACGCTCCATAGCGCCTAAATTCCCAAAAGCTAGGCAACCGATTGACATACTAAGCAACATATTGACATTGACGCGCTCCTCGGAATAGTTGTGTTCACGCAATCAGCAATTCAAATGTAAACTTTCTTTTGAGACGCAAAATATTACTTATACGCCATGAATTGCAATGTCGAGTAGCAAATGATATCAGTGATTTTTCAGTCGCCGCGCTTGAAACACAGGCAGTTAAATATCGCTCAACTGATACATTATATCATACACGTTGTGTCCACAGGCGATTACTTCATATTTAATAAAGTTATTTAAGCACTTGTTTTGAATTCAAACTTTATGCTTCTTTGACTTTTATCTCTGCTAGCATCTTGTCTTTTTCACTGGAGTGGTAAATGAAGTGTTTCTTTCTGTTATTTTCTTGGATTTTTTTTTATCAAATTCTGTGTAGAAAGTGACATCAAAACTCAACTCTTTCAGCATACCATTGCCGTTTCAAGTAGAATTCCCTTAGTTCTTGCAAGTTGTAGTGAAGATATGCCAATTGATCAATCCTGGGAAGGGCTATTTGAAAAATATATGATCCAGTCACTTTTTCGAATCGCAAATGAAATCAGCAATAGTTGGCACTAAAATAAATTCAAAACCGATGACTTCCTGAAATACAATCTTCTCGTCTCAATTCCCAAGATTTTGTTAAGGAATACTTCTTCTGTTACGGGCGGCCAATGATTGAGACTATATCCAATTCTTTAATCTTGTTTTTTATGGAATTTTAATCCAATCCTCTCCTCCAGAAAATGGCGCCAAAAAGAATATATTCCAGAAACTGATGGCAGTTTTCTGTAGTTTAGAATTATTCCTAAAGGATTGTAGTGTAGTTACGCCACTTGGAATATATACAACGCAGGTGACTACATAAAATACACAATGACACATCTAGCAATCACGATTGGATACTAAGAAAACATTTTAAAAAAGGCAAGGTGCTGGCAAAATTCTGTTTTGTAATGCCAATTTCTGTAGAGGATTTTCTTTAAATGGTACAAGAAACGATTCGATGGTATGGGATATAGTCGGAATCATTGGACTCCCGCAACAGGATATGGGTTCCTTAAAAATATCTTGGGAATTGAAGTTGGAACAAGGTATTTCACATATTCAACTTTAAAAAGACTATGAAAGTGTTGTTTTAATTAATTTAAAGAAAAATAGATAAAATTAAATTTTTTTTTTTTCATTTTATTTTAACAGTGCTCGCAGTAGCAAATGAAAATCACAGTGATTTCAAAGTAGCAGTCACGATAATCTCTGCTACTCAAAAATCACTGACTATAGTCTACGATTCCTCAGCAGTAAGCGTTACAAACTTTCAGACAAACGGATAATACTATTCAAACTCTGTGTGAATAGTATAAAAATAGTTTTTATTTTCAAATGTACTCACTCTCAAAGGATGCCCCCACTTTACGATTTTTGTACTAAAATTTTTTTCATTATAGTCATTATTATCAACTTTTAATTCGATATGGAGGCTTATAATGGATAAAGACTTCATATATCAAAGGGTTTATCCCAATAAATTTTTATGTTTTTACGCCTTTGGATAACTGAAAGATTGTTTTTTTTTTAAATTTATTTTGTTGTTTGTTTATTGTTAATTATATCCACACACCAATCTAAAAAATACAAAAAATATAGTCGAGCACCATGTCTAAAGCTCTTTCTCGTTCTCACTGCGAACAGTAGTCAACGCAAGTGACGGAAGCCCACCTCTGCAGCACGGTGGTGCTCGCGGTAGTACGCGCAATAACAAAGTTTTTACCGATAAGTCTGGTCGAGACATGTTACGAGGTAAAAAGTACATTCCGAAAACATATAAAATAGTATCGAACGAAATAAAGGGGGTTAAAAATACCAATGCCCAAGGAGTTTTACAGCTCGTGGGGTATATATCGGTCCAAACCAATTTTTTGTGTATTAATTTTTGGAACCGAGACAAGTCCTCGTTTAAAAGTTATGAATTTTTTAAACTTTTGATGAGTTAATAAAGTAGTTGGTGTCTGTCTTTTATACCATTCACACATAGTGTGGAATGGTTTTATCAGTTTGTCTGGAAGTTCGTAACGCTTTAAAAGAGGCATCGTATACCCCTTGTCCGTCTGTCTTTCTGATAGTTGCCTACATTTTTTTTTTTTTTTTTACAAATTTTTTAGGTATCTGGGTGAGTTTCGGTAGTTATGCGCCTTTTGTTTATAGAGTAGCTATATTCTCATGCCACGCGCACTTTTTGGTGTAGCCCCTATACAAAAATGGTGTTTGAGTTTCTGTTCAATAGAAATTAAAGTTTTTTCTTCTTTTTTTCTATATCTTAATGCAGTGAAATCTTTAAGAATAGAATTGCGGATTGTTTCTAATCAAAAGCATGCCGAAAATCCAAATCAAAATACGAAATCTGCCACGTGCAACAGGCACGAAACCAAATCAAAGCAAATGAATGCCACACTGCCAAAATATAACTATAATCTAAAAAATTAATTGAGCCGGGAGCAACTGATGAAGTTGATATTGCAACTTTGTGCTTATTAGATTTTAAATTAGAAAAACTTGTCAGCGCCGCAGCAGAAAACAAATCTTATACTTAAGCCAAAAAAAGGAAGAACGTGGGTTAGAGACTAAAGCTAAGGTCAGACGCGCAGATTATTCGCACAACATTTGTCCTTCTATCTTTGGTGAAATCATATAGTTGTTTCACCAAATCCAAGGTTGGTGGTCAGATGTACAATAAATTATTTGGCATAACGAAGGCATCAATCCACACATGCGGAAAACTTCCTATGCGGGGTTTGTTCGAGCCAAGATTGCTAATATGTGCATATATAGCTTATTTGCTCCCTAGCCTAAGTTTATAACCTAGTGGAAGATGCAAAACATCACCACCCTGTGATCATTGCTGGCGACTTCAATGCGTGGGCAGCAGATTGGGGCGAGATTACAGTTCGGGTCAACGACGCATGCTACGATGGATGCTATCCTGGAATTGACTAAAACAGCTCCGGAAGCGATTTAGGGTACACGATGGAAAGGTGGTTCAAAACAATACTGTCTTGTCGTTACGTTAGACTTGAAAAATGCTTTTAATACTGCTAACTGGTGTAGGATACTCGAAGCGCTTAGTTTGCTTGAAGTCAAAAGTTATCTGCTAAAAATAATTCAGAGCTATTTTCACAACCGTGGGTTACTGTACACCACTAAGGATGGTGACGAGAGCTACAGCGTCTCCAGCGGTATCCCCGATGGCTCCGTCCTAGGACCTGTCATGTGGAACCTTCTATCCTGATTTTCAAGCCACACATATACACAGTTCGACTGCAAACGACACAAACGCTCTAAAAATTTTCACAGAGCTGGTCACATCGCCAAATGCTTTGGCCATAATAGTCCATTCGCAAATTTGGCCAAATTCAGTGCTGCAAACGTTTGCATGCCAAACATTTGGTGGTCACACATGTTGCAAACGTGTTCGACGCTGTTTTTAACCGTTTTTTATTGAAATGATTTGCTCGTCTGACCTTCAGCTTAAGGAACGCAGCTGCAGCATAAATAAGAACTTCGAAAGAATCAACAACAGCATTAATGAATGAAAGCTGCAACAAAAGCTAAGGAAAACTTAAAAGTAGAATAGTTTCCAACGTCGCAGTATTTG
This sequence comes from Leucophenga montana, assembly GCA_035044765.1. Classification (NCBI taxonomy): domain Eukaryota; kingdom Metazoa; phylum Arthropoda; class Insecta; order Diptera; family Drosophilidae; genus Leucophenga; species Leucophenga montana. Next base: position 73,303 of record JAWNNQ010001688.1, on the reverse strand, counting down.
CTGCCTGACTTAACTCGACATGGCATTGAGAGGTCATTCGATGTGCAATTTTTGCTCCAGTTGCTCATGCTGCATTTGATGTTGCAGTATCTTCATCTTCGTCTTCAACATCGACGTTATCATATCCTGATGACAGTTGAATGTTTTCATATATTTTTCGATTTTTCTTGAATCAGCTTTGCGTGACTGCATCTCACTCACCGTATACTTATACGAGTATATCTCTTTGTCTCCATTGTTGAATCGTCTTCTTGAAATATGTTTGGGCTTTGATCAGTTGTAAGCAGCAGACAAATACCAGATACAGTCGTGTGTTCACGACTACGAAATACACTGCATCCTTGCTAATGTAGACCTATTCAATCTTTGGAATTTTTAAATCACAAAAATAAAAGTATTTTTTAAACAAAACAAAAAAAAGTTTTCAAATAAAAATAAAACAAGAAAAAAATTAATTTCGGTGGAATCAATACCACACACACGAAGCTTCAATTTTTGAACTTAACAGGTGTATAGAAAGAAAATTTAACAACCTGAACGTGGGATGTAAGTTTGTTGGCGCCTAAGCCAAAAATATTGATATTTGATATATGATATAATCCCTTTAATAGAAACGTTTTCCATACAAAAAGGTCTGATGAAGAGTGTGGTAAGAAATTGCCAAACAATGCTTCTAAGCCAATGATACCTTGAGGTTTCGAAAAAAAAACAAGAAAAAAACACGATGCTTCAAATTGTGTACGTACGATATCAGCTATATAGAAAAACAATTTTCTCTAAAACCTAAGCACAAAAACGTGAATGGTGAGTCATTATGGGAGCTAACCCCAAATTATATATTATATGTAGTTGTGAAGATTCAGTCCATAAGAAACCATCATATCCAATTTCAAGTTGACATAGACTACAAACTTTTTTTATCTTCCATACAAAAACCCAAAAGTAGGTGCTAGGTTTGTATGGAGGCTATCCTTAAAGAAAGCGTGATCTTCCGGTTATTATATATATATATGGGTCCAAAGATTCACCAAAACAAATTTCACGTTAATATCTGTTGTAATAAATAACTTTCACATAAAAAAATCGAAAAGTATGCTGCGGTTTTGTATGGGGCTACCTCAAAATGTGAACCGGACACGCCCATCAAAATATGTATGTGAAGCGGTCGTCCACTAAAAGCTCATACTGACTTAAATAAAGAAGTTTTTCATACAAAAAACACGAAAATTGGAGGTGAGTTTGTATGGGGGCTACCCCTAAAAGTGGGCATAGCACATTAATCTTTGCCTAGGACCAAAATAAGACTCTATACCGGAATTCAGCCAACTACTTAAAAAATTGGTACACCGAGAGACGGACATATCTAGAGCAACTCGCCTCGTCGAGCTTATCATGAATGTATATATTATATGGGGTCTACGATGTATCCTTTAATGCGTTAGAAAAAAAAAAAAAAACTGATAATACCATTTCACGCTAAGACTGAATGCTATAAAATGGAATAGAAGTCGAGGAGTTTAGTGGATACTTTTTACGAAACCCAAATAGTTATTCATATTTTGTGGCAGTTGGCAAAAATATTGCGCAATCTGACCGAGAGCACAGCAGATTGTTCTCAGAAAAACTTCACACTCGACCAGGTCTTTGACCAACTTCTGTCCACAATAAAGTATAAAGAAATCATTAAAATGATAAAAGAAACGCATATTTTGGCACAGCTCAAGCGGAAGCATTTTCAATTTGCAGAAGAATTATTGTTAATCGATTGGGACACCGTAAGTTATTAATAATGATCTTAAAATGCATCGGTTTGTCACGATTTGTTGAAAGAAGTTTTTTTTTTTTGGGAATTGTAAAAATTGACTCTTGATGGTCCCGATGGTTTTTAATTCTCTTGTAGAGATCTACGAAAGTAACCTCTTTACATGTTATTGCAATGAAATTGTGCAAATATTTGCAAAAAAAAGAAACACGGTTTCATCAAGAAGCAGAGAGGCATGGATTACGTAGTAGGTATGTGACGCGGGTTCGATTTGAAAGTAAACGAATTGAATTCAAATATTTTGTTGCTAATATATTTATGAAAAAATTGGTATGAACCGACTGCTACTATAATGTTCATAGATTTTTTTCCAAAAGTATATTAACCTGCTAAAATATTTTTGGTCGAAAGTCCAAAAAGAAAATCGGGCCAAATATACAAACTTTCATGGGTCCATGAGTCTTTGAGGGCCGAATACCTTGTGTGATGGAAATTGAAGGATTTGTTCTACTAATTCATTGCTTATCATTTAAGATACTCTCTTCAACCAGTGTCCATCGATATATGAATTGATCTAGTCATACGAGTATCTGTCTGTCTGTTATTGAACTCTAAACAGTTATAAATTTTCAAAAATGATAGATCCATAACCAATATAAAGCGTAGAATTAGTACAAATAAATAATATCGTGGGTTAATATTCTTGCAAATCATCGAAACGCGTCCAATTTCAAATGGCAGGTTATTAACAAAAGTCTACAAAATAATATGTAATTAACTACATTTGCCCATTATTGTGCCATTTAATAAAAATTTTACTTTTTCAAGAACAAATCGAGTTTTGCCGTGCGATGCTGCTTGACATTTGGAGTATCAAAAATTGTCAATCAGAATAAATGGATTTTCGAGAGGTGCAAAGCAGTACTCCAGATGGCTTACATCAAATATAACAATTCAAATTGTTGAACCCGATTGGAGATCACATGCTAGAATGGGTCAAAATTATATTATTCATATGCAGGATCTCGTTTAAGCAGGAAGTTAGCATCGGAACTTGGCTCGGAAAAATACATTCAACACACCTTTGATTAGATTTCTGCTAAAAACTCTAAAGAAAAAAATTGGATAAAAATAGAGAAAAATATAGTGACATTAAAAATTAACTTAACGTGAATTATTAATGGTTCATAACCATGTAAAGCTTTTTCCCATAAGAACTCACCATATCGAATTTCAAGTTGATATTGACTGTAAGAAAGGAGTTTTTTTATGCAAAATCGCAAAAGTGTGCGGCGGGTGTGCCTAGGAGCTACCATTAAAAACTTATTCAGAATTTATATACTTTATGAAGTCTCCGATGCATCCCTTAATGTGTAACAAACTCCATGACAAAATTTTAATATAATTCACGACAGTTACATATGAGGTGTTAGATACTTTCCGTCTCATCTTCATTACCATAGCTACGATAGAAATCCTGGTATGTTAGAACTCCAGTCAATTTCCTCATCCTGTTCTTTTTAAATTTATGAGCTCAGATGTGCGTGTTGGTTGATATTCAGAACAGAATGCTTTGAGACCTAACAGCCCAGCGCATTCGCTCACTGTCCTCGCTGTTTCTCTATTGGTGCTAGTTAATCGTAAAAGCATCTCATGAAGAGCTCTGTGATCCAGGCCCAGCACAGTCGACCGACATCTAGATTGAAAGCTCGTTCCGCCTCCTGGAGGTTCCTTGCTTCCAGTCTTCAATCTCCGTGATAAAGCCTCCATACTGTACGACACTAGTGCGTGTGTAGCGTATTAGCGCTTCAGTTTACTTAAGTAAAAACTACCTCTTGGTTTTTTATACAAGTTGTTGTAATTCTTGCCTGTTTTCCTTTTCTTTACTTGCTGCTGCTGCTGCTTCTTTACTTTGAAGCATCTCATTGCTAATGTTAATAAATCCATGATTGAAAACTAACAAAGCAAGCACATGGCTGACTGTACTCACCCGCAAAATACATCTAAAGGAAAAAATTTCAATAAAATTTATGTTATATAAAACAAGTTATTAATACAGTACAACCTGCATTTACGAATTCGTCTTCAATGAACTATTTTAATATTGAATAAAAATCAATCCACACTTATAATTTTTTTAATGTTTCATTGAAGTGTTTAAGATTAGACTATAAGATATTCATAATGCTAATGGTGTTTGAACAAACTATCTGTCGTTTTTTGTTGTAAGAACAAAGACAATTACTCGTATATCTAGATATATTCCATTGCTGTTTGCTCGCTCATCCATTAAGTATGCTGCTCCCTTAAAGATGTACAGCAAAATAACCATTTCCATCAAAGATACAACTGTGTTCATCAGCTATAGATGCATTCACACACTCATTCAGCTGTAAGTATTCATGCATTCATCAGATAGTTATTTAAACTATTTTATTTTGTAATTTTTTCTATTTTGTATTGTAATACTCGTATGATCAGGACGACGTTGCGTTTTGGTTCTAACTCACTGCTATAAATATCTTAATACTTGCATATAACGCACATAAAACCAGGCTGAGATACATACGGCACACATGCGTTACAAAAATACACGGTACAATACAAGTAGATGGATGTATTTATGCCTTTGTAACATAAATTTCAATATTTTTGTATGCAAATTCTATGCAATGTGCAACAAAGACTGGATATGAATTTTCAAGACTGAAACTGCAATATCTATGAATGAAGGATGTTTTTAGAGATGCAGAACTTTGCATTGAATACAAATACAGAGATTACATAAACTCAAACTGAAAATTGACTTTATTTGAAAGCTAATTTTATGATTTCGGGCAAGTGGGCACCGCGGTTGGATTGAATGTCGCACATTCGGGCAGTTAAACTTTCGTACCAAACAATCAATTATTGAGGATACAACGGTACTTGGAGAATCTCTCGTGAATTTTCTTCACTCTAAATGTTGCATAATATCATTTAGAATATACTCTTACTTAAGTGGCAATACAACCGTATATGGGTCAAGTTCGCACGTAGAAAGGCGCACCATTCGGTATATTTTTGACAATAGAGTTACCAGCTCTGACCAATTTATAACAGTTTAATACCTGTCAAAATATGCCACCTCTAAAAAGCATCCTGTGCATAAATATGTCTAAACTAAAAGAAAAATGTGTACTAAAAGTAAATAACATAAACGAATATGTTCATGGAGTTATTGCGCTGCATTCAAAAATGCCAGACAAGAAAAAAAAATGTTTCTGTTTAAATGAAACTGTTGCGCTGCTCTAGAAATGAATACATTGTTATGCTATACGTTGGGAATATGACAAACCAAATTAAAAAACCTGTTGACGAGGTAAGAACCAAGTGGTTGAAGTCTACTTGCAAATTCAAATCTAGTGATATCAATTAAAATTTGTATTTCTCATTTGTATTGTTGGGATAGTAGTATTGGTAGTATGGGATTTTCGAGAAGATGATTTCAACTAAGTAGATTGACGAAGTTTATTGTCTAGAAAAAAAAAACTGAATTTTATAGCATACAAAGACATGACGATCGCTTAGTTACAGATTATTCGTCAGATGGTTGATGTGAAATAACCTGGTAAAGAAGTTACCCCGGTTGGTGCGTTTTGGGAATTAAAAACTTTTTTTTTTGCGAAGTTTGTGTAAAAAAGCGTGTTGCCAAGAAAAAATTATGTGCGGCAACCAATTTAAATCGACTCGTAGCGTGGTTGATAATTTGGCTCGTTCTGCGCATCACCTCTTCGACTGATTAAGATGTCAAAAAAAAAAAAAAAAAAAATTATGCTTGGTTATTATTATCATTATTATTATTATTATTATTATTATTATTATTATTATTGTAGGATATAATTTTAGAACTGCGACCTAGAAAGATCTATTGTTTTGTCCTTCTTACTTAGATTTCCTGCTCTAGTTCAACTGTTGAATAAAACTTAATATTATCATAGGATCTAACTTTTCCAGTTGTTCTTCGGCGACAACGTAGCTGCCCAATATTCTAAATCTACTTCTGACTATTGTTGGAATCCCCCTATTTTTGCTTGCCTTAGCTCATGGCCCAGTGCTGCTTCTTTGCCCTATTTGATTCCTTGCGGATTAGTTCCAGTGTAGTGTGTCTTCCAGTGCCTCAAAAAGGCTCTGGTCCTACCATTGGCATTGCCGTTCCTTTCTTGGCAAGTCTATCGGCTATCAGCGCCTGACTGTCTGATAAAATGGCAATCTCACTATTGCGATAGCCTCTATCTAAATTACACTATGCAAATCTAATTAAAGCGCACAGTTCAGCTTGAACTATACTTATATATTTGTCCAAAGACTCCCAATGATCGTATGTGCTTTAAACGACGTCCATACAAGTCTTCTTATCGGATCATTTGATGGTGAAGTTCCGATTGAAGACATTCCTCCTTGTCATATTGTCCCTTGCCATGGACACTAATGTCTCTCCCTGTGTTCATGTAGAGAGACGTTTCTTAAAGTAAATTGAGGTAACTTTATTTCTCAAGAGTGTTTCCTAACTTTTATACTCAATATCAGCAGTGGTATTAGTTCTAGAATTGCTTCTAGCGCAATGGTTGGGCATGTGCGTATTGTGCCAGTGATGCATATACATGTAAGAATGTAATCATGATTCTTAGCGAATAGTTAATTAAGTATTTATTATGTAATTTAATATGCAGATTAATAAGTAATTATACTCGTAGTAATTGATTATAGTTTAGATATAACAATCTTTAAATAGACAACGCTTCAAGATTAATTATAATTAATAATCAATAATTATTGGTATGACAACTGTGACTGTGACGACTGCGACTATAACAACTACGACTTATCTATTCGACGGCTTGCGATCAACTTCTACGACTTGTGCGCGACTCACCCCACACAACAACTGACAACTGATGACTCCTTTCTCATACGCTGACGTCGCTCTCAATCACTGGCGCTGACACATAGATGGGTTATCATACGTTACAGTGCATCTACTTCATATATACATGCTATTCTTTGTAAGGAGTTTAATTCCTTCGTGACTGTGGCTTGTTTCGCCCTCTCTCCCCATGCAACTATGCCATATAGTAACATCGGCTTTACTACCATGTTATATAGCCAGAGCATGGATTTCGGATTGCATCCACACGATTTTCCGGCCAACTTCCTTGCCTTGGTGCAGTTTCGTACAGTTTCCTTTGTGTGTGTTTTTCTATAGAAGATTACTGTCTAAAATTAGTGCTAAGCCTTGCTAACCATCACCTTGCTAACCATCACTGGCTATCCCTCCGTGTATGATTTATATATTTATGATTTAGTTTACGAGTAGGCAGCTTTTGCTTCCTAGTAAATGGTACAATGACTGTTTTGGTGGGGTTAATGTTGAGTCCCACCTTTCAGTATAAGTCGTGTGTAATTTCGAGAATCAATTTAATTAATTATTATTATATTAATTAATTATGTCACAGAGAGTTTCTTCAAACTTTCCATAATTTACCATAATGACTACGTTATCCGCATAGCCCTGGCAACCTATTCCACGTTCACTCAGCCTACTAAGTACGCCGTCTACAACTAGGCTCCATAGTAGGGGCAAAAGAACCCCACCCTGTGGACAACCTGTTTGGTTAGAAAAAATAAAATTCGCGGAGGGCACTGAAAGTTATTCGAAAAGTCTGCCTATGAATAGTGCGTCGAAGATAGGATAAAGCTTTGGAGTATGTGTATTTCATCTAATGGTAAATTATTTTGTAGGAGTCAAAATAAATATGAAAGAATAATTAAACCGTTTTCATTTTATTGACTATGTTCTGGTACTTTTGATCATATGGTCTTCCATGAAGAGGGTTCATTTTTCAATTCCATAGCAGTTACATTTGAAATATGAGCAGTTAGAGGTATTCGGCGAACGAAAATGGAGGAGAAAAAGATCGCAAAACAATTTTAAATCGTAGAAACTCGATAAATTCGAAAAAAAATCTTTAAATTTGTGCAAAAACCTCTTAATGCAGAACACTTTACAAGTTACCCGTTGTAAAATCCTTCACACATAATGTGATATTGTCAGTTTGATATATGATATTGTATACATGGTATTGTCATTAAAATTTTGTAACACATTGAAGAAGCTACCGGAGACCCCACAAAGTATGTATAATTTTGATCAGCGGGAGAAGACAAGTTGCACTAAACTTGGATGTTGTTGCGAATTATTTTCAAAACACATTTGATATATCCAGCTTAAATATATATATATCTAGCCTTGTAGAGCGTCAATATCAACATACCACAAGCACTTTTAGGGAGTGCTCTATTATCTCTATTATTATCTTTTATTTACCGTTAATACTAACTTGAAATTTGATGTGGTGGCTTCTTATGGATTTATGCTTCAAATCATCAAATTAAATAGGCGTATCCCTCATAATCAACTTTAAGTATTTTATGTTTTACTCCAAAAATTTTTTTTTAGTCCATGGTTTGAATATATAACTGCTATACGAAGAGAAATTTCTTGTGAAAGTTTTTGAAGATTCCTTTTCACAAACGTTAGCCTTTTTTCTTGCTAATTATTGAATACGAGTCTTACTACTATTTTCTATTAACTATGTCAAGAGATTCAATAACAAAGCTTTTTTCTTGCCGGTCTATACATACATAATATGTTATACTTGTATATAAAAATATATTACATATATGCATGCATATTGAATACATATGTATATTTCATACATTTAAACACGCATAGATGCATATCTATGAATATGTACGAAAAATTTCCAAAAATGAAGAGTATAATAGTTGTAAATCCATGATGCGTATTACAGATATAACAGTCATTAGTATGACGAATTGTGACAAATAGCAAAAATTGCACAACCTGAGCTCTATCTCAGCTCACGGAATTTTCACAGAAACGAATAGTATACTAAAATTTATTAACAGAAAAATTAACAGAAAAAAATGTGCAACAATATCCAGACAGACAGAAGAATATAGCTAAGTCGACTCATATTGTCGAGCTGATAAAGAATATATGTACTTTATGGGGTCTACAATGTATCCTTTAACACGTTACAAACTTTCAGACAAACTGGTAATACCATAATTTTTTTTTTTTGTATAATCTCAGAATCGTTTGCATTTCTATTGCCTTTTCGCTTACTCACACTCCGCAATTGTAATCTCTTTCTACCATTTACCATTCTCTATTTATTGCCTTGCACATTTTGTGTTGTTCTTGCACATTTTTTTGTTTGTTTTTTTTTGGTGCTTGACCGTTATCGGCGCTCCATTCTCTCTTAGCGTCACCATTCTTCCAGCCACTTCCACACACTTTAAGTGCTGAACAAATTATCAGTTAGTTTCGATCTGTCGCGCGTCTCGCGAGTGTTTGCAGCGTAAAAAAGTGATTAAAATGCATGTCTTTAATTTGTTTGCTTTTTTTTTTTTTTTTTTTTATTGTACAAAATATATTTCTGCATTTGTGTGTGTAAAGTGTAAATAGTACAAATAATATGTACAAAGTTATTAGAATGCAATTCGATATATGTACATATGCATGTGTGTAGTTAAAATGTGTCATAAAAAAAAAATTAATGCGTAATTAAAAAATGCGTTCTTCGCGAAATTCGGGTCGTGTTCGAAGTCGGGTGCGTTAAAAAAATAAAAGAATAGAAAAGAGAGTGACGCTGCATGGAGCAATGAGAGTCTACAGTATATACTCTACACAATGATTTTGTTCTCATACTCTCCAAACATATTTTTAATCATCTCATGCTGTATTTGTTGCGTTAGTTTAAGGTAAGTTCTTGTTTTTGCTTTTCTTCTTATGCTTCACTATTCACTATTATTGTGATAGGTCGAGTATATTAATTTTAGTACACAGTTTGTAATACGTACTGTGTTCTGTGTTGATACTACTTAAACACTAAACAATAATAGCACGAAAACACTAACGTTAAATAAAATCATTAATAGAAATCATAATCATAGTGCATTATCATAATCGCAGTGCGAAATCGTTGTAGGTTTTATAACGCTGAATACGATGCCGAAGTTAGAAAAATTCTATACCCTACGAATATCAAATTATGCGAGGTTAATTTTGAAAATGAGAATGACCCCATTTAGTATCTATGTACCTTCAAAATTGACCCTGACTGGTTAAAAAAACCACAATTTTGATGCATTTTAATACACACCTTTATTATCGCCTTCAAAATAGGCTCTTTTGAGTCAATACCAACATGCCAACGGTTAATCCAATTTCCCATACACTTGCTATACGCCTCGGCCGGGATAGCCTTTAGTTCCTTTCAGCGAATTTGTTTTTTATGTCCTCAATCCACTCAAGACGCGTTCCCTGGAGCGGATATTTAAGTTTCGGAAACAGAAAAAAGTCACAGGGTGGAAAATCTGGCGAATAGAGTGGTTGTACGTTGACTTTTGTGTCATGTTTGTCAAAAAACTCCGTCACAGTCAAGCTGGAATGTGACGGTGCAATGTCGTGGTGAAAAATCCATGAATTGTCTGCCCACACATCCGGCCGTTTACGACGAGTTGCTTCACGTAGACGCTTCAAAGGGCCAAGTAGTACACCTTATTGACCTTTGACCCTCTGGAACGAATTCATGGTGAACCACATTACGGCAATCGAAGAAAATGATCAGCATCACCATAATTTTCGACCGACTTTGACGTGGTTTTTTTGCTTTCGGCTCATTGTTTGTTCTCCATTCGCTAGATGGTTGGGCAGTATCGACGTCACATTCATAAGCCCACGTCTCGTTTACATTTTCTTTTGATAGCTATGTTTCTCATACAATCATTTACTTGAGGCTGAATTAGAAAACAGGACTCGGTTCGTATTCACTAATGAACTGGTTAAGTTGGGAATGGGAAGAGAAGCCGAATGTGGAACTGAAGAAGAATGCATGCAAAGAAACGACAAGAAGAAGGAAAATGCAAAAATGAAAACACTCAGCAATGGTGTTGCCAGTTTGCAGTGATTTGTGAAGTGGTTGTTTTCAACAATGTCAAATTCGAAATTTAAATCAGAAAAACGTTGGAAATTATATTAAGTTCATTAAAAATCCATAGTCATTATTACATTACATTACACATAGACATTATAATATGGGAGAGTTACAAAACAGAGTAAAATTTGAATTTTGATACCTTCACCTAACTAATCATAACTTCGTTATTTTTGAATAGATTTTCTTCGTCAGTATCTTGTTTTCTTCGTTTAAGTCCAATCTAAAAATAAAAGCAAAGAATTTGATAATCTATGTTATTTTTTTTTTCGACATTTCTCATTTATTTTGGTCCATAACCCTTAAAATACTGAACCGATTTTGAACAATGTTTAATTCAACTGTTGGATATTTTGTTACCTTTATTATGATGTAGACGAAAGATGTTTAATCGATCGTTTCCAACTAGAGATATGGCCAACAATGCGAAATTATCTTCGAAAAATAGAGAAAAATATTTAATATATCGGAAACCTATGCATAAAAAATGTGAGTTTCGAGTTTAGTGGGCCACGGCTGACCGAAAAATCTTGGGGTGCAACCCGAAGAACATGATCTGGTTCTACAATATGTGAGTGAAACCAATGCTACTATAAGGCATAGTCGCGTGGCGAGAAAGAGCGAGCCAAGTGATAGCCACTAGGGCGCTCAACTCCCTACAAAGACTAGCGTGTGTCTGCATCACAGGGGTAAAACGCACATACCCAACAGTAACGTTGGAAGCTATTTTGGATTTGACAACACTTCATCTGGAAATTGAACATAGAATAAAAGAAACACTCATAAGACTATCAGTCGATGGGAATAAAGTTACCTCGGAGATCTCTCCCAAACGTCTGCATACACGGACGAAGAGTGCATTCCAAATGTTCATGCCAAGGGACGAAATGACACAGAAGAATATATTTGATCGGAGTTTCATCATCAAATGTTCCGACAAAAAATCGTGGATGTCGTAAAGTTCATACGTACTAAAATCCCACACCATCAAGTGGTACACGGCTGGATACTTGACTTATGATGCCTAGGAGTGGTAGGCCCTATAACTCACTATTGGCAGTCATTGGGAAAACACACCAGCAAATTAACCTAGACAGAGGCTATCACAGCTGTGATATTGCTTTTCTCTCAGACAGCCAGGCTGCGTTGAAGGCACTTAACTTCTACGTAGTTAGGACGAAGCTAGTGCTTGAAGCAAATGATCTATTGGAAAAACTAGGTGAACATAACAGAGTATATCTGCTGTGGGTGCCTGGTCCAACAATATTCCAGGAAATGAACAGGCGGACAATTTTGGAAGACAAGTAGCGGCAACGTATTGTGGCATCGGGAGACATACTATATCGGAAGTAATCCGCAAGGAGAAGGATATATGAAAAGAACAAAACTGGGCTACAAGCCAAGGACTAAGGCAAGCAAAGTTACTTCTAGGGGGCTGCTACCCGAATAGATCGAAAACTTTGCTTCAATTAGGTGGGAAACAACTAAGAATATTAACAGGACTGCATGAAGAGGAGACCCCTCCTCATATTCTTGCTGAATGTGATGCTGTAGCTAGAAGCAGAGTGCAGATGCTAGGTAATCACTTTATTAGAAAGCAGCAGTAACTGAGAAGTTTGGATCATAGGAAAGTACTAAGATTCATTCAACATATAGGTTTAGGGCAAATCCTATAACTCAGTAGGACAAACAATAGACATTTAAGTCGCAGTTTTTATATGTCCCCATCATAAATAAATAAATAAATTAGTGGGCCATACTAAATAAGAAAACTATCATTTTTTTAAATGTACAGACATTTTTTTTCAATTTGTAAATAAGTGTTAAATGCTTATATCAGATAAGCAAAATATTACTTCCTAAAAAATAAGCTAAACTATCTCTCAATACTCGCTGAGAAGCACATACAAATATGGAAAGCTAGGCAATAATATGTTTTCTACCACAATAACAAATTCTAATAATTTTAGATAAAAGAAAATTAAAGTTTTCGAAACATACTATAAACAATACAATACAAGCTTTGTTCCTAAGCTTTAATTTTTCAATATTCAACTTCATGTACTCTTCACTGAAGCTCTCCATGCAGCCTAATTCGGGCCATGGGCTTATTTCGTATGGAAATCAGCATGTCTAGCAATAAGGCTGCGTGAAACCAGCAGTAACAATCAATTTAAATTGATTTCAAGAGAGTATAAAAAATAAACAATTGGTGCCTACTTTTGGGCTGCCGAACAATGGAAAACTTTGTAAATTGATTTAGTGCCAAAAAAAAAAAAATAAAATAAAATAAAATTCAAACTCAACAATAACAAAATGTAAAAGAGCAGTGAAAAGATACATTGATACAATCAAACAGACAGAAGTTCGTATGGACAGACGGACAATTAGCAGCAACTTCGAAAGCGGCTTAAGAAGACAAATCAATAAAACCAAATGACAGTCCGCCACAAGTGGCACGTCGCCACCAATGCCACCATTTGCATTAATCATACAATTGTCTGCATATTGATTTTTTAAGACCCTTCTAAACAGATTTTCAAAAAAAAAAAAAAATTACGCAAAAACAGGAAAACAGCCACCAAGAAGAAAAAACCATGTAATCCCAAAAAAAAAAAATAAAAAAAAAAATAAAAAAAAAATATTGTGAAAGAAAAAAAATCAAGGAAATTGGCAATGTGTAGATACTTCAAGAACAAACAAAAATATGTATTGTATATGTACTTAAAGAAAATAAAAGAAAAGCAGCCCAGAATTTAAGCCCGAAGTTGAGACTACATCAGTAGCTAAAACCAAAGCCGCAGAGGAAGCAACAGCCTCATTAATGTTACCCCAAAATGCTAGATAAGTGAAGCATATTGCTTTATTTTTATCGTTTTTACATTACGCGTAGAGAAGGATCCATATACATACATATATAACTGTTATTTGGGAGCACAGAGGCCCATCTACGCTCAGTTGCTAAGGCTAGCGTCGACATTGAATGGAAGCAGCCTGAAATTGTCAGATTGGCAAGATATAAAAACCGCAAAAATACAGATACTAACAAGCACACACACACATACATTTAAAAAAATAAAATGGGGAAAAAATATGCACCAAATGCTGCGTTCGTACGAATATAATAATAAAAGAAGTTAATGAGATTGATATACAATAAAACTTAAGTGCATTTTTAAGGTTGAATCGTCAGAAATCCAGCCAAAATCGATTGTTTGGCTGTCTTCAACGACCGGCATTATTACTAACCTACATACATACAAATAAGTTGGCAGGATAAACTGCGTAGAGGGACATCATATGCTTTCAAGATATTTATAAAAATGTATTGTATATACATTAACTTCTTCACAACAGTTTGACGCTCTAACGCCTTATAAAATAAGCTGCAATTTTTAGAATCCGCAGGCAGGAAGCAACAAAGAAGCTTGTAGCAGACTCATTGAAATATATATTGCCTATATTCGTTGTAATAGGGAGCATTTTTCTTCGGTTTTCTTTCTTTTTTTTTTTTAAACCAATAAAACTGTGTGGTAAGGAAGCATCAGGTGTGTCAGACAGATATCTCATTAGCGCCTAATTACGATAGAAGTATATGTATTTTATGGTGTAAATTTTTTTATACAAGTAAACAAATTTTAGTTTATCATTTGTTTTATTCGTCACGGAGCAACCCGCGTCGTTCGAATCTTAGAGTAATCAGCACATTTGGCCTTGCGCGTCTTGCTCTGTCGGCATCTGTAGTGCACCGGCATCCGGCCAAATAGCCTGGTCAGCACTTTTGGGCTTGCTCGTGTTAACTCCTCCCCGCGTTAAGTGAAAGGCGTCCTCGACTTTTGGTGTTGATTGTTCTTGTTTTCTACATTTTGTCAGTTGGGAGTAATGACGAACTCCCTGGATGGTACCGAGACAAATCAAGACGAGAGCGAGAGTAAGTCCGCTGCTCAGTAACGGTTTGGCAACCAGTTCGTCCTGTGTCGTGAGGTTCTTCAAGCTGAGGTCGTGTAAGAATGGCAAGCTTAGATGTTCTTTGTGGGCCAAACGTTGACCTGTGCTATGGCGGAGACTGCAGGTTTCCTCCTCAACACCCCATGAGCATTTACGTACGGGGTGCCGTTTATGAATATGTGGTCATCGTAGGTGACCAAGTAGGTTCCCGTGACCAGTTGGCTGATGCCACTGCTGTCTTCAAGCCTGACTGTCGCGTCGTTGATGCTGACAATGCTTTCGTCTATTAGCGCTACCGGTTTTTGATGTCCGGGACGAGTGCTGAAATGTGCGACAGTTCCAGATACCAACTGTTGAGCGCATGTTGTAGTTGGCATCCTCTTGCAGAAGGCGGTGCTTACGGCGGCGTTGCATTCCTGAACCGTGAAGATTTGCGCACCGCAATCGGCTACAGTGCTACCTTTCTCAAAATCTAATATAACATTATGAGGTTGCACGGGATAAACATTAATTTTCTTACAAATGAATACAGGGTTAGGATATTTAATCAGAAAGTATAATGTATCAAAATTTTGAAATGCCTTAATACTAGATACTTGTAAAATATCTGTTATGCTTATATTGGTGAAGTGTTCATTTGTTAATTCTTTGATATCAATGCCATCCAAAATAAGAGGACTAATTAAATTAATTTTTGCTAGTGTAATGGTGTGGATCAAGTCCTCCAAATTTGTAATTATGATTCTATTTTTTGCTAGAATGGTTTCTTACAAGTATCCAATATTCGAGTCGTCCGTTTTCCGGATTGAATTTAGAGAGTTAGCTATTTCGTTCAGTCGGTCTTGAAATTTTGTGTTTATTTCTATTTGTCTGTTCTCTGATTCTATTAACTGTCCTTGTCTGAACTTTATTTGTTCCCAGTCGTCAAAGTCCGGTGTCCCAGCTATTGCTTTTAATGCGGACCCCAGCAAATTTATGCTACGGCTTTCTCTATGGTGTGCTTTTAATGTTGTTATTAGTGCTTGTATGTGTCCAAGGTCTGAAGTGAGCAAGGTTTTTTCATTGTCGTCCGAAAAGGTGTCCAGTAGCTTCCTAGTCTCGTCGGCGTAAATTTCGCACAATGTTATGTTCGTCGTGTGGCCGAGATAACCATGCTTATCGCAGATGGTCATGTCACCGTCCACTATCGGTATGTAGTTTGCATGGGAGTAGTCGTTAAGTCTTGATGTCGCTGTCGTCAAAGTGATAACCGTCCACGTTGTCATAAGCACGTATCCTAACCTGTAGTAAAATAAAAAATAAAAAGCTTTAACCTATTATATTTTCTTTAAATTTTCCCCACTCCATTTCAGGTTGTTCTTGTGGACCACCCTCCCTTTTATGAGAACTGTCATACCTAGGTCCGCTTCTATCACCTGTTTGGTGTAGATGGGCGACAGCTTGTTTCCTAATCTTTTATTTGATTTTAACCAAACTTTATCTCCAGTTTGGTACTTTTTCTCTGTTCTATTCTTGTTTACCTGCGCAAGTGATTTTTCTTGTGCCGATATGATTTTTTGTTTTATTTTTGTTAGAACTTCAGGGGGTGCAGAATGAATAACCTCAATCGGCTTCTTGTCCGTGACTTTGTGTAATGACCTATTATACTTTACGGTCGCCAGGAGTTCCGTATCCACTGCGTCAGATACCCCCTGGCTCAGTTTTAAGCATCGGACTATATCCCCAAGGGTACCATGAAATCGTTCGACAATTCCATTTGAGGTACTATGTAATGGAGGTGCATTTGCCACCTCTATTTCGAAATTATTCATAAGAATTGATCTTATAGTTTCGGAATTTAACGATTTCTCGTTATCGCTGTAAATGGTTTTTGTCTTTGGATACAAATTCACCAACTGCAAAATAGGGCCCTTAATATCCACAATTGAACGTGAGGCAATAGGCTGCACTACCGCAAATTTTGAAAATTTGTCGACACAGGTCAGGAAATATTTTTTGTCAATGTGATACACATCAACATGCAAAATTTCCCCTGCGTAGTCTGGTATTGGTGTTCTTCCTACAACCTGTTTAGTAGGGTGTCGATTATGTTTTGCCATAGAACATATTCTACAATTTGCGGCTATTTCTGTTGCTAGCCGTCCCATTTTTGGGAAAAATTATCCTGGAGCATTTGTTTTACATTCTCCTGAGCCGCACGATGAGCTCTGTTATGCTCTGTAGTGACGATTTCTCTTTGTTCGGCCCTATCAGAAATATCTATCACCAAATTTTTCGAATACCAGAATGTGGTTGATGGGAATGTTTGAATAAAACTGTGTTGTATAAAAGCTAATACAGGGAGTTCGCAGTGTATTCCGTTGACAACGTCCGCTTTTACGACATCATTTAATGTTTGCAATAGTGTATTTCTATCAGAGAACTGAATGACATGTCTTAGTTTTTCCTTGAAAATAATAAAGGTTTTTACTGAAGGGGTATTTGCTTCCTCGATTATAATTTGGTTTCGGAAGCAATTGACCGGTTTTTCTGTCGTCTCAATGGTGTATGTGAGAGACTCTTCGCTATGCACTGTAGCGACATCTGAGTCCACAGATTCTTCTAATGCATTAATATTCTGGCGAGACAGGGCATCTGCCACAAAGTTCTCTTTGCCAGGTTTATAAAATATATTAGCATTGTGTTCGTCAATAAAAGCTTTCCAGCGTTTTATTTTTGCATTTGGATTTTTGTCTGACACTGCGAATGTCAGAGGTTGATGATCTGTAAAGATGTTCAATTTTTTTACCCCATATAAATATGGGCGGAGATTTTTTAAGGCCCATACGATAGCCAAAAGTTCCCTTTCGTTCGTCGCGAAGTTTATTTCATTATCGTGTTCGAGAAATCATTGTAATAGGGCGACCGCCCTGAGACAACACAGCGCCAAGGCCATAGCCTGATGCATCAGTAGTTAAGTCAAATGGCAACTTAAAGTCTGGATACGATAG
Organism: Leucophenga montana; assembly: GCA_035044765.1. NCBI lineage: Eukaryota > Metazoa > Arthropoda > Insecta > Diptera > Drosophilidae > Leucophenga > Leucophenga montana. The sequence goes on along the minus strand of JAWNNQ010001688.1, from coordinate 55,538 downwards.
TACCACATCTTCTGAGGCCAGTATGTCTTTTAATTTATTAAAAGACTCCATTTCCACTAATTCGATTCAGGTGTTCATCGTAACCCTGCCGCCATATCATGTTGATATTGACGTTTTTCATACAAATGCATAAAAGTGAGCGGTGGGTTTGTATGGAACTACCTCAAAAAGTAGGTGGGACACATCCATTAGCCTAAGTATGCTAAGCGGCTGTCCATGAAAAGGCACCACTATGTGTGAGTGGTATAAAAAAAATATTTTATTCGCAAAAATTTATTAGCAGAAGAGACAGATGTTCCGAACTTTGCAAAAAGTTCATCATCGGTCACCGGCGACGTATGAAGAAACGTTTTACTACTTATATAACCAGATTTAGGAATAGCCATAATCATACTAAACTTGATTAAAACTGTTCCTGTGTTTATACCCTGCAAACATATGTTTATACGTATGTGCAGTGTTGTATTCAGCAAAAAATCCATAAAGTGTTACCATACTTGATCAGTTTGATGAGACGAATCGAAGTTATAATGTCGTTCGTACTTCTTTGAATGCTCAAATTACCTCGCATGATGAAACTGTTTTATTTTTTTCAGTGGATGCATTTGTTTTGGTGTGGCTAGCTTGCTTTATTGAACTTTAACTCCAAAACTTATTCTTAGTAAAACAGAAGGTTAAATACTTTTTTTTTTTTTTTTGTTACAATTAATGTAAATTTATTTAAACTCTATATCAGTCTCCTGGTTTATCACATAGTCAGTCCAATGGGTGCAGGCGGAATGCAATTGGCGAGTTGACAATTTGAGGTGGACATTATAACCAATTTGGAGAGACCGCAAATAACCAGTAATGAGCCGAGCACAATTAATGTAAGCTTGACTATCTTTTTAGCGGTTTTGTATATCGATTCTAGACGTTTTGGCCATACTTCGCTTAATACTGTAGGCATTTCTATGGATTCCTGTTTCGAATCTAAAGTCGACCTGCTCGAGCGACATGAACTACAATGTGCATCGCACTTTAGAACGCGACAGAGATAGAGAATATTTGTTTCTTTAGCCTGCCAACTGAACACAAAGGAACCGAAAGGAACAAAAAAGAGACCTGATATGTGTAATACGAAACGATATGTGAAAATGTTGGAACATTTTTTTTCCCACTACTTGATGAATTGGACTTAAGAGACATTTGGTACCAACAGGACGGAGCAAAGGTTCACACTTCAAGAGCATCCATGGCTGTTTTGACTGAACACTTTATCTCAATAAGGGCTAATTTACTGTGACCAGCCCGGTCCCTTGATATGACCACGTGCGATTTTTTTGTTGGGCTTTTTGAAATCCCAAGGAATATACAAGACCTGAAGGCCAACATCCTTGCAGAAGTTTCCAACATATCTGCTGATATGCTTGTAAAGGTCATCATAAACTACAAAAATCGGCGATATGATTTTCAAAACTGTGTAAAACAAAACTTTAAATATTGAACCTACAATTTAAGCAAAATTAAAACAAAATGTGATTCATAAAATGGGTTTTATTGCGTTTTGAAAAGAGGAAGCTATGCTGCCGTACTCTGTACTATTAACACTCTGTGCGAAAAATATAACGAAAACGATCACAGATTTTTTTGTGGGGCTAGCCTTTAATGTGTTCCAATCTAGGAATCTTTGGAATATTTTATAAGGATTGACGCAGGATATACTAAATTTGATATATGTAGCTTAATTAGCAACCAAACAAACAAATAATTTTCATAAAAAACTCAACAATAGATGCAGTGTTTTTTTGGGGTTGGTATGCTCACTCAATGCACATTATCTAAAGAGGAAAAAAGGAGAGTCTAAATATATGAATTTTAAGTCTCTATGTCTTATAGCCTCCGAGATCTCTTCGTCCAAACAGACGGTCGGACGTACATACGGACATATCTATATCGACTCGTCTCTCGATGCTGTTCAAGTATATGTATACTTTAAGGGGTCTGCCACACCTCATTCTGACTGTTACATACATTGTTACATAAATTTAATATGTCCTTTTACATTATGGATAGAGTGTATCAAAATAAGATGTAACCGTAAAAAACCTGAATCGCTCGCACAAATTGATGCCAATTAAGGCAACTAATTCACCGAAATTTTACTATAACTGATGGCAAACGACAGAAAATGGACGATATGTATGGATGCAAAAAGCAACCATTTCCTAGAAATGATTTTCAAAATAGAATTTTTTATTCATACACGATTATAAATACTACGCTTACTTTCAACAGTTGATAGCTTCTACAGCTTTATTTTTGGTTTTGTTCTAAATAGGCAAGTATCAAAGGAAAGCTTCCTGTGCGCGTGGCTTTTTTCAAGTTCATTGCTGATCCTCGCGGTTTTATCAATGGACGTGCTAAATAGATGTTATTTCTGCAAGAATTTTTTGAAATTTTTTTTTTTGTTTGGGAAGGAAGAAGGATATTAAATCGAAAGGAAAACGTCAGATTAGCTCCATTTACTTTTTTGTTTCTACGTATGAACGAGTATATGTACAATATGTGTGCATATATGTATTTACAGCTTTATATTTGTAGCGAGTGTTGTTATGTTGACGAACACACACACACACTCACGTACACACAGTACACATACATATGTACTGACGCCCACTTACAGCGCTTTGCCGTCTACATGCGTGCTACAGGTTTGTGCTAGAAAAGTTTTTGTTCTATGTTGCTCAAGCAACAGATTTGCTTACTTAGGTTTGAATTTTTTTGTACTTGAGCCTATTATAAATCTGCTCAATGGAATTCTAAAGCTTTACTTCGTGTCTCATCATTTCACTATTCCAAAAAATATCAATTTTCAAATGATAGAAACAATTTTTGTTTTATTCATCCACATAACGTATTAAATAAATTAAAATGTTATAATTAATTTTTAGGACTAGACATATTTTATTTTGTACGTTGCAGGTATATATTTATTTGTTTCGGTTTTTTTTTTCTTTTTCTTTTGTTTTATATTGCTTTTCGTAATATCCTTTAAGTTGCTGCATATGTGCGAGCTTGTGCCCGCACACGTTTGTCGTATTGCTGACGGTCCGAGCGGTAAACAATAGAGGCCTCAGCTTGGGCTGGGTCATAAATGTTGGGCTCATGTAACAACTCTTGAATGCCCAGCAAGATTTGCTTGATGGTTATGGCTGGGCGCCAATCTTTTTCTTCATCGAGCAGCGACAGACACACGTAACCCGAAGGATACACATTTGGATGGAAAAGAGGAGGATCAAATTTGCACTTCGGCGGCGATGTCGGGTAGTCGTCATTGAAGAATATGCGCAGCTTGTATAGGCCACGCTCCCACGGGGTGGACTCTAGGCCAGGAATGGCACACTCCCAGGTCATCAGATTAAGTGTGCCATCCGGATTCTTAGCTGGACGCGCAACAAATCCAAACGGATGGTCTTTGCGCCATGCTTTTCTCTCCGCACCCAATCGAATAGTGGCAATGCCAGACATTTTAACTCTGCTTTACGTCTCTCCGCTTTAGTCGCGACGGTTTTTTTGTCCTTCTTCGATGCGCTTAAAATAGTTGGAAAGGATATTTGTAATTTAATGGCGGATTTAAAAAATGTTGCTATTTTCGTTTTCATCGTTTCGTTTTTCCACACACACACCTCTTCCTTATACTTGAGCGCCACGTCGCGCCGCTCTGCTGTTGCAATTTTATTTATTGCCACAATTGACTGAGCAGTATTCAGGCGAAACACGGGGAGAAACACTGAGCAGTATTCCGGCGAAAACACGGTCTCCGATTCTCTTTCTAACTAAGAAAGTTGGAAAAACTAGAATTGTATTTTGCTGTCTCTGTGATTTTTATTATTTTAAAACATTTAACTCAATTCATTGATTAAGCAGCAAAATAAATTATTAATTTTTCTTTCTTTCTTCTTTACAATTAAATATTTTTACCTGGTCCACGTGCAGGTTCAGCTAGGTATGGTAAAAAGTCGACTTCATATTGGACGAGTCTTCCCAATTCGATTTTTCTAATGATTTCGATTATTTTAGTTAGTCCGATAACTCGATTTCTAGATTGCAAGCGTCGCAAAGCTCACATATCTATGAAAACAACTAAGAAAGTAACCGCGAAAATGTGGCAAGCAAAATGTAAATTCTTATTGAATTTATTTTAAATTAATTTTATATACTTTTTTGTTCTTGTAGGTGTGATAAAAATGGAAAGGCCACTTCTTACCTCTTTTATTTGTGAGGGGAAAACATTGAAGTGCTGTAGGCTGTGCGAAAAACTCACATATTTTTATAGAAATGGCAGCTAATTTAAAAATGCTGTTTAGGTCAGAATTAAAATAATTTAGTCGTAGGATAAATTAATCGTTTTCAGGAGATTTTCACTATTTGGTAAATGGGGTAAATAAAATAATTATGAATAAATTTGGCTATATAATAATCGATAAAATAGGCGGTGCCACGCCCATATAAGTGATAAATAAAGTTCTTTATACCTCAGCTGTTATCAGTGTATCCTAAAATTGCATGACTCGCAATCGACTTAGCGCAGTGGTAAATAAAAACAAATTCAGTTTGAAATTTGTTTGAACTGCAATATTTTTTTTAATATATAAGAGGCTCCTGGTCATTTTAGATGCTTTTTAGGAAAAATGAAAGAATGAATTTCTATGTATCCAATTATAAACACCTTCCTTCACTCTTCCAAGCATTCAGATAAAATATAATCATGGGGGGAGGGTAGAAATACTGGTTACTCCAAAATGTGGGCGGTACACGAACATTAACATATGTGTGTGAAGCGACCATCCATAAGAAGCATTCATTCATTCGAATATCAAGTTGACATTTACTAAAATAAAAAAAAGATTTTCATACGGATAAGCAGAATGATGGCTACCCACAAAGTTCGAGTATATTTATGAGAAGCTGCCGTCCATAAGAAGCAATCATATCAAATATCAAACTGATATTAGCTTAAATAAAGAAGTTTTTTCCACAAAAAGTACAAGTGGGCGGGTGGATTGAATGAGGGCTACCAAGTCAATATTTAAGAAGAAGAATAAAAAGTTTTTCATACCCAAAAAAGTGGGCGCGGAATTCCAATATGGATACTCTATTTGACTGCAATAAAATAATCTAGGTGCGCGCTTACAGCTGGATATCTTACAAAATGATCCTCAAAAAATGCACAAAAAATACCAGACAGCCGGATATTGCTAGATCGACTTGTGTCGTTGAGCTTATCACGAATAAAAGTTTTAAAGTCTAAAGTTTTATTTCCTTCCAGATCAGTAGTCATCATGCGTTAGAACTTTTGTTGTTGTGGTTTTTTTTCAGCGACGAAGTGCATTTTCACTTGAATGGATGCTTTAACAAACAGAAGATGCGCTAATGGGCTGACACTAATCGTCAAAAATTGCATGAAAGGAAAAAAATTTGACTTTTTTTGCGTTTTAAACGTTTTCTACTTCAGACATCATATCGAGATCTTCAATCGTACAAAAATAAATTTGGCAACCAAAGAAGTCAGAAAGGCCCACTGTACTAAGCATCTGCCAAATGTAAATTCTGTTTGAAGAATTTCAAAATTAAACGAAGCAAGCGTTGAACATCAAAAATGTGTATATAAGTAAAATATTTTTGAAAATTTGACACAATTACATTTTATTCGGCCGATTTAGATCTTAAATTTTTAAACAATTTTTTTGTGCATTGTGCTCGTCAAATTTTTAACTAGTGAAAAATTATTGAAAAAATGAATTCGATGAGACTGACTATTCTGGCATTAAGACTGGCATCAACTGGCATACAAAAAAACATCTGCTTTAACAATAGTTTGAAAGCGCAACATTTGATGCGCTCCCGCACCAGTCATCTGACTATGATAGAAGACCAACAGAACGCTATTAATATGGATCGGTGTGTTAGCAGCGAGCAGGATCCTTCGGTAAGTGGATTATGTCAAATGGTTGCCGATAAAGCAATATATAAAGTGAATGATCTTCATGTATACCAGTATATTTTAATACCGTTTAACAGAGTCCAACTGGCCAACAAAAAATGCAAAACATAACGAGGTTAATTGAGTTACAAAAATGCAAGAATAAAACAATCTGCGAGGCTCCCCGATCATATTTCTGCGATTTAAAAAATCTTTTTGTATGTTTTTTCAAACGTTTTTTTTTTTTGACAAACTCCAAACTTGAACGGTGGAGATGCTTTTGCGGAAGAAAAAAATCTTTTAAATTGGTTACAATTTTTTGGTTATGATTTATGACATCAAACTTCTTGTTTAAAATATAATAAAATTTATATTTTGTACTCATACGTATATTTGCGTATTTATGAACAGTGTTTGTATCAAAACTGACACCTGGTGTAACAAGAATCGTATTTATTAGTTTTGAAAACGTTTATGAAACAAATTACAGTTTAAAACTATATATACACACAGTTTGAATATAATGGATATGATACCGTACAAATTTTGCGACGAATAGTGAATGTCAATATCCTAAGCCACAAAATATGCAACGCCTGAGGGTGCATTGTACTGGTAGTACCAGAAAACCTCCAGCAGAACATATGCTGCGTTCCATAGACGATTGCTTCTGATACGATTCGCTGCAAGCTATCCCTTTCGCACACATAAAATGCCAAAACAAATGAAGGAGGGTAATATATATGTTCATACTATTCGTGTGTCACGGCTACGGCTACATTCAATATCAATAAATGAAGTTAACTCTACGTTTATATTAAGTATATAAATAAACTATAAAATAATCACGATCAGCTTTCTGGACGTGGACGCAGAGTGCAATGGAAACTCCATTTGACTTTTTTCGATAAATCGTGAACGCGATAACAAAACGCTTGTTAGTGGAAACATTCTGTTAGTCTGATTGCCTCTTAAATTTCTATAATCGATTAAAATACTTAACTTAGGATATTGGACTTATTTATTGCTATAAAAAAGGTACTCAACTAAGAAAACTGTATACAGTTCGTTAAAAATTGCATGCAATTTAAACTTTTATCAGCTGTCATTTTTCATATTTTTGTAGACGGAATATTTATTTGTAGCGATACTTCGTTTATTTCTGCCGCGCTTGCAATTCACGCTGAACGCTGTTTTAAGTAAAATCATACATCCGAAAACACTTTGCCGTTTAGTGTGATTTGTCAAAAACAAAAACAATCACCTTATAAAAAAAGTCATAACATCATTAGCCTCGATACTAAGTGCATAAAGAAACGATGTAAATGAACGTTTTCACTATAATCGTTTATTAAATTCAATTAAGAAGGCAAATCTATACTAATATTATAAAGCTGAAGAGTTTGTTTGTTTGCTTGCGCTAATCTCAGGAACTACTGGTCCGATTAGAAAAATGGGCTATCTTTCAGTGTTAGATAGCCCATTTATCGAGGAAGGCTATAGGCTATATATCATCACGCTAAGACAAATAGGAGCGGAGCACTAATATGAATATAAATCTAAAATCTATATTATGTATGTATGTGAAAGGTTGGGAGGACCACACAATTTCATATAAGTGCTAGCAAGCGAACTAAATGTTTTTCAACTCAACGCTAGATGTCGCACCAGCTGGTCATGAGCTAAAGAGGTCAATGATCATGAGTTGGTGTTTTTAAAATTTTATTACTACTTTATTATATGTATCTAAATTTATCTTCTATATATATAAAAATTGGAGTATATATATATATATATATGTATATATATATATGTTCATTATAGACTCCGAAACCGTTCAACCGATTTTGATCAAATTTTGTGGCAATATTCAAAATAGTCCCGTGGGTGATCCTGTGCAGATTCGTGGCGATTGGATAAACAGAACATTTTTTTAAGTTTTTCTAATTTTAATAGAATTGGCGGTAGAGTAAAGGAGCATGTGGAAGGTGGGGAAGGTAGAAAGAGTGGTAGGGGAAGGAGTGGCAGGGGAAAGAGAAGGGCCGCGTACAACGTCGCGGGGATCTAGTGTCTATATAACATAACTTAGAACTTTGAGGTCGTCACAATTATAGAAATAGTCAACCATCACAAAGTTGTGATCATAGTTAAGATTGTATTTTTTCAATTTGTCAACAAAATAGAAGCATCAATAAAATATTGAAGCAGTCTTGTCCTTTCCAATTGATGCTCTAAAAAACATTTTGCCAAATCCGACCATTTCTTGATTGGTTGAAATTCTTTGCACTTTGTCAGCTACAAACTCTAGCGTTGAACGAAAAGTTGATATATTCTTAATCAGTTGGACGAGACGAGTCAATATAGCTATGCCTCTTTGACTGTCTGTCCGTCTCTCCGTGTATCTGAATGCTGTTACGCTTTTTTGTGGTGAGCAATTTTTTAGATATAAACAATTTTTTTTTATAAGTAGGCACATAGACTTTTTTTTATTACAGAGTAATAGAGTATTCATTCAAGCATTGCTCATTTTTTGGTGTATACCCCATACAAACACCAACACCACCAACCCCCCCCCTTCTGATTTTTTGTGTGAATTTTTGTGTATTCCAGTCAATGTTTCCTTGAAATTTGACTTGGTGGCTTCTTATGAAAGCACTCTTCACATATATATCAAAGAGTGTGATCCCTGTTCTTTTTGGGGTAGCACCCATACAAACCACTCGCCCAGTTTTGCTTTCTTGTATGGAAATCGTTTTTGTAGCAGTCAATATTGACTTGGTATTTGTCATTACGGCTTCTTATGGACGAACGCTTCACATAAATGTCAATGGGCGTGTCCCGCTTACTATTAGGTGTAGCCCCCATACAAACTTATCCCCAGCTTTTGGGATTTCGTATGAAAAACTTTCATATTACAGTCAATATCACATTTAGAGATAGCCTCAATACAAATGCAGTACCCACTTCTGGGATTTTTCATGAAAAACTTTTTCATTTCAGGCAAAATCAACTTGACATCTGATATGGTGAGTTCGCATGGACGAACGCTTTGCAAAATTATTGTAGCAAGAGGTTTGTAACACCCACTTTTAGCGCTACGTCCTACCTAAGTAACTTACATCTCACGTTCTGAATGTCAGAACTTACAAAAAATTGTTTCTTTACACCTTCTAAGTTCACAGCTTGAAACTTTGTGTGAATGGTATTAAAGCTTCGGTTCCACCAGAGTTAACTTTTTGGCTTGATTTCACTTTTTTCGAAACGGACTCTGATTTCTCTCTCTCTCTCTAAAAAAAATAAAAAAAGGTTTGAACTTAAAATATATTAAATAAAAGAAAGCGCATTTTAATAGATTCCAATCAAGGCTTTGATAAGGCAATGAGGAAGTAGTATTGATATATATGTACATAAAAGAAAATGAACTTAGAGCACATGTTTTTTTTATGTATAGACAAAATTACACCATCAGCAGGCAGTGCGGAACTGATCATCGGGTGTCACAAAGAAAGTTTTGTGGCACAAACGAGTACAGTTACTTCAAGTTGAGACCGCCCCAAAAGCAATACCGGCCCAGCAACAACGCCGGCAAGTTATACACACGCAATCGGGACTGCCAAAGCGAGTGTGCAAGCTTTGGCAGAGGACAACGCCACCTGCCTACCGTTGGTGGAAGGTTTGCTCAGTATTAAATTTGTTTGCCACAACGTGGTTTGATCTTAAAAAAAGAACAAAATCAAAATAAATTGTGGCAGTCAACAATGATGTATAAAGCTAATGATCTATTTATATACATTTCTATACCGTTTTACAGACTGCATCTCGCCAACGAAAAATGCAAAGCATTGATGAGTGAAAAAAGCCAAATTTGTTATATCTCACAAACTATTGAACGCCGCTGGATGAAATTTTGTACTTTTGTAAAGGACACCAGTAGATATAAGATCCACTGAAATATGGGTGGTGCTACGGCCGCGTATAAGGGAGATACCAAATTCATTGTATTTTAGTATTATACTGAGAGATGAGATTTCGTACATACTTGCATGTAAAAGGCATCAGGATAAATAATATCCACTCAAGAAGTGGTTGGTGCACCGCCGCCAACTTATATTTTAGCGGCGGTGCACCAGATTTGGTAAAAATAAGTCATACTACATAAAAATTTGGGTTGCCGTACGTAGCAACGCACGGCAGGTACACTAGTCGGTGTATATTTTACGGGGTATATTTTAAGGCGTTGCAAACATTGTGACTAAATTATAGAACTATTCACACGCTATGTGAATAGTAAAACAAGTAAAGAAAATGAGAAAGTTAGCAGCGTATTTCGAAGTCGTGTACTTCCGATTTCAGCTTATTTTATTCGATTTATTTTGCATTTAAATCAAATAATTAACAACGTTCATTGCACTGAATGTATCGTAGTTCAGTCCCATTTGAATATGATAAAATTGGCATGAAGCAACTAAGCCAAATGCTGTAAAACAAACCAACTAAATGGATTTTAATCGAATGCGAGTTCACATGGAATGAACAGCATTTTCCAATTGACTGAATTAATGCAACAGAAGTGCGCAAAGACCACAAGTACCATAATGTAAGTACGTATTGCAGTAGATACTTCAGCGACCAATAGTACTGGCATCTACGATACGATTACAACAACAACAACAGCACCAGCTTCGAGTTTAATCCTGTGCAAATCAGTTTGAGGTGCTGGAGGTGTTGATAATTCAATTGAATGCATTTCGATTTTCATTCAGTCAGAGTTCACATGCAACGCCATACTCAATACTGGATTTTTCTACACTTTGGCGCGCATGAACCGAACCGTTCCACTCCGGTTTAATCTAATTTTATAATTTTATTTTATTTGACAGGAGTGTGAAGGAGAGTGCATACAACGTAAGTAATGCAGACGAACGGAAGCAAAGTGAAATAGCACAAAATGTATTTCTTGTTGAATGGCTGAATGAAGTTGATAGATTTCAATCAGGCAAACGCAGCCGTACATATACATATACATACATATAGGTATTATACTTATCAGGATGCACGTTATGATGAGCTTCCAAACAGGACTTTTCACAAATAGTTTCTAAAATAATGCAGTGCACACTGATTTCATATGTTAATAAAGTCATAGGCACAATTGTTTTGACCAACTCTGCTTTTGACTATGGGCTTAGGAGCTTTAAAACATAACGGTATCTTGAAACAAGGTGCATACCAACAAGAATATGCATGTAAAGTCTTTAATTTATTACTTTGTGTTATCTCGTTCTTCTGATAAAAACAGAGCTCGCAGCAAGTGGTCTTTTTTTACAGGCAGTCAGAAAAAAAAAAAAAAAACAGTTGCCTGTGGACACGATTTAAAATAGAAGCGAAGAGACATTTCAACTCGGTTTCTTTTTGAAATGGTCTTGGTTCAATCAACGAAAGTTTTTTGTCGCCCACTTTATGCATTTGTTCACTTGAGACACTTAGCTGCTCAAAATTTCGTGCCTGCGATGAAATATATAAAGCAACAACCACAACAGAACGCAACAACAACAAAAAAGACACTTAGCGCTTCAACTTTGCTCGTTTTGCTCAGTTGCTGATGCTCAGTTGCTGAGAGTCGAATGAGAGTGTCCCCAGCCAGCGATACTCCTGTGGCATGGTGCGATGTCCTATTGCAGGATAAGTAATGCCACCATTAGTTTGTCTCCTGTGGGGTATACGTTATTATTTAAAGTGTGCAAATTTTGATTTTGGTTCATGGAACCAGTGATTGGCATAAATTCACCTAAACCACTGTAGGCAATGCATCTCCAGAACATAGCAGATCCTGCATTGTGGCTCACATTTTGGCAGACTGGAACTTTTGTCTTTGAGATACATAAATCTTCTTTTTCGTTGAATTGTATTCAAATAAACTTTCAACGGTCCAAAGAACCTTTGGCCAATTCTCTATTGACTTTTAGGCATGCGCTTTAGCGAAAGCAAATCGTTTGATTTTGTTTTGCTTTGGTATGTACGGAATTTGTCTTACTAGGTAAGTCTCCGCCGAATCGTCCTAATTGTAGTCTTGTATGACTTCCTCCATTCATATGCAGCATATTTAGGCCTCAATTGAATGCCTGCCTTTAATTGGCATAAAATGAATCAGTCTTCAATGAAAAGGCAGTAGGTCATTCTAAACTAAGCGTCAAAAGAAGGTCTTTGAAGCAGCAGCACATAAAAAGCAGCCTTCCAAAATATTGTTACTAACATAGTGTAATTTCAGTATCCAAATAATGCTTCTAGAACAACAGTGGTGCAGAAACATTTTGCATATAAGTGCATATACCAAATGCATATACCAATACCAGTTACTCACTACCGGTATTGGGGAAATCGTTAGTGCAGGACCTAACTAACACTCAGCGTAGCTTACATCCATGCAATTGCCTAACGAACTTAACATGGGCATGTCATTAGCAGAACAGTGTTAGGCAATTGCATTAAAAATTAACATAAAATTTCTTTTATTGCGATTTTTATGTGCGATTTTGTATGATGCGTCATGACGACGCTCGAAGTGCAACGAATGATTTATTCTGATATGATTTCGTTCTTTAGATGGTACGCCGCTGCAAGGCTTTTCGCCAGGTAAATTCTAACGACCGGTAGCTAGTTAAATCGCTAAGGCTAACGACCAATAGTAAGCGAAACACCACTGCTTCAGGACATCGAGCTACCGGCCGAACAACAGCGAACAAGGAAATTGTTTGTGTGATTTTCGTTAGAGTTTGCAAGGAACTGCGTGTGTATGTGTTGTTGTTTTGAATTTTGGTAAATGAGCTTTTCACTTTGCTATAGGAAGACAGATAATATACACATGAATTTATTCATAAATTAAACTTTAAATAGCCCTCGTCTTTGCTCGTAAATATTTAATATTAATTTTAAAGGCGACACCGTTGACCGTTAAAGTATACTTATTCTTGATCAGTTCGATGATGTCCATCTGGATGCTGTTGCACATTTGCTGGGAATCAATAGATATTCTTATTTTTATTACAGTCAAATAGAGTATACATATTGACATGCCACACTCACTTTTTGGAATAACCCTCATACAAATCACCAGCCAAATTTTTGTTTTTTTGTGTGGAAAACTTTTTTATTTTGACTTTTTATGGACGGCATATATATAGAAACGGGTTCGGTTACCCCACTTTTTGTGGCAGCCCCATGCTAACCGCTCGTCTACAACCGATTAAAAAAAAAAATACCGTTTTAAAAGTATGCATTTGCACATGTGTGAGACATAGTTTGAATATTCGCTGATCTCATAAAACTCTCCATGCCAATTTTTATAAGGGTTTCTTGACAGCTTAAGTTCTAGTAGCGGTAATAACACCTACACAGACGTACTTACTGGCGTAGCTTGAGCAACTCGTCTTGCCATGCTGATAAAATTTTGTGACAAAATCAAACTTTTATTCAAAGGAGAAAAAAAGAGGCCAAAACATTAACTTCGGTTATCTCTTGGAATATTGATGGATCCTAAGCTGAACTTTAATGTCTCATCGATGCTGTGCTTTGTTAAAAGGTGGTTCAAAGAGTTTGACGACCCTCGTATAACTAAGTTGTTGTTCACTGCTTTAGTACGCCCCATTCTTGAATATGGTTGTACAGTGTGGAATCCGCAGTACGAAGTTCACCCTAAAATTAAATTGAAACGGTGCAGAAACAGTTTTTAATTTTTGCTTTACGAAGCTTAAATTCGTATCACGCTTAACGTCTTCCTTCGCATTCGAGTCGTCTTAATTTATATAGTAAGCGCACACGTACAGAAGGGCCGGCCAAATATAAAGTTTTTGTATGCTTTGCACTATGCGAAACTCAAAACGAATCATTGAGATATCATATTCACATTGCGCTTAGCAATGGCAGAGTTACAATTTTTACAATGTAATAAAGTGACGTGACCGTTCTCCTATTAGATCTGAGCAGCCACTAATTCGAATTTTGTTTCTCGCAAGCAGTCAGCATCAGACTTCGGCATGGACTATAATGCGTGCCAACAACAGAGATATTTCTGTTCGATTCGGTATCCTGTAGGATTGTTTGTGTAAAATGTCACGTGTGCTCCACCGCTCACTCGTTCGCTAGCAATATGTCTGCCTGTACATTTACAATTCCGGTTCATTGCATATGCAACATGAAAAAGCGAAACGCAAATCCGAGCATGGGAAAATTTGAGTAAAATTGGAAAAGCAAGTGCTGAAAGAAATCTTTTCCAGCAATGCTATTCCATAGTGCAGTGTAATGCTTATATGGGTTAACCTTCAACCACTTAGTTTCACTTTCACTCTGACACTTTCCGACACCGTTTCTAGCTACATTGCATGCAAATGAAGCGCTGTGTCGATGTTTTAGCTCGGAAATGTATTCCATTTTAATGCCAACGCAGTCACACACTGTCTGCCTGGCAGCCGGAACTGATTCAGTGCACATGCATGCCGCATGCCAAATGGAAACAGTTCAATCATAATAAACTAAGTCAATCTTTAACGATGCACAAAGAATGCCACATAACCTCTTGAATGTAAAATGTAGCAGAAAAGTAGGTGAAGGCAGTCGATGTTGTTGTCGCAAGCATCTCAGGATCTATCTCAATGTTCCTTACCAGCTCACTCCGCATCTACTACCACACACCAGCGCCTACATTGATAGATTGCGCAGGAAAAGCATTAAAAAAAAAAAAACATAAAAAGAAACTGCGTAAGGCAGCATCAAGAAAGGATATTTATGCTTTGTCTTATATCAGTGGCTGTGTATATATCCGTTTGTTTGTCTGGTAGTACTATGCATGTTAATAAGAAAATAAGTACAAGTCGCTACGGAGACTTTACAGGCCCAGCATTTGTCTAAGATCGAAAGACGGTATATGAGTATTTATAATTGTGATAGTTCGCACACGGCTCGTTGTGAGACCTATCCTTTTGCAACCACCGCGAAGATTTTATATACTTTACTAAATTTTTGAATTTTACAAAGTTTCAGATATGTCATTTAGGAAGTAGTCGCCCAGGTGCTTGAATCCACTCGTAGACAGTTAGGCATAGTGACATAGAAGAAAATGATAAATTCAGGTTCCTCGCAGTTAATACAGTGTTATAAGGAGGGGCCCAGTCTCCTGGCCTTTTGCCACACCTTTTGAAATCGCTACATCTTTTCAACTCAACCTAAGTTGGAACTGAGTTCTTTTCCGGTAATTCTTAGGCCACGCCTGACTTGAATTGAAATCTATTGTTTGCGGACCAAATAGTATTCGTTTTGATTCACAAATTACAAGCTGACAGCGGTATGCCACAATCGAATCCTTATCCTGTCGAATAGGGGACGTTGCACCAAGTCTTACAATTCATCTGATATACAGTTACTCACAATATTATTGCGCCTTGTCACGCAAACGTAGTGGATACTGTTCTGCTCATCTCATTAACAGATTTGCGGCAGTCAGTGATGGTTCTTGACCGATGGTTCTTGACGATTTAGCGATTCTATAGATTTTTGGCTGTCTGAGTATAGGCGAACTTGCCTACCTCTAATCTTAGACGATTCTAAGTAAAATATTGCCCCCTAGATATCTGCGACTTCCGCTCAATAAACGCTACAGTAATCAGGTAGTCTAAAGTATGCATGCATACTCATTTTTAGGATGTATACCCCTCTACCGACTCTGTTGTTCAGTTTCGAGCCGTCTGTGAAGATCCTCAATGGTTTTTGTAATTCTATTTCCCGTCGCTATCTGTACCAATCTTGTCGGGAAGGGATGCAAACATTGAAATTCATAGGGTTACAATCTATATTTGTCGGATATGTCTTTTTCTCCTTTTAGGATTGTTGAGTATCCCTTTGTTCCTTTCTTCCAATAACCACATTCTCTAAGGCTGATGGTCCCTATTGAGGCAACCCTATGGCTTTTTTGCTTGCGAATGGTAATTATTTTCACTTTCTATTATGCTACCATTCCACACAAACCCAATATCAATTATAAGGCAATTTAACTCTAACTCCGAATGTGAGATTTACTCCAATCAATTTGGGAGGTATTAAATTAGGTATCTTGTATCTTCTTAAAAATAGTATAAGCCCAGTTTTAGTGGGGTTTATTCGTAAGCCTGAAGAGTCTACCCAGCTAGAAAGATCGTTGAGTGCTGTTTCCATGCTACGTCATTAGCATAAGCTACAACTCGATAGCTACCCTCTTCCATACGCCTAAGCCTCTTATCGATCGCTATGACCGATAGGAGTGGGTATAGGACTCCCCCTGAGGAGTGCCTCTTTTGATATATCTTCTAGCGATTGATTGTTCCACAGTTCGGCATTCACAGCGTTATACTACTTTAATAAAAAAAAAAACATATTATTTTGTGAAAGTGAGGCGAAAAAGAATTGTTTTTGTACTGAACAAAAATGCTGTTTGGGTAGGGGGAACGTTCCCAAGTTCCCCCTTGGATCCGCCAATGAGACAGGACAATAATTACCACCTGCAAAACTATTCAACTGTCCGTCCCAAATTATGCTGCTCCTGTCGAGACACTATACTCAATGACAACTGCCTGCAGACAGTTCAGAACAGTACTCTGGGGACTGCTACTGATTCTTTACAAATCTGTAAATCATGTTACCCTCACGAGAACTGTTCCAACTCGTATTCGAAATTACAGTCATAAAGTACAAAACGAGTATATCTCGATTCGCACCGCATGATCATTTAGAGGAGTGCATTTATATATCCGGTTGGACCACGAACTCTCTCAGTGACAAGGTGCATGCTTGAACAGTCAGACTACAACCTCTCAATCAGAGTGAACAAGATTGTGCTTCATGGCGGCAGGGTCAGACCAGCACTAGTTAATGATCCGAGTGGAACAAATTGTCTCCTTTGTTACAAGGAACGAATCAGTATTAGCACTAATGATTGCTGTCCTGAGTGTGGTCAGTCGCCACGGCAACACGACGCACCTTTTCAACTGTACGTCCCGTGCATGGTTCTATGAATGCTTCCAATTAAGGTAACCTCATACCTGGGACGTCATATCTAGGGTTATATTTCGATTTTGTTTATACTTTACCTTCTATTATTTATTACTCAGCTATACAATGCGTGAAGCGATAGTATTTCGTGCTATAAGTTATATTAGAGGATGTCAGAGTGAAAGCGACAAGCAAAATCATGCAAATACGAAACTGCTAACAAAGCAAAAATGAATGCGAAGGGGGGACGCAGTTTCGAAGCTGCTTTCGCGCTTAGTTCTCGTTTTACGCTCGCTTTATCGCTTGCACTCGCTTTCTGTTTCTCTTGCACTGTGACTCTTTTTGAGCGATCACAGAAGAAAGTACAAGCTGTGGTTTGAAGTATTATCGTAGCGCGCACTCTGATGTCTGTTAAAGTTAGCACACAATGCGTTCAATGCGTTTTAATGTATCTGCAATTTTATTTATTTTTGAATGATATAATTAAATTCAAATAAAATGAACATGTTTTTCAAGTATGGAAAAATTATTATTTTTTTTTTTAAGCGTTGTAAGTTGCCGTTGGCTTTTTCTGATTTTTTTATTTTTTCATTTGAGATTACTTAAGTTACTTCATATTAAACTTCGATAATGCATAAGGAAAATGTTTTCCTTTGTTTTATATGACAACTGGGGCTATGTAAACTCTCGATTATTCTTGCTCAAATGGTATGTTGTGTGGTGTGTTGTTTTTGCTGTAATATATTTAATTTTTTTATACGCTGTCAGTTTTTGACACCTCATTTGAGGATATCTCAACATTTTCCTGTTCCTCCTCCATCTCCACATCCTGCATGACCACCTTCTCCTGCTTGTCCTCCTTCAGCACCTGCTTCTCATCCTCCTTCGGCTTCTCCTCTTCCTCTTCACAGTCATCGCAATAAACATGATCGCCCTTGTCCTCCGATTTGGCATTCTTTGCCTCCAATTCGATAGCTTCAACCGGCACGTGCTCATCCTCATCCTCATTGGCCGAATGTTCGTTGGCGGCATTAGCGGTGGCAGTAGTTGAAACACGTTTTTTCGGAACAGCATCCTCTGCATCTGCAGTGGCACGTTTGTTGACGCCCGACGTTGTCTTGGATAGTGATAATTTGTTTTTCTTACGTGATGGTGGACCGTTGCGCTTATCATCAGTATTCTCCCCGGAATCAGCAGCTGCATTCTTGGCCAGTTCCTTCTTTGGCGGGCGGCCGCGCTTTTTCGGTAGTTTTACCACTTCAGCGGCGACATCGTTGCCGTCTTCATCCTTCTCAGCATACGATTGAACTGTTTTCGACCTGGCTGGACGTCCGCGCTTCTTTACCTTGTCCATTTTAAATTCAGCGGCGTCGGCGTCTGTTTTTGCTCAAAATTCTAATTTTCGCTAAGCTGCGGCTACCTTTTTTTTATTTCTCTTTTTTTTTATTTCTCTTTTTTTTATTACAATATATTTTTTTGATGAATTATATTTTTGTATACTTTTATTGCAAAGCCAATGCGATTATGATTACAGAATACACGTTCTCGAAGTAATAACAAAAATGTGGCAATGTTGTGACCCAAGCGGCAACATCAACAGTGCCATTGAAGCGTTGCATCGATAATAATAAATCCAATGTGGCAACGCTTGGCAACAATTCGTTAAACAACAACAACCAGAATAATCTTTATATAAAACAGGCAAGTGTGAAGCGTGCACACCTTTTTTAGCTCCCTTAAACACGACTTATTCGCTGATTTTTGTTTTTAAAAAGGCTGTGAAAAGGAGAATGAACGGATGTAAATTTGTTTCGTCAAAGGTAGATAAAAAACCAGGTAACGCCATGCATATATAAATGTTATATGTATATATTATACATATTTCTTGCAGGCATATCTACATACATACTATACATTTAATATATTTATAAGAGCAAAAATACATATGTATGAATAGATACGAAATAAGTCTAAAGAACAAAAGAGTATAAGAGTATAACAGGTTTCTGTCAACGCTGCGTATAACAGATGTAAGAGCCATTAGTATGACATATTAGGACAAATAGTTAATTTTGCATAATCTGATATTTGCGATGCTATATCTCAGCTCACGGAATGTGCGCAGAAAAATAGCTAAGTCTAAAGTCCTTTTGTACACTACTCCTTGCAGCGATAAACAACTGCCACTAATATTGTCAATTCTGGTTCTGTTTCAATTGCCATTGACGCACATTGTGTCCACTCCTCTACTAGTTTTCTTATATTATATGTATATATAATCATATTATTCAAATGAAGTTTATTTTAAAATGTTACCAGTTTGAATATTAATTTGAGAAAAACCAATTTCAGCGCAATCAATTGAAAAATAATGCGTCCGCAAAGTATCTAAGGAAAGAAAAGCTGAAATCAAGCAGATATTTCTACGTATTAAGTTAATTAAATCTGACAGTAAACAACAGCAGAAATATTAAGAACCAAAGCAAACGGAAAGCCTCCAGCGATTCTTAATCAAATTAGCGAGCTCATAAACAAATTTTGCATATTAAGTTTGTATCTGAATCTGTTTGTATTACGGACCTCGGATTTCGATTGCGTCCTGTCACCGAATTCTGCGCAATGATGATTGATTGAGGACTATTGTTTTACAAGGAGTGACATATTTCCGTGCATCCTTTTTCCGATGTTACATTTCTCGAAGAAGTTTTGTACAGAAAATTCCTTTAGCAGTTAAGAATTTTCGGAGGTATTTATTGACATTAAAGAGTCACAAATGTTTCTTAACTTGAATAATAAATATTTATGTTAAGGACGGGATTAGAGACGTTGACGGAGCTACAGTAAAATTTGTAGAGGCTAAATTTAATCTTTAATCAAAACTAATATGACATGCTTTATTATTTATTAAGCATGTCAGACATGAATAAATGTCAGAGCTGTGATAGAATGATTAATTTTTAATTCACACAGAATGCTCGATTATCTATTCATTCCACTAAACAAAAAAATGAAGTCAAATTTGAATTATTAATTAAAATAAATTGTACATTTTGAATCGTTTTATTTGAAAACTTTTTGAAATGCGTGAAAATTAGAATACTTTGCTTCTTTTTTTTTTGAGTAGTAACAATTTTAGACTTATTTATAAATTTGGATTTAATTCATATTTTCAAAAGGAATGATTCAAAAATGCATAATTTTTTAATCATTCAAAGTTGAATTTTTCAAGCTTTACTGAGCTTAATTTGAGTACAAAAGTGCACAAAAAAAGAAACTGTTTTTTATTTGAATTTGTGTGTTAATTACTTCCTTTCTTAAAATGCGCGCCATTCAGTCTGTAGAGATCGTAGCGTGGTGGAAGTATTAGAATCGAACATCTTGGAAGAATATTTTTTTCCACAAGTTGATGATTTGGACTTAGGAGACATTTGGTAAAGACAGAACGGAGCAACGGCTCACACTTGAAAAGCATCGATGGCTCTTTTGAGGGAACACTTCACGGAACGCCTCATCTCAATTAGGGGCGATTTGTAGTGGCCATCCCGCTTCCCCGATTTGGCCACGTGCGATTTTTTAAATGTTGCGTTTATGTCTAACGCCCAAGAAACATACAAGACCTGAAGACCAACATCCGGGTTGAAATCTCCAACATACCCGCTGATATGATAAACGCCAGGCATCGGCTTCTTCAGTGTATGGACAATGGGGAGCATCACCTTACTGATACGAGTATGATTTTCAAAATTGTGTAAATCAAAATGTTTGCATTTGAATTTGTAACGAATCCACTTTATATTGTTTATTGAATAGTTGAGTTAGGACAAATGTTGTGTTCATAGGCGAATAAAAAATAAATAAATAAGGAGAAGACTATGGAATAATCTTCCCTTTATCGGTCATAAAATCCATACAAATATAGGTATATTAATTTATACTAAGAAAAATTTGCCGTCAGCGGTTGAGTATGCAATAGCTTCTGAAGCATAAGTGTCAGCTGAATTTCTTTCGCTTTAAAATTGGTCAATGGATTTGGATTTTGAAATGGTGGCGCGGATTTTTTCCATTTCTATTTTAATATCAGCCAGTTGTTTCGTTATTTCCATATCAATGTAATTAGGCGCACTTTCCAATTTGGTTTGCTCCGACCTATTTTTCTTGTAAATTTCAAATTCGAGGGCTATCTCGTCAAGAGGACTTAAGTTTTTGTCACTCCCCCTATTCATCTTGTACTCTATAAATTCATTTACTACATTGTCAAAACTTGTAGAGAAGCCGGTATCCCCTTCGGAATTCATTTTGGGCTTGGAGCTGCAGTAATCACCAATATATCAATACAAATTGAGTTTCGAAACTAAATTTGCTGCAATTCGAATGTAAATTTACAACTTATTTTGAAACCACAATAATTCTATTTACCAATTCCTTCTTAATTCTTCAAAAATTTGCGCTTTTCACAGAACATTAGGACAGTTTTGTTATTTGAATATATGTATCTACACACATATGTAATATGAAGTATCAGTTTTTCTAACTTAAATGTCTAGGCCGACTATTTTCGAAGCATGTATTGAATATTTATATCCTGTATAATAGTATATATGTTTGTAAAAGGACATATTGGGTTTGCTGAACTGTCGAAATTTATAATGTAAGATGAGATAAAAGTAATTGAGTGTAACAATGGCTTCATTGAGAAATCATTTTGGAGAGTACTTAATTTCGCATTTCGGACCTATCAACTGGCCGCCTAGATCGTGTGTTATCACGTCTCTGCATTTTTTCTTTGGGGTTATGTGAAGTCAAAACTCTTCTTTGATAAGCCAGCTACGATTCAAGACTTGGATGCAAACATTGGATGGAAAAAGTGATCGAAATTTGAACGTTCCGAATGGACCACCTACAGCAAAGTCGCGATCAACATTTGAATCATTTTATCTTTAAAAAGTAAATGTCAGAGATTTATCTTTCGGGTAATAATAAAGATTCCGATATTCGATTCTATTTTAAGTGTTTCATTTCAATTTCAAAAAAAAAAAACCAAAAACTCTAAATGAATCACCCGTTATATTATAACGGGTGTAAAGTTACTTGTTAATTTTTTTCGAAAA
The DNA here is from genome assembly GCA_035044765.1 of Leucophenga montana. Classification (NCBI taxonomy): domain Eukaryota; kingdom Metazoa; phylum Arthropoda; class Insecta; order Diptera; family Drosophilidae; genus Leucophenga; species Leucophenga montana. The sequence continues at coordinate 33,449 of JAWNNQ010001688.1, read as the reverse complement.
ATTTTTGACCTTGAGCTCTTCCAGCGATGTCGTCTTTATATCATCAATCGTAACAAAACGTCGTTCTTTCATTGACGTTTTCTGTTTATTTATTTAGAGCAGCAAAATCACTCGAAAGAAAAATAAGGGATTTGGCATGGAATTAGAAACACATAAATTAAATATACAAATACTCGTATTTATAAGAACACATATACAATTATGTATGTATGTAGGGATACACTTCTGCGTTTATCATTTTAGAAAAATTTCTGCAGCTGCGGCAAGGATTAAACTGAAACAATATTTAAGGGTGAATAGGTTCAAGCGGTATGTAACCCAAACTTGCTTACAACTACAAAAACAAAACAACCACAATGCACAGTGGTAGGAAAATGAGAATCGTTTAAATTTTAAACTTTAAATCTTTAAAACATAATTTAAATTAAATATAATAATAATTTAATTTAAACTTTAAAACATACATACATACGAGTATCCTGCGTTGATTTCGACTGCAAGGTTATTCTGTAGGCGACGTTTTTCTCTGCAGTAGGCTGGCGGTATTTCTCGTAATAAAAAGAGTACGTCCAATGACCTTCTTGGCAGCCGTTTCCATGGAGTGGGTGATGATTCCCGAAATAGCTGGGAGGGTTTTGCTGATAAGACTTGAAAATATTTATATTTGAGAAGACTATGACGAAAGGTGTGCCCTGAATTATATTAAGTATTAAATAGTAGATAGGTTGATGTGCTTTATCGCTTTTTTATTTTAGAAGTTGATTGTACGGTTCTTTTTTTTCATTTTTAGGCAGTTTTAACAGTAGCAGTTGAAAATCAGAGTGATTTCCAAGAAGCATTCACGATAATCGCTGCTATTTAAAAATCACTCACTAGCTAATCTCTAGTTTAGACGTAAGTATAAATAGAAAGAGTTTTTTAATATTTTTAATCTTCGTAATTTTTTTAGTTTTGTAATATGACAAGCATTTTTGTTTAGCCAAGCCAAAATAATTAGATCGGTACAAGTGATAATCGGATGGAGTACTACCTGTTAATACAGCGTGTGGTACAGGACTTTCCATATGCGCGTTCTCGAAATCGTTTTACAGCATGGGAAAATTTATCGAGTCGCTGCTCAAATTGCGGCCGTTCTTTGTCTTAAATACTCGGCTCAAACACATCAATTGTTGTTGGTAGTAATACCCTGTGATGATTTCATTGGGTTTGATTAGCTTATAGTGGACTACACTATTTTCATACCACCACTTTTTTCATCCCACCCAGAGCATTAGCTTTGATCCATGGATATTTTGCTTCGCCGTGAGATATTGTGGGTTAGCTGGGCTCAACCCATGACTTTTTGTGTTTGGGATTGTAGTAGCGGATCCATTTGTCATCGCCAGTCACAATTCTATGGAAAAATACATTCCTTTTATATCAATCAAGTTGCTATTCAAAACAGAACAAACGCTTTTCCACGTCTCTTGGTTCCAATGTGTATGTGATCTAATTTGAATGCTTTTAGAACCGTCCCAAAAAGTGGGCGTGACACGCACCTCGATATTTATGTGAAGCATCCTTCCATAAGAAGCTGTCATGTCAAATTTCACTTAGATATAGACTGCAATAAAAACGTTATCCATACAAAAAGGTAAAAGTGGGCGTGTGGTTTATACGGGGCTACCTCAGATAGTTTGGGGATCACAGCCATTGGTATATATGTAAAAAGTCTCTCCATAAGAAGCCGCCATGTCAATTTTTAAGGTGATATTGACAGCAAGATAAAAAATTTCATTCACAGGAATCCTAGTGTTATGGCATAAAAACGTACCACAACTTTAATGAAAACTAAAGAAATGTTTTTATAAAACCTTGAGCCTAATCCTATCAATGGGCGTGATCCCCATACTTTTTGGGTTTGCGCCCATAAAAACCACCAGCCTACCATTGCATTTTTGTAAGGAAAACTTTATTATTGCAGGCAATATCAAATTAAAAATAGATTCTTACGAACGGACGCTTCACACGTATATAAATTGGCATGATTCGCTATTTTTAGTTGTAGCCCTCATACAAGCCCGCCACACACTTTAGTGATTTTGTAACTACTTGAAACTTGATATCTTGGCTTAATAGGACGCACGCTTCACATAATTATTAAGAGTCATGTCCCATCCACTCGAAGGGGTAGCCACCACCAAACTTACTACCCAATGCGGTTATGTTTTTCAAATATGTTTTTTTATAGCTGCTAAGTACAGAACTTGATACTTTGTGTGAATGGTATTAAAACTTCGGTACTACCGATCACGACCATAGTTAACAGGATCCTGTTCCGACTTAAAGAAAATTGTCTGAAAGAATATAAATTATATTAAATTATCACAAAGACAGCAAAGAAACTTTGTTTGTCGAAAAAAAAAATCAAATCGAGTCAGCAAGATTGAATGACTCTTTCCAAAATTTGACAATCCTTCCATACTAAATTTCGTTTCTCCTCAACTACTTTCAAAATAAATGTGTTCACCAGTTTCTTTGTATTACTTTTGACATCAGCGAGCTCAAAAACCTACGACCAAAGACATTTTAAATTTTTTGCTCAATTTTTTTGAATTTTCATCCACTATGCGAAAATATATAAAAAAAAAGAAAATGAAAGGACAATAAACAAGCAAACACCACATCACCCATTTTGTTTCATTGTTGCTAAAAATTAACTTAAATTGTGGGTGAAAAGTTTTTGACCTTTTGTGAGTCGCGCTCCTCTATAATATAATTTCTGGCAACAATGTGTCGGTGCATTCGAGAGTGTATGGATGTGTATGGATGTGTATGGATGTGTTTTTAAATGTCAACGTTTGCAAAAGGGTTTTGTGTATGTTTTATATTGGTCTCTAGTTGTGTGTGTTTTTTGTAGTAAAATTAAATTGAAATTTGATAAATGAAAGCCAAGCAGCTCGAGCAGGAAGGCAGCTATTCAGGATGCATTATGTACGAGCATACGCCGCAATCAAATATCGGTCGTCGAGCACGCAACAAGTTTCACGTGTGTTTGCATTGTCGCCGCCATTTCCATCACCACAACAGCCGCCGTTTTGTTATTTATTGCATTGCAAGACCTCTAAATCGATATTTCATTTATATTTATTTGCATAAATGCGAACCAAGAGCTCATGAAATCACATACACTTACCATGCCAGCTCGAACTTGTGTTGCTATATTTATACAAGGTATGTTCCAAAAAAAAAAAAACAAGACTTTTGGAATAGGACATTTTCTGGTGGCACCACCAATATGTGATGTAGGAACATATCTTTTCAACTTTCAGTCAAAAATATGACATTTGGTCCACTGGAAGCGAAGTTATTGCCGTAGGCATGGATGTCCTTCAGAATATCAGTACAAGAAAATAGTCGCACCGTGATACATCATCAATTTCGGTATGTGATTAATGGTTAAAATGTGACTATTAGTAAAAAAGAAAAAAACTGTAACATGTGTTGATCGATGTCTATTGTCTGTTTATCTGTGCGTATCCGTGCTAATAAATTTGTTAAACTGTGTTTTCTTTTACAACCTACTAACATAATTGGACTTCATTGCTAAATCCTCTCTTCAATGTTTTTAATATATCTAATATACCACATTTTTCACGGTGTCCTTTAATTCTGTACCAAATCTCAGCCGTCGCCAAAATATAAGATGGCGGAAGTACACATCCCACTTTTTGAGTGGATCTTATTTCTCCCACCTTAAAGACATGAACGAAATCTCAGCATAATATTGTTAGTAGGATACAATAAATTTGGTAAGTCTCTTATATGGGCGCTTGGCCATCTTATGTCTACCATTGTCCTTTACATATGTAAGACTAAATACCATCTTTACCTGTACTTTGAACGCAAAAATGTCATAAATGAATCCAGGTAAAAGACGTGCGTTTACATGTGGCGAAAATAGCCGGTAACTGACAACATCATGAAGCGATATTGTCATTAATTGTTCACAGCCAATAAAACTTCTGAACATAAAATCCAAATAAATTATCAGAAATGGAATCGGCAACAAATACTATTGATACATGTGCAAAAAAGCGGAGGATATCGCACAGCAAACCCAATTCAGCGCTGGCTCAACGATTCGAGGAAATAAAAGTCAAACTCCAACATTCTAAACAACAACTTCCGAAGAACAAAGGATAATTCGAATAGGAAGAAAAATTCTGGCTCATCGCAATTAACAAGCGATACACATAAAGACTGCAGATCAATTTCAGCACCATCCAATCGTTCCAGATCACAATTGACAAGCGATGTGCACAAAGAGAGCAAATTGGCATTTCCATTGCATCGTTCCAGTTCGTATGTTGCGCGAAAAATAGAGTCAACTACAATGCGCCAAGGACAACCGATGAAGGAAGATGGACACCATACAAATGAAAATGTACAACGGAAGCAGGTGGTGCGCGATAAACATGTAGACAAAAGATCATCTACGATATCATCACATCGTTCAAATTCCTCAACAACAAAAGAGCACTGCCAAGAAACCCAGCGCACTGGAATGCATAGTGAAACCAAGAAGACCTCTAAACCAGTGGTAACGTGGCCAAAATCCTTGACAATTGACGTCGATAAATCTGCTACTACATCGCACCCTTTGTTTGGAACCAAAACCGAAGAAATATAAAAGTACGTATGAGAGATTTGAGAAGCATGAGCAAAAACAATAACACACTCATTTGCAGCGAACTACTGCAGATTAGTGAAAAAAGCATATGAATCAAATATATGCATTTAAAAATTAGAAGACTCAGCAGCAACAAATTAAAAAAACATTGAGTGGAGACGCCAACTATATCGAACGGAGTACCACCAAAAAATATCTCAGGCAATAAAATAATTACAAAAAAATTAAGACCAACCGGTTATTTCAGTTACCAACACTTTAAGCAAGCTTATTAGTTACACATGTTTAATACTAGTATATATTATTATAGTTTCATCTACAAGTATATTAAAGAAACAGTTTCAAGAAAATTCGTCTAAAATTTGTATGTCACACACATAAAGCCCCAAGATTACGGTCAGAATTATATTAAAGCTTCGATTGCACCGAAGTTAATATTTATTTCTGTTTTTAATTTTAATTAGTTCTAATTTTCCATCAATTCTAATAAAATAGCCAGGATATGTCCAGACCGCTAAAGAATATAATCTCTGATTCTTATAAGGAGCCTTAAACAAGATGCAGACTATTTCGAAGTAAAGCCCACGACAGCCCAGGAACGACAGCTAAAGTGAAAAGGAGACAAACGAGACGAGCACTGTTGAATTGTAAGTGAATCGAAAGACTGCTCTGTTTATTTTGCTCGTTTGCTTTCTCTTTTAATTCAGTTGGCTCGTTTCGTGCATCGAACCAAGTTCACCTTGCAACTTACAGCTGATGCAAAAATTATTCAGTACTCAATGAAAACATAAGTAGCACTTTAACTGAGCACAATTGATTGAACAGTTGCCTATTTTGCTGCCATTTATAGTTGTTATGTAGTTCTTTAACTGAAACAAGTTTAAATTATTTCAAAGAATGCCCAGCAGAGTAATATAATTAAAATATATATGTCTATATGTACATAAATACCATAAATACAGCTAGGTGTGTGATTCACCGTGCCGAGTTTGTTAAAATTTTAATTATCTCATGCAACCAAACGTAAGCAATTAAGAATGTAGAATGTAGTGTGCACTCAAGCTGTGGGTATTTGGAAAATAAACAGACATACCAGTACATACTCGTATACATACAATGTGTACAAGTAAGTAAGCACTTATATGCACTTAAATAAAACATTCGGTAAAGAACTTTCGACTGTCTCGAAATATAACAAAAAAAAGAACAGAAAATGTTCTTCTCAAATGACGGTTGAGGCATTTTTATGAGCTGACTGGCCAAAAAGTTGAACAAAAAGCTTGCTACTTTCATTAGTTTAATACTACGATACAATGCTCTGAGTATGTAGATGGGTTGGGTAATAACTTCTGCGTTTCAACATTGGTCAGTTGTACAGCCAACGAAAAGAGTAGGATTTGCCAGTTGATAATAAAGGATAATTTAAAGGTTTTTTTTTAATTTTAAATAAAACACTTAAAATAGAATTTTGCAAATTTTAAGTACGACTCGAAAGAACAATCGCTGACATTTACTTTTTAAAGATAAATTTATTCATTTTGGAGAGTACTTAATTTCGCATTTCGGACCTATCAACTGGCCGCCTAGATCGTGTGTTATCACATCTCTGCATTTTTTCTTTGTGGTGGTGGTCCATTCGGAACGTTCAATTTTCGATCAAGTTTTCCAGCATTGCTACCGGAATCTCGCCAATTACGTGAGTAATGTTTGCATCCAAGTCTTGAATCGTAGCTGGCTTATCAAAGAAGAGTTTTGACTTCACATAACCCCAAAGAAAAAATGCAGAGACGTGATAACACACGATCTAGGCGGCCAGTTGATAGGTCCGAAATGCGAAATTAAGTACTCTCCAAAATGATTTCTCAATGAAGCCATTGTTACACTCAATTACTTTTATCTCATCTTACATTATAAATTTCGACAGTTCAGCAAACCCAATATGTCCTTTTACAAACATATATACTATTATACAGGTTATAAATATTCAATACATGCTTCGAAAATAGTCGGCCTAGACATTTAAGTTAGAAAAACTGATACTTCATATTACATATGTGTGTAGATACATATATTCAAATAACCAAACTGTCCTAATGTTCTCTGAAAAGCGCAAATTTTTGAAGAATTAAGAAGGAATTGGTAAATAGAATTATTGTGGTTTCAAAATAAGTTGTAAATTTACATTCGAATTGCAGCAAATTTAATTTCGAAACTCAATTTGTATTGATATATTGGTGATTACTGCAGCTCCAAGCCCAAAATGAATTCCGAAGGGGATACCGGCTTCTCTACAAGTTTTGACAATGTAGTAAATGAATTTATAGAGTACAAGATGAATAGGGGGAGTGACAAAAACTTAAGTCCTCTTGACGAGATAGCCCTCGAATTTGAAATTTACAAGAAAAATAGGTCGGAGCAAACCAAATTGGAAAGTGCGCCTAATTACATTGATATGGAAATAACGAAACAACTGGCTGATATTAAAATAGAAATGGAAAAAATCCGCGCCACCATTTCAAAATCCAAATCCATTGACCAATTTTAAAGCGAAAGAAATTCAGCTGACACTTATGCTTCAGAAGCTATTGCATACTCAACCGCTGACGGCAAATTTTTCTTAGTATAAATTAATATACCTATATTTGTATGGATTTTATGACCGATAAAGGGAAGATTATTCCATAGTCTTCTCCTTATTTATTTATTTTTTATTCGCCTATGAACACAACATTTGTCCTAACTCAACTTACATAACTGAAACGAATAAATTTATTTGTTGCTGAATTAAAAAATACGTTTTTAATAAGTTTTTAATATAAAATCTATTGAAGCGGAAATCACAAACCGCAAATTTCGAGGCAAATTATTATTTAGATGCTATTATTTAGAAGCTCTATTTATAGAATCGGCCGTTGGGTAGACAATTCTATATAAGTTCACAGCAAATGGCAGGAAATTTTCAAATCTCAAATTGAATCATTAAATGTAGTCCTCTGAAACGTGAAGAAAAATCGATATTTATCGATATTCCAAAAAAAAAAAAAGTAACATTTTTTTGTCGCTTATTAAGGAGTAAAAAATAAATAGTATACATAATTTCACATGTTGGCCACCTTTTGTTTTACCAAACAACTTGTGAATCGTAAGAAGATTTTCAGTTCTCCCATATCTCGACGATATGTTTTAGCAAAATTAATACTCACAACACCCATTTGATAATGTCGCTCAAAGGCTTAAATTAAATTTATTCAGTTGATCTGCCAGGCATGAATTAATGATATTAACATTATATGTATTAGATATATAGACATTATTGTCATTATTAAATATAGTTGATAAATTAAAAAGAGATGGAATGGCTTCAAGACTCTCATCATGAAACTAATCGACTGTTGGTTCCAGGTTGTAGCTAACAAACTTCAAAAAAGGGACGAGTAATCTCAAACCCAGAGCTCGAATTCTCACTACCAAGAAAAATGATGGATGGCTTATACAAGGTACAAAACAATTTTGGGTTATATTCGATGCCCTGTTCAATATAAAATATAAAATGCATTCGTTACAAATTCAAATGCAAACATTTTGATTTAAACAATTTTGAAAATCATACTCGTATCAGTAAGGTGATGCTCCTCATTGTCCATACACTGAAGAAGCCGATGCCTGGCGTTTATCATATCAGCGGGTATGTTGGAGATTTCAACCCGGATGTTGGTCTTCAGGTCTTGTATGTTTCTTGGGCGTTAGACATAAACGCAACATTTAAAAAAATCGCACGTGGCCAAATCGGGGAAGCGGGATGGCCACTACAAATCGCCCCTTATTGAGATGAGGCGTTCCGTGAAGTGTTCCCTCAAAAGAGCCATCGATGCTTTTCAAGTGTGAGCCGTTGCTCCGTTCTGTCTTTACCAAATGTCTCCTAAGTCCAAATCATCAACTTGTGGAAAAAAATATTCTTCAAGATGTTCGATTCTAATACTTCCACCACGCTACGATCTCTACAGACTGAATGGCGCGCATTTTAAGAAAGGAAGTAATTAACACACAAATTCAAATAAAAAACAGTTTCTTTTTTTGTGCACTTTTGTACTCAAATTAAGCTCAGTAAAGCTTGAAAAATTCAACTTTGAATGATTAAAAAATTATGCATTTTTGAATCATTCCTTTTGAAAATATGAATTAAATCCAAATTTATAAATAAGTCTAAAATTGTTACTACTCAAAAAAAAAAAAAAAAAGTATTCTAATTTTCGCGCATTTCAAAAAGTTTTCAAATAAAACGATTCAAAATGTACAATTTATTTTAATTAATAATTCAAATTTGACTTCATTTTTTTGTTTAGTGGAATGAATAGATAATCGAGCATTCTGTGTGAATTAAAAATTAATCATTCTATCACAGCTCTGACATTTATTCATGTCTGACATGCTTAATAAATAATAAAACATGTCATATTAGTTTTAATTAAAGATTAAATTTAGCCTCTACAAATTTTACTGTAGCTCCGTCAACGTCTCTAATCCCGTCCTTAACATAAATATTTATTATTCAAGTTAAGAAACATTTGTGACTCTTTAATGTCAATAAATACCTCCGAAAATTCTTAACTGCTAAAGGAATTTTCTGTACAAAACTTCTTCGAGAAATGTAACATCGGAAAAAGGATGCACGGAAATATGTCACTCCTTGTAAAACAATAGTCCTCAATCAATCATCATTGCGCAGAATTCGGTGACAGGACGCAATCGAAATCCGAAGTCCGTAATACAAACAGATACAGATACAAACTTAATACGCAAAATTTGTTTATGAGCTCGCTAATTTGATTAAGAATCGCTGGCGGCTTTCCATTTGCTTTGGTTCTTAATATTTCTGCTGTTGTTTACTGTCAGATTTAATTAACTTAATACGTAGAAATATCTGCTTGATTTCAGCTTTTCTTTCCTTAGATACTTTGCGGACGCATTATTTTTCAATTGATTGCGCTGAAATTGGTTTTTCTCAAATTAATATTCAAACTGGTAACATTTTAAAATAAACTTCATTTGAATAATATGATTATATATACATATAATATAAGAAAACTAGTAGAGGAGTGGACACAATGTGCGTCAATGGCAATTGAAACAGAACCAGAATTGACAATATTAGTGGCAGTTGTTTATCGCTGCAAGGAGTAGTGTACAAAAGGACTTTAGACTAGCTATTTTTCTGCGCACATTCCGTGAGCTGAGATATAGCAGCGCAAATATCAGATTATGCAAAATTAACTATTTGTCCTAATATGTCATACTAATGGCTCTTACATCTGTTATACGCAGCGTTGACAGAAACCTGTTATACTCTTATACTCTTTTGTTCTTTAGACTTATTTCGTATCTATTCATACATATGTATTTTTGCTCTTATAAATATATTAAATGTATAGTATGTATGTAGATATGCCTGCAAGAAATATGTATAATATATACATATAACATTTATATATGCATGGCGTTACCTGGTTTTTTATCTACCTTTGACGAAACAAATTTACATCCGTTCATTCTCCTTTTCACAGCCTTTTTAAAAACAAAAATCAGCGAATAAGTCGTGTTTAAGGGAGCTAAAAAAGGTGTGCACGCTTCACACTTGCCTGCTTTATATAAAGATTATTCTGGTTGTTGTTGTTTAACGAATTGTTGCCAAGCGTTGCCACATTGGATTTATTATTATCGATGCAACGCTTCAATGGCACTGTTGATGTTGCCGCTTGGGTCACAACATTGCCACATTTTTGTTATTACTTCGAGAACGTGTATTCTGTAATCATAATCGCATTGGCTTTGCAATAAAAGTATACAAAAATATAATTCATCAAAAAAATATATTGTAATAAAAAAAAGAGAAATAAAAAAAAAGAGAAATAAAAAAAAGGTAGCCGCAGCTTAGCGAAAATTAGAATTTTGAGCAAAAACAGACGCCGACGCCGCTGAATTTAAAATGGACAAGGTAAAGAAGCGCGGACGTCCAGCCAGGTCGAAAACAGTTCAATCGTATGCTGAGGATGAAGACGGCAACGATGTCGCCGCTGAAGTGGTAAAACTACCGAAAAAGCGCGGCCGCCCGCCAAAGAAGGAACTGGCCAAGAATGCAGCTGCTGATTCCGGGGAGAATACTGATGATAAGCGCAACGGTCCACCATCACGTAAGAAGAACAAATTATCACTATCCAAGACAACGTCGGGCGTCAACAAACGTGCCACTGCAGATGCAGAGGATGCTGTTCCGAAAAAGCGTGTTTCAACTACTGCCACCGCTAATGCCGCCAACGAAGAACATTCGGCCAATGAGGATGAGGATGAGCACGTGCCGGTTGAAGCTATCGAATTGGAGACAAAGAATGCCAAATCGGAGGACAAGGGCGACCATGTTTATTGCGATGACTGTGATGAGGAAGAGGAGAAGCCGAAGGAGGATGAGAAGCAGGTGCTGAAGGAGGACAAGCAGGAGAAGGTGGTCATGCAGGATGTGGAGAAGGAGGAGGAACAGGAAAATGTTGAGATATCCTCAAATGAGTTGTCGAAAACTGACAGCGTATAAAAAAATTAAATATATTACAGCAGGAACAATACACCACACAACATACCATTTGAGCAAGAATAATCGAGAGTTTACATAGCCCCAGTTGTCATATAAAACAAAGGAAAACATTTTCCTTATGCATTATCGAAGTTTAATATGAAGTAACTTAAGTAATCTCAAATGAAAAAAGAAAAAAATCAGAAAAAGCCAACGGCAACTTACAACGCTTAAATTTAAAAAAAAAAAATAATAATTTTTCCATACTTGAAAAACATGTTCATTTTATTTGAATTTAATTATAACATTCAAAAATAAATAAAATTGCAGATACATTAAAACGCATTGAACGCATTGTGTGCTAACTTTAACAGACATCAGAGTGCGTGCTAAGATAATACTTCAAACCACAGCTTGTAAGCTTGTGCAAGCGAAACCGAAAGCGAGTGCAAGCGATAAAGCGAGTGCAAGCGATAAAGCGAGCGTAAAGTGAGAACGAAGCGGGAAAGCAGTTTCGAATCTGCTTTCCCGCTTCGCCTTCGGTTTTGCTTTGTTATCGTTTTGTACTTGCATGATTTTGCTTGTCGCTTTCACTCTGACATCCTCTAACATAACTTATAGCACGAAATATCGATTCACGCATTGTATAGCTGAGTAATAAATAATAGAAGATAAAGTAAAAACAAAATGTAACCCTAGATATTAAGTCCCAGGAACGAGGCTACCTCAATTGGACGCATTCATAGATCCACAGGGTTCAAGTGAGTCGGAAGGGTCGTACAGTTGATTAGGTGACTGGCGTTGTGTAACGAGTGACCACACTCAGAACAGTAATCATTATGGTGTTATGGTGGAGACATTTTTCACTCGTGTCGCAAAGCATAATATTGTCCGTATGAGAGAGAGAGACCAAAGTGGCAATATTGTGGCGTTGTTTATTATTGCAAGCATTAGTCTAGTATACAAATGGACTATACACTTACTTATTGTAGGAAGGCGCACCATTCACTATAAGAAATTTCACGGTCTGACGCTGTCCACGAATTCGATTCAGGTGTTCATCGTAACCCTGCCGCCATATCATGTTGATATTGACGTTTTTCATACAAATGCATAAAAGTGAGCGGTGGGTTTGTATGGGACTACCTCAAAAAGTAGGTGGGACACATCCATTAGCCTAAGTATGCTAAGCGGCTGTCCATGAAAAGGCACCACTATGTGTGAGTGGTATAAAAAAAATATTTTTAAAAAAAATTTATTAGCAGAAGAGATTTATTAGCAGAAAAATTTATTAGCAGAAGAGACACATGTTCCGAACTTTGCAACAAGTTCATCATCGGTCACCGGCGACGTATGAAGCAACGTTTTACTACTTATATAACCAGATTTAGGAATAGTCATAATCATACTAAACTTGATTAAATCTGGGCCTGTGTTTATACCCTGCAAACATATGTTTATACGTATGTGCAGTGTTGTATTCAGCAAAAAATCCATAAAGTGTTACCATACTTGATCAGTTTGATGAGACGAATCGAAGTTATAATGTCGTTCGTACTTCTTTGAATGCTCAAATTACCTCGCATGATGAAACGGTTTGTTTTTCAGTGTATTCTTTTGTTTTGGTGTGGCTAGATTGCTTATTTGAACTTTAATAGAAAATCAGAGATGCACAGTAACTCCAAAACTTTTTCTAAGTAAAACAGAATTATTATTTTTTTTTTTGGTACAATTAATGTAAATTTATTTAAACTTCTTCCATGTAAACTATTAAGCACAGAATCGCAGTGTCAATATCAGTGTCTTGGTTTACCACATAGTCAGTCCAATGGGTGCAGGCGGAATGCAATTGGCGAGTTGACAATTTGAGGTGGACATTATAACCAATTTGGAGAGAACGCAGATAACGAGTAATACGCCGAGCACAATTAATGTAAACTTAGCTATCTTTTTACAGGTTTTGTGTATCAATTCTAGACGTTTTGGCCGTACTTCGCGCACTACTGTATTGCATGCATTTCTATGGATTCCATTTTTAGTTTTTTATAGTATTAACGCATTTGTTAACGCCAGCGATTCTTTGTTTAAATTTTGTTTCGAACTATAAAATTTTGAAATGAATATTTTTTTTGAAAATTCTGAAAATGAATTATGGTTTGAGTTTTTAAAATCAGACTACTTATTTGAAGAGTTTGTATTTTTTTTATTCTATTGACGTAAAATGCAAATTCAACATTTTCTATAATCCTCTCGTTCGTTGTACGTTACTATTGTTTGAGTGCGGACTTTTAATAAGAGTTCGGCCACCATACTATGACGCCATATATGAGTATCGGTCTGACCATCGGTATGCTGCCAATGGACTATTTTTGGTGTCATTCAAAAGTGCGATGTAAAAACCGAACGATGTTGTGGGTCAGCGGATGAAATTACGGGAAGCTCAATAAAACGTCGAAGAAGAGCGAGTGAAAATAGAGACCGAGAAACTAAAGCGGCAGAAATCATATGAATAACGAAAGCAGGATCTGGAGTCTGAACGGCAAAAAGTGAATCACGATTTTGGACCTCGAAAAATGGAATTGGAGCAAAAAGAATAAGATGGAAGATATGGAAAAAACTAAAATGAAATAATTTATTTAGTGAAACATTTTTACTGAAACAGTAATAAATTGCTTGACGTTTATGCTCATCGGTATGAAAATTTAAAAAACCATTGAATTTGCTTTCTTCGTCTTCCCTCTTGTATCTCTCGTAAACTGGAAAATTAGTTTTTTAGCAGTCCAAAGCGATTTTTCAACCCTTTCTCGATATTGGCTTAAGCGTTTGTAAAATCGGTACTGCTTTTCAGCCTCCATTAGGTGGGTATTGCTTCTGTACAGTGAAGGCAAAATGTTTGACAGGGTATAGGCTCCATTACTCCATTCCATTGTAGGTCACTAAAATATTATTCATAGGGGGTCGTGAAGCTCCTAACACCTTTATTCTATAGTTGGGTGGTAAGTTTCTATGGAGCTACCTATAAAAGTGGGCGTGGCACGTCTCTTGATATTATATGAAGTATCCACCCATAAGAAACCGTCATGTCAAATTTCACATCGATATTGACTGCAATAAAATGTTTTTCGTACAAAAATTCAAAAGTGGGCTGGTGGATTGTATGGGGGCTACCTCAAAAAGTAGGGGAATCACGTCAATTGATATATGTATATGTGATAAGTCCCTTCCGAAGCCACCAGTCAAATTTAAGGTGATATTGGCAGCAATAAAAGAAATTTTCATACAAATATGCAAAAGTGGGTGTGTGGTTTGTATGGAGGCTACCCTAAAAAATGGGCGTGGCACGTTAATTTTGATACTTTATTAAAGTGCAATAAAAATAAGTCTATCTGCCAAATTACAACCGGATATCTTAAAAATGTGTGCCCAAAAAATGAGCAACAACATCCAGACAAACGACAGACAGACAGACATATGGACAGACAGACGGATAGACAGACGGACAGACAGGCTGACATGGCCAGATCGTCTTGTCTCGTCGAGCTGATCAAGACCGAGCTTTAATGCAAACTAAATACAAACTTTCGGACAAACTGATACTACCATTTGACACTATGTGTGAATGGTATAAAAACTAAATAAACATTGAAATTGAAATTCGGTCTGTGAGTGGAATTCAAGGACTTCGTCATGTCCATTCACAGCCAGGTCCTTGAGACGTGATGTTTGTGCCGATGTCAATGTCGTCACTATACTGCATTACTCTCTTCTAGAAGATCGTGCCCGGCCGGTCTACGTATGGGCATGAGCGTAGGATATACCACATCAAGAGATTAAAAAAGTCGCACGATAAGCATCACCCTGCCTGAAATGTCTATGGGTATCAAAGGGATTGAAGAGCATCTTTTCTACTCTAACAACGATTTATGAGTGTGACAGCTTCTTCATGCGAAGACGAATAATCTTCGCTGGGATACCAATTTCAGAAGAAGCTTCGAATGTCTTCATTCTTATCGGTGTTTTTGATGTACTCACGGATTTTCTCTATGATTTGTCGTAGAGTGAATATTTGGTCATTGATCGATCTACTTGGTCTGAAGCCACACTGATACTATCGTATCAGTGCATCCGTTTATAGCTAAAGCCGTTGATTTATTATGCGAGACAGAATTTTATATTCACAATTGAAAGCAGAATTATGCCACGTTAGTTCGTTAATACATCTGGGTTTCCTTTCTTGAAGACAGAACAAAGAACATTGAGATTCCCATCGTTGGGCACGCGTCCATCGGATAATATCTCTCAAAACAGGTGATACGTACGTTGGTGGTTCTACAAGAAGATCATAATCAATTAGTGGCTCCAGAAAAATTTCTCTAACGACGGCATTGTTTGTTTTGTCATCTCCAAGTAGGTTAAAGAAGTGACTTCTACATAGTCTCAGTGATTCGTATGCAGGTTATCAAGATCCAATATTGTATATACATATATTCTTAATCAGCTCGACGAGACGAATAGAACTAGGCATGTCTGTCTGTCTGTCTGTCTGCATGAATCAAAACGCTCAGTTTTTAAGATATTGATCTGAAATCGGGTATGGATACTTCTTATGTGCCTAGCCTGAACCGAAACTATACAGGTACAAAAGTTTTGGTACCGCTAAGGTTCTTTATTTTTTTTTCGTTAAAAGTTTTCGGTTTTGAAAAATTTAAAATATT